>CM053595.1:34004557-34043342 GCA_028646575.1 Pseudocheirus occidentalis | reverse complement strand
TTCTGACTACTATCACTTTCTTGATGTCATGATACTCTTAGAAAACAAACGATGAACAATTATTTGTGAGTAGTATTAGCTGCCCCACTGGTGACCCAGCTGGCCAGCTCCAATTGGGTGATGCAGCTCCTTCCTTCCTTCCTTCCTTCCTTCCTTCCTTCCTTCCTTCCTTCCTTCCTTCCTTCCTTCCTTCCTTCCTTCTTTCCTCCCTTCTTTCCTTTTCTCTTTCCCTCCCTCCTTCCTTCCTTCTTTCATTCTCTCCCTCCTTTCTTCTTTCCTTCCCTCCTTCCTCTCCCTCCTTCCTTCCCTTTCTCCTCTCCCTCTGTCTTCTTGTGAGTGCTCTTCCCAAATGAATATAAATTTTGATTGCTTAAACCTCAAGAGATATCTTGGGGTTTACAGGCTAGCTTTCTTTTTTAAGGACCATGCCTTAAACCCAAATCACTCTGGCTCTCAATGATTGGCCAAAAATAGGCCCCAGCCCAAGCCTCACTTGGTCATTGTTTGGACTATTATGGCTTGGTTGTTGTCCTTTGTTTTGGAAGAGAACCAAAGTGACATCACTATGCTAGAGTCAAGTTTCAGTGTGTCCAACTGAGACTGATCAGACCAATAGGAGCTCAGAATGCTCTACCACAGGTTGGGCACAAATAGCCCATGTGAACATTTGAGGTACATTCTCTAAATTTGCACATCTCATGTTTCTTTTGAGCTACTTAATTCTCCTTTGCTCATAGAGCAAAGTAGCTTCTCTGATGTGGGCATGCCATGCTGAGCAGTCCTGTACCAGT
The DNA here is from genome assembly GCA_028646575.1 of Pseudocheirus occidentalis. Lineage (NCBI taxonomy): Eukaryota > Metazoa > Chordata > Mammalia > Diprotodontia > Pseudocheiridae > Pseudocheirus > Pseudocheirus occidentalis. The sequence goes on along the minus strand of CM053595.1, from coordinate 34,042,551 downwards.
GCTTCCCAGGTCACATAATTAATTCCAAATGTCTTAAGAGAGACCTTGAGAGTGTCCTTGTGTTGCTTCTTCTGACCACATGTGAGCACTTGCCCTGTGTGAGTTCCCCATACAATAATTTTTTGGGGTTTTCTCTTTCCCTTCTTCACCCTTCCCAACCAGACCCTTAAAAATCTTTTCCAACGGTGATTTATTCCTTTGGTTAAAGGCCTCTGTAATTTCCTCCCCACTCTCCTGTCCAAGGAAACACTAAAGCTGTTATTAGTCATTTGAACTTTAGTATAAATGAGCTTTAGAAACTTTCAATTCTGCTTTGCTCATAGAGCAAAGTACCTTCTCTGATGTGAGCATGCCATGCTGAGGAGTCCTGTGCCAGTGTTTCCCAGGTCACATAATTAATTAATAATTATAATAATTAAATAATAATTTAAAAATACATTTTGCATTTGAACAATGTGGCTAGCCCATCAACTCTGAAGCAGAGTTGAATGTTTGGCAGTTTAGTCTGAGAAAGGTCTTCAGTGTCTGATATCTTATCCTGCCAGGCGATCTTCAGAAATCTATCATGGCTCAGAATAAGTGTAAATAGCAATTGTTTCTGTTTTGACCAGAAATCTTGAGGGTCTTCCTCTTCCAGATTGATTTTGTTTTTCTTTTTTTGACAAGGTAAAAGAGGCCATTCTTCTCTTCATTTCTTAACTAGCCTTAATCACTGAATGGGTATTGCCTCAGTCAAATTGAGACATGGGAAAGAAAGACCTTAGCTTAAAAAGGACTAGGTCTGTCACTGCATCAGGGGCCATCTCCAGTCATCTTGACCTATATCTTGCCAGATGGCTCTGGAGGAGAGAGTGAAGTTGGTGACCCTGCCTCGCTTAAATCCCATTCACTTGTAAGTCATGACACCACTTTCCTGATGTCATGGTCCTCTTACAGAATGAAGTACAAAGAGCTAACACTTTTTATGGCAAATACCACATAATTTGTCATTTAATTGTTTTCTAATCTATCAGGGCCTCAGTTTCCTTCTCTGTTAAGTGAGTGGGTTGGATTTGATGACCTAAGTTCCCTTCAATATCATTCATTCTGTGACACAAAGCACTGCTTTAATAGTCAAAAGAGAAATTAAAGGAAAAACAAGAAGATTTTTTTTGTCTGAACAAATAGGGCTTATAGAACTTGTTTCTTTTTTCCCAGGGAGCAGATAAACAAGTTAGTGCTAGTTTGGGACTAGAGATAGATCTTTGGATGAAAACCTCCATAAAGAAACATGCCATGATTATATTCTTTAGTATTTGGCTGAGGGAGGGAGAGAAAGGAATCAGTAAAGTACCAATGATAAGATGCCTTTTGTTATTATCCTGTCTTATCTCTTTCATCCTTCCTTTCAGCATTACATTAATTTTCCCCTCTTCTTTCTGACTCACTTGTTTGTTCTCTCCTTTCACTGGTAGTACAGTGATCTAAAGCTTTTCTTGTAACCAAACTGGCTTTTGAAATTGCATTAGATTGGTTGGGTGACAGCCTGGAAAGGTTATTCTTACTTTCCTCTGCATACCTACCCACCCTTGAAGGTATAATCCAAATTTCTTTTCTTCCTTAAAGCCTTCTCTGCCCACCTCAGCCCACAGTGTAATTTCTCTCTTCAAATTCCTATAGTGTTTACTACTCATTTGGCAATACAACCTTGTACTGTTATCTTTTTCTATTGCTTTTATTCCCTCCCATTTCTTTGAGGCATCATTCTATATATAGTAGGAAGTGTCCTGAGTTCAAGGCTTGAGCTCAAACTCTACCACTTAATAGGGATGTAATTTTGGGCAAATTACTCATCCTCTCTGGTGAGAAGTTTACTTAAGCTACTTATCTCACAGGGTCCTTGTGACAAGCAAGTGAGGTAAGAGATATGAAGACACTTATATACATAATATACATATGTGTGTGTATATGTATATGTATATGTGTATGTATATGTAGATATGTATATGTATATATACACGCACACACACGTACATTATTATTAGAAAGGAAAGACATCCTGGAAAGAGGGGGACATAGGGAAGTTGAGTGACTTGTGAAAATTTGTTCAGTTAGTTATTGCTCGCTTCCCAAGTAGTAACTTCTCTTGGCGTGTTTGTGGTACAGTAGAAAGGGCACTGGAACTGGAGTAGGAGATGCTAGGCTCTCATCCTACCTCTGAAACTTACTACCTGCCTCAGTTTTCCTCATCTGTAAAATGAAGGCATTGGATTAAATGACCTCTGAGGTCTTATCCAACTCTAGAGCTGTGATCCTTTGCAGTGCTTATTCACTATCTCTATGATGAAAATGGAGCTGAGCACTCAATCCTTATGCTACATTCAAAGAACTGCTTTGTACAATGGGAAATTTTGGTATCAAAGGATGTAGGCTCAGCTCCTGTCTCTGTCACCTACCTACAAGGATTTAACTTTAGCTGAGTATTTAACTACTACCTATGTAATCTTGAACAAGTCACTTAACCTTTTATTGCCTCTGTTTCCCCAACTGTAAAATGAGAAGATTGGTCTGTATGATCCCTAAAGCCCTTTGCAGCTCATTCTCTATGATCCTATGAAGATGCAGAAGATTGCATGTACTCTGCACAGGCGGATGTGCTGTTGTTCCCCCCTCTACTAATTTAGCTTTCTAAGTGAACCTTCCAATTCAATACAAAAATGAAGTTTAAGAAAGTGGGGTAGATTCTACAGGGGAACGAAGGAAGTTGAACTAAGAAAAGGAATGCTTGAGTGTTAGCTTTGAATAAAATGGTGGTTTTGGCTAGCCAAGAAAAGTAAAAGCTGAAAACCATTCTTCCACAATGTCACCACCTCATGAAAGTCTGTACAGGAGAGCATCAAGGGACAAAGGATTTTCAGCCCATAAATTCTTCTTTGATATACAAATGGCAAAGCCAAAAGCTAAATTCAGAGAGGGAAAGGAAGGGCAACATTTTCATAGGACAGGGAAACAAAACAAAACAAAACATGAGTTCAGCGGAGAGGAGAGAGCCAGGCAGTAAGAGAGCAAAAAGACTCTGATTCTGAAAAAGGATGATTTTGTTATATTTCATTCTGGGTGTTAAGTGAAAGACAGATGGACAGACAAGGAGGCCAGAGGGGTCTCTGGTTATTCTTCAGGACGAGTGGTTATTGTTTGCCTGGCACTCAGGGCAGTCTGGCAGCCCTCGCCTGCCCATCTCCTGGAGCTCAATTCTCTTCTTAGTCATATAAAAGGACATATGACCCAGGAACAGAGAATGCTGCCCTCCTTGTTCTTCCTGTCTCTTTCTGCTATGATGTTTTATCCTCAATCCTAAATATGTCACTGAAACTTGGTGGTTTGTTATGAAAAACAGATCCATTGCTGCTAGGGGCAAGCATTTGGGAAAAAAAAAAGAAATAATCCATCTACCTGTTCAGAGGTAGCTTTTGGAACACACAAAGCCCTGAGTCCTTAGTCTCTCCTCTTTCTCTGCCCATTTCAAACTTACTGCTTCAGGCTGGAGGTGACAGCACCAGTATTTCTGAGCCATAACCAAATGGGATTCAAGAGAGATAATGAAAAACACTTATTTGCAAAGAATTACATTGGGAAGGTGGATCCCCATCTTTTCAATCATACTTCCTAAAAGACACAATTGGAGAAAGCAGCAACACTGGTCATTCACCTGTGCTCCATACTCTCAGGGTTTTGGTGAAAGGGTAGCAGGATATCAAGATATAAGTCAAACCAGATTTCAGGTGTATGCTCTAACATGCTAAAACACTCTATTCCCATTGTTTCCATCTATTAATTCATGTGCCCCCTCACATTTAGCTGACCACTTATGGGAAAAGGGTGATGGGGAAAAAAAGAATGATGCATACAGTTTTTGCTGTCAAGAAGCTTATTGTTTGAGTATAGAAGTTTTAGACAGATTTGTGATCTCAGGATGCAGGGTACCCCTGTGGAAATGCTCTACCAAAGCCAATCAAAATTCATTTGTGACTTAACTGTGGAGCCTTAAGAAGCTTCCAGAGGCACATTCAGTGACTTGCCCAAGGTCACACAGCTAGAACATGTCAGAGGTAAGATTTGAACCTAAGTTCTCCCGACTTTACCAACATATCACAATGCTTCTCTTGCTTTCTAAAGAAGTGGGGCAAGAATAGAGACAGTGGCTCCTCTCGCCCTTTATGAGATAGAATGTGAAGATGCAACAAGAAATACAAAGTGCTTTGCTAGGTTAGAGGAAAGAGAAATCTTTCCTCCCAATTGCAGGGCAATTGGGGTTAAGTGACTTGCCCAAAGTCACACGGCTAGTAAGTTTTAAGTATCTGAGGCTGGATTTGAACTCAGGTCCTCCTGACTCCAGGGCCCATGCTCTATTCTCTGTGCCACCTAGCCACCCCAAGACAAATCATTCCTACCTGTGGGAATCAGAGAAAGCTTAATGGCAAAGAGAACACTGAAATAGTGTAGACTGTTATGCAACAGAATTATTAACAAATCATTCCAGCTAAGGCAAGAGCTTGGAAAGTGGATTACTATTTTGTTTTATTTTATTTTTGTTAGTTTAATAATCATCTAACATGGTCTGGGAAGTAAATACACAAGACCAGTTCCTCAGGATCATAGGCCTTAGAGCTGGGAAGGCCCTTAGACATTATCTAGTCCATCCTCCTCATTTTACAGATAATGAAATTGGGATCTGGATTTATCCAAAGCCAGGTGGTAAATGTCAGAACCAGGATTTAAACCCAGATCTTCTGACTTTAAACCAAGGGTAAGATCCATTTTTCAGTTAATGAAAATTGGTCAGCAAACTGGATCCCAAGTTTAATTGCTATAATTTGATGGGAAGATATAGCACTGCTTACTAATTAGCAAATAGAAATGTAATTAATCAATTCAGTCCCTCAGTGTTACATGGTTGAAGATCATGGCTATAGTTGTAACTCTGAAGACACCCTAGAAGGCTAACGAGAACGAAAAGCTCACACAGATATTAATGTGGTTAATCTAGATTGCTTCATTAATCGTTGATTCTCCTTCTTAATAATGCATCTGCTGCTACTATTTATGTTCCATTCTCTGTCTCATGACCACATTCTTTTGTTCAGAGATTTAAATTGTGCCCATTCATTTCTCTCTTGCATTTACAGCTAGCATTAAACTTCCCCTGGCTTACATAGCCCTTTGCCTCTTGAATGGAAACAAATTTATGCCCAGATTTCCAATTTAATTTCAAAACAGCCTCACTCTTATTTTTAAACTCACTATGTTTTCAAGAAAAAAAAATGGAAACACTAGAAGAAAAAGTTACCTAGTTTAGCCGAGTATTTTCTTTTTTTCTTTCTCATGGTTTTTTCCATTTATTATAATTTTTCTTTCTTTCTTTTTTATTTTATTTATTTATTTTAAATTGACTTGTTTGTTTACTTTTTTTTGTTTACAAGATTCAGTTTCAGAATCACTTGAGTTTCAGATTTTCTCCCCTCCCTTCTCCCCACTCCCCCCCCCATGGTGGCATACAATCATGTATAGGATCTGCAAACCCTTTCACATTGTACAATAGTCTGGTTGCATAGAAGCATTGTAACCAATGGAGTGAACAATGGGAAAAACAAGAAACAAAACCAAACATGGAAAAGAACGATAGCATGTAATGCTTCAGTCTCCACTTAAACTCTGGTCTTTCTGGATCTTTCTCTGAATGTAGACATCTCCTTCCATCCTGAGACTTGTAGAATTGTCTTTTAACTGTGCATTGCTGAGAAGAGTCCAGTTTATCAAGGCTTGTTGTCACACATATGATGTACCTGTGACTGTGTACAAATTTTTCCTGGTTCTTCTCTTCTCACTTAGCATCAATTTGTGTCTCTCCAGGTAATTATGAAGTCCATCTCCATCCCATTTCTTATAGCACAATAATATTCCATTACATTCATATACCACAAATTGTTCAGCCATTCGCCAATTGATGGGCATCCTCTAAATTTCCAGTTTTTTGCCACCACAAAGAGAGCTGCAATAAATATTTTTGTACATACGGGTCCTTTTCCAACTTCTATGATCTCTTTGGGATACAGCCCCAAAAGTGGTATTACTGGGTCAAAGGGTATGCAATTATTTATAGCCCTTTGGGCATAGTTCCAGATTGCTCTCTAGAATGTTTGTATCAGCTCACAGCTCCACCAACAATGCATTAGAGTTCCAATTTTTCCACGTCCTCTCTAGCACTTGTCATTTTCCTGTTTTGTCATCTTAGCCAATCTGACTGGTGAGATGTGGTACCTCAAAGTTGTTTTTATTTGCTTTTCTCAAATCAATAGTGATTTAAAGCATTTTCCCATATGCTTAAAGATATCTTTTCTACCTCTGAAAATTGCCAGTTCATATCCTTTGACTATTTATCAATTGGGGAATGACTTGTATTCTTATAAATTTTACTTAATTCCCTGTATATTTTAGAAATGAGGCCTTTATCAGAGACACTGGTTGTAAATATTCTTTCCCAATTTCTGACTTTCCTCTTAATCTTGGTTACATTGGCTTTGTTTGTACAGAAACTTTTCAATTTAATGTAATCAAGATTATCCATTTTGCATTTTATAATGCTCTTCAACTCTTCTTTGGTCATAAGGTCTTCCCTAGTCCATAAATCTAACAGGTAAACTATTCCTAGCTCCCTCAGATTATTTATAGTATCAGCCTTTATACCTAGATCATGCACCCATTTAGACTTGACTTTTGTGTATGGCATTAGATGATGGTCTATGCCCAGTTTCTGCCATACTATATTCCAATTTTCCCAGCAGATTTTGTGAAATAGTGAATTCTTAACCCAGAAACTGGGGTCTTTGTGTTTATCTAACAGTAGCCAAGTATTTTCTACCTAGGCATTTCAGTATAGTGGAAGAAATACCAGATTTGGATTCAGAAGAATGCTACTGTGGTCACATCACTAAATCTCCTTAAGCCTCCATTTCATCATCTGTAAAATAGTATAATAATATTTGTATTCCCTATTTCAGAAGGCTGTTCTGTGCTATTATTACTAGAACAAGGAGGATATGAAACCCTGTTCTTTTGGGAACTATATTTCCAGATTTGGTGTGATAGTTCATTTAGCTGGTCACCCAAGAAACTCCATGAAGGGCTAGCAGGTGAGACTGGAGATGCGGGGCAGAGCTGTGAAACTATAAACTGAAGAAGGGGAGGAAGAGAATAAATGATTGCAAGCTACAGGAATTGTCTGGGCTGTGTCTCCTCCTATGGGTATTGATATATACCAGGTTAGACTTTTTGATATGGGAGTATTTTGGACAATACTTTGAGGCTTCAGTTACTGGGAGAATCCTGAAGATTCACTGGTCTATCACCAAGGATAATAGCATCTCAGTAATCAAGATGCAATGCCTTCAGTGTTGATCAAATGGACAGGCCCAGTAATATACCTTTTACTGCTCCCATATCTTAAGTGTTGTGTTGATTTAACAACGTGGGATAAAGACCAACTGGCCTCATAATCTTTAGTTCCTAGAGGTTGGGAGGAGGTTTTGTGAAGTTGGGGTAAGAGTATGCTGCTTATCATTATTTTAATATTATTTTTTCTGAATTATTTAAGTAAATGTCCTTTGTCTCACTATGGTGTGTGTGTGTGTATGTGTGTGCACATGTGCACAGGTTAGCACACATGCACCCATGTCCGTCTAGTTAAGATTCACAGGGAAAATGGGGATTTGTAAGCAATTGAATATAGACCAAAATAGATTCTAGGTAGTTGCAGGTAGAATTAAAGGAATCTCTCTCTCTCTGTGTCTCTGTCTGTCTGTCTGTCTGTCTCTCTGTCTCTCATTTTCTCTCACTCTCTCTCTTTCTCTCTCTCTCCCTCTCTCTTTCTCTCTCTCTCCCCTCTCTGTCTCTGTCTTTGTCTCTCTGTCTCTGTCTTCTCTCTCTCTCCCTCCCTTCTCCCCCCCCCCCCCCTTCTCTGTCTTTACAATTGTTAATTCAGGTAAATGGAAAGATACTAGCCTGGAAGATCTCTTTTTTGTGATCCAGTAGAAGAACCACTGTTAACTCTAGAAATTCAGGAAGGACTGAGCAGTGATTAGAATGGACATAAAAAGCTGTGCTTATAGATTTTTTTCCTCTGGACCATTTTGTCTCTTCTATTAGCAAGGATGGCTGCAAATCTTTTGGTCACTAACATGGCCATACTGAGCACTTCAGACTCTAGATTAAAACCACACATTCGCTCGATATTCTAGAAGATACAACAGCCATTCAGTTTCTCTTGTGGCCAGAAGCAGCAAATAACTCAATTAGCTTCTTGAAAGTAGTTTGCCCAGTGAAAGCTAATTAAATTAGGTTGTTATTAGTTGTTGCAACTTCTTTTTAATGAATCTTTATTACATTCAACTATGCAGCTCACAGGCACTTGTATTAAATGTTGGCAATCCACCCACTAGTGTCTTATTTAATTTCTTTTTGTGGGATTCCCACCTATTCCAAGACTCAGACTCCTGCTGTTCCTTTCACTGTATGTGTCACTTCCAGGACTAAATGAATCCCTTTCTTTCTTAGCTTTCTTGCTTCCCTATCCAGTTGGGTAGTGGTCTTAAGTTTTTAGGAAATCTGAGTGTTGTTCAGAAAGCCCTTCTTGCTCCAAATATATACCTGATCTGTTAGTCACAACCTCTAAAATTCCTGCCATTAATTGCACATTTAGATGCAGGAAAATAATCCATTCAAGGTCTCTGTCAAAATGTTGAGAAGTGTGAAAGATAAATTTATCTTGTTAACACCTTAGCAGATAATAATCTGTCCTATTTTAGCCAGTGGGTAAGTGGGAGATTGGAAACCTGGATTTGCCATTTTGCCACTAATTCACTTTGTGACTTTGAGCAAGTCACATTCTTTGAGTGCTTAGTAATAAAATGATGGTCAACATGTAGGGTCGTATTTAGAATAAGAGTTCCTAGGTTTGAATCCTGGTTCTCCTAATAACTACCAACAGAGACTGCTATGGTGCACAGGACACTGGGTCTGCAGTCAGAAAGATCTTGGTTCAAATCTGCTATCAAACACTTACTGACTGTGTGATCCTGGGCAAGTCACTTAAACTTCTGTCTGCCTCAGTGTCCTCCAGTATAAAATGGGGGATAATAATGGCACCTCCCTCCCCCCAAGGTTGTTGTGAATATTGAATGAGAAAGTATTTGTGAAGGATTTAGCATAGTGTAGACAAGGTACTTTTAAATTCTTATTTCCTTCCTTGTTTCTATGTGTGTGATCTTGAGTAAACCAATTAACCTCTCTGACTTCTAAACTCCCTTCTGCCTCTAAATGTATGATCTCTTCCAGCTCCAATATGTTATTCTTTCATTTTCATAACCTGTATCTGTGGGCTAATATTTGGATATGGTTATTTTAGACCATTCTGGGCACAGACAAAAGCAAGGGGTAGGTAAGCGAAAAAGTTACAAAGAGGCAGTTTTCCCCTTGATACAAGGAAAAGTCTCTTAGCAATTGGACCTGCCCATTAGTGGAATGCGCTGCTGCAGGACTTTTTAGTAGGTTTACCATCAATGTAGGACTTAACTTAGAACCTGGAAGAGTCTGTATCTGGATTGCTGTAGAGGGGATCCACTCAGACATGGACTGGATAAGGTGACCTGGGATGGCCAGCCCTTCCAATTCAGATTCTGCGATTAAAAAACAAATAATCCTACAGGATAAAAGAAAACATGCAGGGGACTGAATAGCCCAGATCAGGCCACACGTGGCCTTGAGGCCTCAGGTTCCCCACCCCTGACCCAGATTGTTAGAATACTCTCACACCTTCCACTCTGCCTGTAACACTAGAATGGCTTTGTTCCTGATGTTATTTTATGCCCACATCCTGCCCTGTGCTAAATGAATCACAGGATCCAGTCTTGGGCCCCCTCTGCCCTGTTTCTCTTTTTCCATTCTCCTTCTCTGGTTTCTTTCTAAGACAGTTTTCTTTCTGACGAGATAGATTTCTTCCTGGTTCATTGTGAGATAGTTTCTTGCTAATAGACAAGTATCCCTTAATAGCTCAGGAATCTGATTAGGTTGTATATTTTCTTAGTGGTGGACACTAGAAATGCAGTACTCTTCCTGTTTATATTAAAAAAAATTTTTTTTGTGGTTTAAATCATGCAGTTTGTTGCTGAAAGGTCAAGACAAAAGGTGATGAAGGGTCAGCTCAGCCTCTGAGTGCTTCTACTTAACCCGTTAACCTGAATTTAGCAGGAGTAAAAAAAAAAAATTAACTTTTCACCTTAATTTAATTACTTCAATAAACATCCCCCTAGGTACGCAGAAATAGTGTTTTTTTTTCATCCTTCTTCTACCAGGAAAAAACTGTCTATATTTATCTGGTGTAAATTGTGTCCCTTAGTAGAAGGTGAGCTCAAGGAAGGCTACTACTTTTTGCTTTGGGGCCCCAGTCACTTATCTGAGAACCTTGTACTTAAAGGTCCTTAATAGATGCTTGTTTAATTGAAATGAAGACAGGAGGTAAATTGATTTTGTAGAAGTGAGGAAGAAGGAAAGAGCTACATGGGGATTTCCAAAGGTTGATCATGAGCTATCTTCAAGCCTCAACTGGTCTCTCACCAAGGGGACCTTAGCCATTACATTCTCTACCACTTCAATCATAAAAAATTTGGAGCACTCTTCAACAAGAAAAGATAGAATGTGAAGAGTATTGTAGAAAGCAGCAGTAAATTGTCTGGGTAGCTAATGATAGCAACTAGCTTTACTATAATGCTTTAATGCAGTGGTTCTCAACCTTCCTAATGCTGTGGCCCTTTAATACAGTTCTTCATGTTGTGGTGACCCCCAACCATAAAATTATTTTTGTTGCTACTTCATAACTGTAATTTTGCTACTGTTATGAATCATAATGTAAATATCTGATATGTAGGATGTATTTTCATTGTTACAAACTGAACATAACCCACAGGTTGAGAACAGCTCCTTTTAATGTAAAACATTTTACAAATATCATGTCATTTTATCCTCCTAACAGTTGTTGGGTGGTAGATGCGATTATTTCTATTACTATTCCTACAGATGAGAAAACTGAGATAGTCAGAGATTAAGGGACTTGCCCAAGGTCACACAGTTGTTAAATGTTTGCAACTGGATTTGAACTCAGAATTTCCTAACTTTAGGTTCGGTGCTCTATCTGCTATGCTGAATTGCTACTCTGTCTACTTTATTTACAAGTTAAAACTTTGATATATCTTAATAGATTGAGTGGGGACTCTCTGGTATAGTATTATGCAATTTTTTTTCTCCCTACTTTTGTGTATGTATGTCCTAGAAAATGATGAATTTGTACTTAAAAGATCTTGGTTCAAATGCTAGCCCTGTTCCTCACGTCTTTCATCTTGGATAAGTCATATATACTCTCTGGCTTCAATTTTTTCATCTGTAAAATGAGAACGTTGGACTAGATAACCTCTATATTGGTCTTGGATCTAAATCAGTCATCCTTTTAAGTTTACATGAATTGCTTCTCTCTGCTTTCCTCTTGTGGGAACACCTCCGGATTTAGCATCACCAGAAAATAACATGAACACAGTCAACTTCCTTTCCAGAAAAGCAATCATGTTCAAGATCGTGATTAACTTTCAACCCGATCTGAGTAGGATAAATTGGCCAGTGCTTGAGACGCTTGGTCTAGATGAATGGGTCCTTCTCAAACCAACTACCCATTCTTGTAGGGCAGCTACAGGTTCTCAGCTTTTTTTTTTTTTTGTGCCATGGACCCCTTTGGCAATGTGGTAAAGTCTGTGGGCCCCTTCTCAAAATAATGTTTAAAAATTCATAAAACCAAAATTGATAGGATTATAACAGTAACTAATTAAATTGAAATACAGCCTATCTTATCTATTTAAAAAAGTTCATAGAACCCCTGTTTTTGAGGGATGCTTAACACTATTTTCAACTTTTGTCTCTGTGCATCATTCTGAGTTAATTTGAAGTTTATTTGTAAAACTTGGTGTGGTGTGTTTTCTATGTTAAAATATAAATATAGAATGGTCTCTGATATTCATTGGATACTCAGTCCCCTACTGAGGGAAGAAGCTTGCCTGGGTTCTGGAAGGGGATCTTTCCTTATGAACTCATCCATCCCACTGCAACTCTTTTATTCTCTCAGGGGTAACTGTTTTCTTGGATCTATTTTGGTCCTAAATATTGACCTCAGACTCCGTGTCTTGCAATCCACTTATTGGTACTACCATAGTATTACTAAAATGTAAAAGATCATGTGTGATTTACACATAGTGAATGACTGCTTTTTGTTTTGGGGTTCTCCTGTATCAGTCCTGATATGGCTACTGTGTCCCATTGCAAAGGAAACCATCCTCTAACTTTGGAAAGTCAACTTCAACTTAGCTCTAAGGGAGTTAGAATTTGTGGGCTTTTTTGTCACCTCTGTGGTGAGGTGACTTATAAGGGAGATATCTGAACAAGGAGGGAAAACTGTCAGGAGCACAATCAATGAGGAGCCATCTTAAAAAAAAATATGTAGAAGAAGATCAGTTCATCTGAACAGTGTTTTGGGTCCCTTGGTCATCTTCAGGGAATGAAGGGGCTAAAAGTACATTGCATTGAGTGCCCCCACCCCCTCCATCACTGGCATTTGTATCTAGGTGAAATCAGGTCACAACAGAAGTCAAAGACCGACTGGAAAGAGGAAGAGGAGTCAGAACAAGAGAGGAAACTTGATGTAGTGGATTGAGGGCAAGTTTTGGAGTCAGGAAGATCTTAACTTTCTTTTTAGTCTTTGATACTGTCGATCACCATCTTGTCCTTGGTGTTCTCTCTAGGTTTTTATAACACAACTTTCTCCTGGTTCTCCTCATACATATTTCAGTCTTCTTTGCCCAGTCTTCATTGAGGTCATGTCCATTACCTGTAGGTGTCTCACAGGCTTCTGTCTTGGTTACTCTTCTCCCTCACTTGGTAATTTCATCTGATACAATGAATTCAATTATCTCTTTGTTGATGTTTCTGAAATCTACTTATTCAGCCCTAACCTTTTTGCTGCCCTCCAGTCTTCTATCTCCAACTGCCTATTGGAAATCTATAGATTGAACATCCATAAACATCTTGAACTCAACATGTTCAAAACTTAATTCGTTGTCTTTGTCCCCTGAACACTTCCCTACTCTTCACTTCCCTATTACTACTGAAGGTACCATTATGCTCCTAGTTACCTGGTCTCATAACCTAGGTCATCCTTGATTAATCACTCTCTCACTATCTGTATCTAATCTGTTTCGAAGTCCTGTCAATTTTTTTTTTGCCTTTTTTTTTGGAGGTCAGTTGGGGTTAAGTGACTTGCCCAAGGTCACACGGCTAGTGTGTCAAGTGTCTGAGACCGGATTTGAACTCAAGTCCTTCTGACTCCAGGGCCGGTGCTCTATTCACTGAGCCACCTAGTCGCCCTGGAGTCCTGTCAATTTTACCTTTGAAATATCTCTTGTATAAATCGAAACCTCTCCTCTGACATTGCCGCTGTCCTAGGGCAGCCCCTCTTTACTTCGTGCCTCAACTATAGAGATAGCCTTCTGGTTGGTGTCCTTGCCTCAAGCTGCTCCCCACTCTAGCTTATCCTCCACTCAATTGCCAAAGCAATCTTCCTAAAGTACAATGTCTCCTAGAGGACTCTAAATTGAGTGACTGTGTCACCCGTCTCCCTCACTCAATAAACTCAAGTGACTTCCTATCACTTCCAGGATCAAATACAAAATTCTCTGGCATTCAAAGATCTTCGTGATCTGCTCCTTCTTCCATCCTTTCCAGTCCTCTTACACCTTAGATCCCCTCACGTACTCTGTAATAAAATGCTGTGTGCCTCTTTGCTGTTCCTTACTCAAGACACTGCATCTCACAACTCTGGATATTTTTACAATCTGTCCCCCATACCTAGAATTCTCTCTCTTCCCAACTCCAATTCTTGGCTTCCTTCAAGTCCCCAGTAAAACTCTGCCTTCTACAGAAAGCCTTTTCTCTTCCCCCTTAATTCTAGTCCCTTCCCTCTATTTATCTCTTATTTATTTTGTATAGAGTTTGTTTGTACATTGTTTTTTGCATAATGTCTTCCCCATCAGACTCTGAACTCTTTGAGAACAAGGGCTGCCTTTTGCCTTTCTCTGTAACTCTAGCACTTAGCATAGTGCCTGTACACAGTAAGTGAATAATACATGTTTATTGACTAATTGACTTAGGTTGAGGTCCTGTCTCTAACATGTACTGAATGTGTGATGCAGGGTAAATCCCTTCCTGGCTGCCATTTCCAAAACATTCTGCCTGAGGTCAAACCATCATCCTCATCTATCTTCTGCTGGAACCTTGAACTCTACTCCTGGGACACTGGACTTTATCCTTGATTTCCAGCTCCCCTTTATATGTTGTCTTCCTCTGTTAGAATTTGTGTAAGCTCCTTGAGTAACACAGACACTGTGTTACTTGCCCATATTTGTCTCCCCAGGATTTAGCATAGTACCTGGCATATATCTACCTATCTATCTATGTATTCATCTGTCTGTCTATCCATCCAACCATCCATCCATCCATCCATCCATCCATCCATCCATCCATCCAGTCTTTGCAGAGATTATAAATTGTAGAGTCAGTGATGAGTTACATTGGTAGAGGAGTTTCCTCATTGGGAATTCCCTCTTTAAAAAAATTACAAGTCCTATTTAGAACAAGGCAAATGGGTCTAGAAAGGGTGTACCCCCAGGGGAATACAAAAAAGAGACCTGAGTAGTCCCACTAGTAGATTTGGTGATGGATTTAGTGCCTGTAGAGTTTATGGACTGATTAAATGTATATGAATTTAGGACTTTTATTTTCATTATTTTTTATACCTGCTGGAATCACCTGTTTATTCTCTACTATCTGCCATCTTGAATTAACTCCCCAGCACCAGAATTTTAGGGTTTTCTAAAATGAGGGATCCATGTCACCTTTTCCTTCCCCTCCCCCCCCATCCTAGGATGTCTTTTGGAGAGTACCTTGCCCTGAGACACAATTAACAGCAATCTGGCACAGATCCCATACATTAAGTTCAATCTTTATGGTTACATATACATAAGCCTAATGGCAAACAATCTTAAACTAGAATTTCTAGGACTACGAACAACCCAATCCCCAAATATGCACTTCCCAGGGACAAAACTGGCTTAGCAAGAGACCACTAGTAGCAATTGCTAAAAAGGGCAAATAGGGATCTTTGAGAAATGGCTCCCCTTCCTTGTGCTGGAACATTCTGTTTCTGAACATTATACTCTGAACTTTCAATGTTAGAATCTATGTAACTTTTATAGGGCTTCTAATAGGCTTGACACCACAGAGGGGGTACGTGAGTATTTAAATGGGGCTTAGACATTCTACCAGAGCTGAAGCCAAAATTGTTCTGTTGACAAGAGCCCCTAGCAACACAAATATGCCAGCAGAAAAGCCAAACCTTATTGATTTATTGGAGGATTTACTATCTCTGTCATGCCCAACTTTAGTGAGGATGGGGTAGGAACAGTGAGTGTGAAAGTATTCCTCTCACCTGGAATGCCCTCCCCTTTCCTACCTTTCTTTAACTCTTACCCAAACTTAGAGGCCCATCTTATGCTACATCTTTTCCAAGAAAGCATCTTCATTTTATCCCCCTCTGACTCCTGCTTCCTTTGAATTTCTATAGCTTTTCCATTTTTTTCTTCCCACAATCGATCATTTGATTATACTGTTTTATGTTGTTGTTCAGTAATTTCAGTTGTTTCCAACTCTTCATGATCCCTTTTGGGGTTTTATTGGCAAAGATACTGGACTGATTTGCCATTTCCTTCTCTAGCTTGTTTTACAGATGAGGAAACTGGGGCAAACAGGGTTAAGTGACTTGCCCAGGGTCACACAGCTAGTAAGTGTCTGCGGCCAGATTTGGATTTAGGTCTTCCTGACTCTAGGCCTAATGCTCTATCTACTGCACCACTTAGCTGCTTGCTAATTATTAGATGTTCGATTCCATTGCCTCTAGGAAGAAATATAAACTTCTGTATTTGGCATTTAATGTCTTGTATGAAGTCTGGCTTCAGCCTACCTTTCTTGGGTTATTATATACATAGTTACCCTTCACACTCTATATTAAAGCCAGCCTGATTTACTTGATGGGCTTTGTACATGATGCTTCATTTCTAGCCTCCACGGGGTTGTATAGGATGCTTCCCATACCTGGAATGCTCTCTCTCCTCACCTTCATCTCATAGAATCCCTAGCTCAGTGGTTGTGAACCTTCCTAATGCCTCAACCCTTTAATATTCATATGTGGGCATATCTGCATGTAGGGAGACCTGAGGATTGGTGTCTCGGTTCCTAAGACCATTGGAAATATGTGTTTTCCCATGGTCTTAGGTGACCCCCAAAGGGGTCATGACCCACAGGTTGAGAACAGCTACCTAGCTCCTTTCAATGTACCGAATTCAACTTTGTACCAAGATTCCTGTGCTGATTCACCTCTCCACCTCACTTTCCCCTCCTCCTCCTTCCCTTCCATCCAGTGATTAGTGCTTCCCCTCCTCCACTTTGTATGCTTCACCTATATTGTTTTTTACTTAAATATGTACACGTTATTTCTCCTTAAAGTCAGAGGTCCATTCAATTTTGTCTTTGTATTCCCAGTGTCTAGTACCCTGGTAAATAGTAGGTGCTTAATACATGTTTGTTCAATAAATGTCATTCAGGAATGCATCCTGACCCTTTGTATTTAAAATTCTTAGTCCATGAGCTCAGTTGGGCCCTTGCTACTCATAATCCACCCTTCTACTCTAAGGTACACACTGAAGGTGGAAGACCCAGTTTCTTTCTTCCCTGAGATCTCCCCATGGAAGCTTCCGCAGCAGCGTCTTCATCTATTCTCTTCCTGTCTCTAGTCACAGGAGAAGAGCTCTCCCTAATGTTCGCTAAGGCTACTCACTCTGCACCCTTGCTCTCATGCCCTCTCACCTCTTCTGGGCCTTGCTCTAGCACACATTTCTTTCCCCTTTGTTTATCTTCAAATTCTCTAGCTACAGTGTCCTCCTTAATGCTTACAAACATGCTCAGGTCGCCTCAGTTTTAAAACAAACAAGAAAAATTTTTCTTTGATCCTTATAAATCATCTATTACCCCATTTCTCCTCTATGTTTCATTGCCAAATTTCTTGAAAAAGTTGCTTGATATCTGATGTCTCAGCTTCCTGACTACTAGTTTTCTCCTCAATTTCCTGTAATAGGGTTTCTGCCCAACTAATCTACAAACGTGATTAAACTGCTTTCCATCTTTCTCAAAGGTCACCTACAAATTGCCAAATCCAGTGGTCATTTTTTTTTTCAGTTCTCATCTGCCTTGACTTCTGTCTGACATTTGTCACTGTAGATGATCTTCTTACTAGATGTTATCTTCTTTCTTGGCTCAAAGACATCACACTCTTCTGGTTCTTCTTTAACTGTTTGTTCTCCATCTCCTTATCATTATCCTAAACCCTTAATGTGAATTATTTTCTAAAGATTTGTCTTTGGCTTTCTCCTCCCTTCTCCTCTCCTCTTTGTAATCTCATTGCGAATATGCAAATGTTTTTGTTGTTGTTCAGTCTCTTTCATTGTCTGATTCTTTGTGACCCCATTTGGAGGGATTTTTTTTTTTTTTTTTTGCAAAATACTGGAGTGATTTGTTCATTTCTTCTCCATTCACTTCTTTCTCATTCACTTCTACAGTTCATTTTACAGATGAGAAAACTGAGGCAAACAGGGTTAAGTGACTTACCCAGAGGCACACATCTAGTGTCTGAGACCAGCTTTGAACTCATGAAGATAAATCTTCCCAACTCTAAGCCTAGCACTATATCCACAACACCACCTAGCTGCCCCATAAGCATGATTACCAAATCTGAACCGCTAGTTCTCCCTTCAGATCTGCAGTCAGTTGCCTACAGTAGGAATTAGTAAATAAAAACACAATAAAATGAATATATGATTTTCTAAGTCAATATTATTCTGGCAGGGAATTTTTTGTGGTGTTTAGTGGGTCTTATTTCAATCTGAGTTTTGATACTTCAGGTCTTCAGGACATAGGGTCCTAGAACTCAGAGAGGGAAGGCACCTCACAGATCATCTTATCTCAGACTGTCATTTTGTAGATGAGGAAACTGAGATTGCATATAGAGGTGAAGTTAATTTCCCATGGTTACCCAGATAGTAAGTATCAGAGTTGGGATTTGAGTCAAAATCCACTGATTTCTAATCCAGTGTTCTTTTTTTTTTTTTTGCTTTTTTTTTTTGGAGGGCAGTTGGGGTTAAGTGACTTGCCCAAGGTCACACGGCTAGTTTTTTGTGTTAAGTGTCTGAGGCCGGATTTGAACTCAGGTACTCCTGACTCCAGGGCCGGTGCTCTACTCACTGCGCCACCTAGCCGCCCCACTAATCCAGTGTTCTTGCTTCTTCCCTTAGCTGCTTCTCCCATACCATGTCTGTGGAGATATTCTTTTGACACCTGAAGCTTAGTGTGCCCCAAACCAAGCTCATTATATTTCTTCCGACACTCACTTCTCCTTGTGACTTCACTATTTATGTCTGTGGCACCATCATTCCCTTAACTTCCCACGTTCAAAGCTTTAGTATTTATCTTTTTCTCCCTCATTTCTCAAGTCCTACTAGTTTCCAAGGTCTCATCAGTTCCACCTCTAAAACATTCTTAGTGTTTACTCCCTCTACTCTCAGCTCTACCTCCTCATTACAACTCATCTGTACCATTATATTGGTCTCTTTTAAAAACAGGTTTTCTCAATTTCATTTTCCCCCTTCCAATCCATCTTTTGTACATTTTACAGAATGATCTTTCTTATGTATAAATCTGGCTCCCTCAAGAATCTGAGGTGGTTCCTATTACTTTCTAAGTAAAGTTAAAATTCCCCTGCTTGACATTCAAGACTATCTAAAATCTAGTCAATCAGATCTTTCCAACTTTACTTTATATCACTCACCTCCATGTATTCTATGTTCCAGTCAAACTGAATTTCTTGTCCTTTAATAGGCCCGTGGTCCCATGTTTTTGAGCCTTTGCCCACATTATTTTTTATGCATGGAATATCTTTTTTTCTCTTTCCCCAACCTGTAAAATTTTCTACTCAACCTTTAGAGTACAACAAAATTGCTGTCTCTTTCAAGACGCCTTCCCTAATTATCCCAATTGGCATTCACTCTGCAGACTTCCCAGAACACTTTGTTTTGTGCCTCTTTGGTTCATTTTCATGCAATATTGTGTATTATGGTGGCTGTTTGCTGGTTTATAGTTCCCCGTTTGAAAAACGGGACATTTGCCTTTTTCTGATCCTGCTGGTCACCCACTAGTTCCATCAGCAGTTAAGGATGTAGTGTTCATCTGTTCCTGGTCACTTGAACTCATCACTAAGATATTCTCTTTTATATATATTTTTTTACTTATCTCATATACAAATTCTCTATTAGCCATATTTATTCTGTCTTTTCTAGGCCAGAGATTGATCTCTCTGACAAAGAGAAACAGAAGCAGATCCTCTCTCTGCCTTCCCTTTGTCATCAATTAGCTAAATCCCATTCATCCTGAGCAGCGACCCTATCGCTTCTACAGTCCTCCACCTTGGTGTTGGTATCTTCTTCTTTTACTGGACCCAAAGCTCCGTGAGGCAGGGACCACATTTTATCTCCACTTCTTTTCTCTTTACTTCTAGCACAATACTCAGTAAAGTGTGGAGAAATGAGCTAGGGAAATTCTTTTCTGGACTGAATTCTCACAAACAGGAAGGAACTGATTGCTAGGTAGCAATGATGAGAACCTTGGGAGGACTGCTACCTCCTAAACCTTGTGATAGAGAAGGAAAGAAAATCTAGCCCTAGTCTGACATATACCATATATTGATAGGAAAGCAGATATCAAAAGAAGAATGGGTACCATCTCACGTATTACAATTCCACAAGGGGATGTCAGCCCAGGAAGGAGAGGAAGGTAACAGAAAGGAAATTCTGAAAATAAAAGGAGGAACAATTTCATTGTGGGGTAAAAAGAGGAGTTGTTTAAAGACTGATATAGATGCATGGGAGCTTTACCAAAAGATTTAGATTAAAAAAAAGAAATACATGGAAGATGAAAGCAAAACCTGGTAATAGAGATTGAATAAAAAATGATGTCATGTCTGTGTAAGATTAGTGTCAGGGACTCTAAAACTCGGAATGAGTTGAAGCTATTTGGGAAAACTAGAGGCAGCAAAAAAAATTTAAAAAAACTTATACTGTGGAAAAAGAGGAGAATGACAGAAGGGATGGGACCACAGTTCAGGGTAGATGAGCTAATTGAGGACAAAGGGAAGGCAGAAAATTTCTCTAATTTTGCTTTTGTTTTCCTCTGCCAAAGAGAACAATTTATGACCTGGAAAAGGACAGAATAAATATGTATAATAGAGAATTTGTATCCAAGATAAGTAAGAAAATTATAAGAGAATATTGAAGTGATGAATTCAAGTCACCAGGATCAGATGGACTACATTTTCAGGTGCTGAAAGAACTGGCACGTGTAGGTGGTGAGCTACTATCAATGAACTCTGAAAGACTGGAGAACAACAGGATCGGAGGACAAATGTCCTGCTTTTCAGAAAGGGGAATAGAATAAAACCAGTAAATTATAGACCAAGAAGACTGTAAGCTCCTTGACGACAGGAATATTTTCACCTTTGCCATTATCCATAGTGCTCAACACAGTGTCTTAAACATAGTAGGAATTTCATATAGGTTTGTTAAATTAAATTGACTTCAATTCCTGGAAAATTTTTTAGAGCTATTACTAAATCAATCAATTGATAAACATTCACTAAATGCCTACTATGTGTCAAGCACTATCCTAAGTGGTGGGGATTTGCTAAACTAAAGTAAATGGTCTGTGAATAACTCAAAAGGAAGTGGTGATGTCAGAAAGCTAGTATGGCTTCGATGACACAATATTATTCCAGATCATTTTCACGGCCCCCTCCCTCTCTTTTTTTTTTTTTGATAGAGTTACTAAACTGGTAGATCAAGGGGAAGTTGTTGGTAGAATGTACCTAGATTTTAGCAAAGCAGTTGATAGAGTTACTTCTGTAGCCCCATGGAAAAGGAGCTATATGGGAGAGGGGAGAGGGGAGAGGGGGAAAGGAAGGGAGAAAGAATTTATTAAATGCTTATTATGTGCCAGGCCCTGTGCTAAGGGCTAGGTGATATCTAATTGTTTCTAGGATAAAATAATTAGATGGATTTCAAAATTATTGAATGGATGGACCAAACACTATTTATGTCAATTTGAAAGGTCTATAGTGGAGTATCCTAGGTACACACACACACATACACACACACACAGCTATGTTGTTTAGTTGGTGGTTTTTTAAAAAAATTTTTAACCAATGCCATAAAGGTACAAATGGCATGTTCATCAAATTTACAGATAGCACAAAGTTGGGAAGGCCTGATTGACACACTGATTGACAAGAGTTATGGCTCAAAGAGGTCTTAATAAACTAGAACATTGTGTCGAATGGAGTAAGGGGAAGTTTAATGGAGATAAAGTCTCAGACTCAGGTTAAAAACAAAAATTGACTTTACAAATACAAGACAGAGGAGGCACAGAGAGACAATAGTTTGTCTCACCATAATCTATGCGTTTTAGAGGGTAGCAAATGATATGACAGTCAACGATGCTAATGAGATTTTAGGCTATACTAATAGAGGCACGATTTTTAGGAGTAAGGAGCTGACCTAGTCAGACCACACTGGAGTGTTTCGTTTGCTCATTTTGAGGTGCCACCATTCAGGAAGGATACCTATAAACTATGGATCGTTTAGAGGAGGACATTCATGAGGAGGAAGACCCTGGAGTTTATGCCATGTAAGGATTGATTGAGAAGAGAAGACTCAGTGGGGTTACAGAAGGGTATGCCTTATAGCGGTCTTCAAATATTGAAGGGCTGTAACCTGGAAAAGGAACTTAACTCATTCTGAAAAGGGCTCGGCAACCTTTCAGAAGTAGCGTGTCAAGGTCCTTTCTGACTCCTGTTCAACTAGAATAGAGTGGGTACAGGTATATTGGTGAGTGAGATCTGGCTTTTTGTCATTGTGAGAGTGGGGAGGGTATAACAGCTGGCTTTGCCATCTACTAACTTTATGACTCTGGGTAAGTCGCATAACTTCTATGGTTCTCAGTTTTTGTATTTATAAAATGAGAGGGTAAGATGGCCTTTAAGTTTGCTTCTAGCTTTGGATCACAGATTCAGATGATGCTATATGATGATGATGATGATGATAACAATAATGGCTTTGATTTATGTGTTTATCCATATATTCATTTGTTTGCTAATTAATTAATTTATGGCCAGGAGGACTCTGCCCCTCCCATGGAAGAAGAGGCCATTTATTGTGGACAGAAGCCTGGCAGGAGGGGGTACCTGGTCAAATCAGTGGATAGATTTAGCCATGTATTTCAGTTCATGCTTTGTAAGGAACAGCTATTACTTATATAGTGCTGTAAGGTTTGTAAAAGTGCTTTACATATGTTATTTCATCTAATCCGTATGGCCCTGTGAGGCAGGTGCTAGTATTATCCATATTTTATAGAGGAGAAAACTGACACTGAGAAAGATTCAATGGTGGCTTGCCCAGTTACACAGCTAAAAAAGTACCTGAGGAAGGATTTGAACTTAGATTCTGCTGACTCCTGGTTCAACACTCTACCTTCTTAAGCTGCCTGGTTGCCTATGATAGGGTTATTGCCATGATGACCTTCATGAAGTAGATTCTCCTTAGCAACAGGAGGGGGGTGGCATGTGAACAGTCCATAAGTCCTGAAAATTGGCCCCCATATAATCTTTGGAAGGCATGCCTGGTGTTCTTTCTCTTCTGCTATAATATTCCCCTTTAGTTTTATGCTATGGGACTGTGTCGGAGGTGGAATCATGTTCTAACAAGGTCTTTCTGGTATTTTCAGTAACTTTTCCCACTGGACCAATTCCAAGCTAGCCCACATTATGCTAAATTCTATGCTGCAGTAAGCTGTATTACAATGAGTTTCTGATACTACTCTCTTCCTGCCTCTTTGAGTAGTATTTATCATGTCTCTCTTTTGCGCATGTGAATCCTTGATAAAATGAGCTTTCCTTTATGGTGGGTGGAGATTAACTGTGATATTACTACAAAGTGTAAACTACTGGAATATCATAAAATTGAAAAATATGATTCTTGAAAAGGCTACTCCCCTAGGAGTGATGCAGTAGATCAACAAAGGAGGGTCCATGGCAGGGTTGTGTTGGAGCAGCTCAGAGGGTGCTGAGCTAAGGATGGTCTAGTGTCAATCATCTCAGACTGAGGAGCTTTATCCAAGGGAGATACCTTTGTACCTTGCAGAATACACAGCACCGTAGGTACATAGTAAATGAGACTGGGAGACTGGAGCCAAGAAGTCAGGTCATGGAAAGAACAGCAGGAAGAAACAGTGGTCAAAGGATGCAGGACTTATACCAACAGGCTGAATTTGCATGCCCTGGTCTCTATGCTTTGTGGGCATTTCTTATGTAGGCACACCTCCCCATTTTTTTGGTGCCTACCTGAATTCTTTCTGTCTATTCTGAGGGTAGATCAAGCGGGACTAAATCTGAAAATAATGATTCATTACATTGAGAATATAATGAAGCAGGTAGTGATGGTAACTGGTACAAATAAATACCAGTGTAAAATGTTTATTGGATCCAGTGGATGGCAGTCTTTCCTCTTTGCAAATGGGTCTGATGAGGTATAGTTTACAAATTAGGAAGAATGTCAGGGAAAAGAACCATGGAATGGTCTTGCTCTTGGCCTTAAAATGGCATGACATTTAGAACCAAAGTGACAGAGTGTGTGTGTGTGTGTGTGTGTGTGTGTGTGTGTGTGTGTGTGAGAGAGAGAGAGAGAGAGAGAGAGAGAGAGAGAGAGAGAGAGAGAGAGCATGGTGCAATGGAAAGAATTCTGGATTTGGAGACAAAAAATCTGGGTTCGAATCTTGACTCTGACTCTTAGTACCTATGAGACTTTGAGGAATCATAGGTAGTAAAGGCCTTGGTTTCCTCATTTGTAAAATGAGGTGCTTGGATTAGATGACTTCCGAAGTTCCTCTCCTCTCAATTCTTATGATCCTACAAACACTTTGGACAATAGATTCTGGGTTCAACAGTTGACCTTGTTTCCAGTCTCAGAGAGGTATTTCCTTACAAAGTCCTTTAGGGATAGGATTCCTTCCTCCTCCTCCTTCTCCCCTGGCTTGACCGAGTGACTGTCCCATTAAATGCCAGTCAGGAAGATTTTTAATGCTCAGTAGCAGCACCTGCCAAGCCTTTTAAAGACATTGGTTCTTGCTTAAAGACTCTTTTACCCTCCTCACAAACCTTTATTTTCAGGCATTCCTTCATTCCCCATGCAGATTGGCATGTGGGATCTTTGGCTGGGAAGGATTTTGGTTCCATACAGGTAATTAACTAGATGCAATCTGCTCACAGGCTCTCTGGGCAGTGTAACAAATTGCGGATTTCTTTTCCCACTTCTTTGCTGGATACCCTCGTCCAACTCTCCCAGCATTTCCTTGGCTGCACACTGTACCTATTCAACTTGTATTGTGGCTACAAACCATTCCTAGTGTCCTGACCCAAGTGCCAAGCCAGAAGTGTTCATAGGGCTGCCAATGAGGATCACCATTGCCTTGAAGGAGAATGTGGGCCCATAATGCTCATTTAGGTGTGAGTTTCTGGGATATGCCCTTGCGGCACACTTATGTGTGGTTGGTAGTGAGTACAGAGAACTGGTTTGAGAAATCCTAAGCCTGAGCCAAAGGGCAGATGGGATTCCCATGGATGGATTTCCATGCCAGCAGCCCTGCTTCCAGCTGGCCCCCTGTAACTATCATCCCCTGGAACAACTCTTGTGGAAATGTGACCTGGCAGCTGCCTTTGCAGGTACCGCAGCTCTGTGCTCCTCCACTGAAGACTCAGAAAAGAATGCCTAGGCCACCAAAGCCCTTGACATGGTCAAAAGATCCAGTATCAGAAATGGGCATGACTTTACGAGCAGAAATGATACCAAAGAAATTGAATTACCATGCTTTGTCTCTATACCCTAAGAATGAGGCCTTTACATATGACTTGAGGTGAAACCTCTTAGTACATGTGTTGTCTCCTTCTATTAGAACATGAGCCCCTTGAGAGCAGGGGCTGTCTCCCTTTTCTATTTGCATCTCTTCTACCTCTACCTTCCCCCCTTAACATGGTGCTTTGTACATAATAAACCCTTAATAAAGGCTTGTTCATTCATTCCTTCATGGTATACTAGGTCTTTTCTGTCCTGCCTTTAGTAGGAAGACCAGAGCTCTGAGATAGGAATAGAGTCTATTTTGTAACAGGAATATTCAGGATTGACCAGCATCTTTTGCTAATGTAGAAATGATTGGGTCAGAGGGCAAAAGAGGCAGAAATCTAATTGTGAGGGGTCTCCCACCTCCTTGAATAAGTCCTTAATTGATACCCTTCATGCTCACCCCTATTCTCAGGCTCTGCCACCTTCCAAGAGAGTCACTCCTACTCTATAAATGAACCATTCTGTGGGGTAGAAAACCACAGGCTGGAGGGCTAGCTGAGGGTCTTGTCAGCATAGGGAATTTTTTTTTTCCTTTCACATGTCGTAGAGGTGGAAATTCATAAACCCAGTATTTGAGAGGGTCAGAAAAAATTAGTGGTGTGGAATCCCTATTTGGTTCCAAAGCTATAGGAAACACAATTATTCCTTTGAAATTGACCTTCATTTATTCAGGAGAGGAAGGCAGTTAGTTGTTTAATGGCTTCCTGGTGCCTTTCAGCATTTTAAAAGAAGAAAGAATGATTCGGAGAGAGGCAAGATTCCAGTGTTTTCTAAACAACTCACTAAGCCCAGCTACCAGTTGGCTGCTTGGCTACTTCCTAATGCTCCCCACTGCAGTGTGCATCACTTAATAGCACAACCATTTCTCCAGGCACTGACCAAGCATTCACAGTAGCCGGGAGGATCAGGGCCTTAATTATAATGCTGAGCAGCTGATGATTCTCTTAGACATCTCGCCAACAACCCATCGAGTATAAATTTCCCTATATTATATTCAGATTATTTCCTCTCTCTCTCTCTCTCTTTCTCTCTCTTTGGGTCTATGTTCCAGGGTCTGAATAAAGAGATCCTTGTTTCTTTATGTCTTTTTCTTGTTCTGGAATCTGTTCCCCTCCCTGGTCTGACTTTGTTTGGGGCCACACTGAAGAGTATTGAGGAGAAAGGAAGTGGGGGGCTGTGTATATTACAGGTGGAGCACAGTAGGAGAAGAGAAATGGAACCCTGTCTGCAAGCTGGCTCCTGATCCTTAAAATAAAAACAAGGGAGAGAGAGAAAACAATCGGGGTTCTAAGCAGAACCCTACTGTGGGGTATGTTGTTTTCCCTTTTCCCTTGGGGAAACCTTCTTCTCTCTCCCACAGAAAAAACAAACACAAATATGGAAATCTTGTTGCGCCCAGGCACCTGTGAGTCTGTCTTGAATTTGGAAGTAACTTCCACCTGCTAACCCTGAAAACCACCATTTTACCAAATGTTATCTTCCCTTATTTCTTTCTCTTTTGTAATGAGAGCATATGATGAAAAACCTGTGTGGACTTAGAGATAGCATAGTGTGATGGGTAGAAGGCTGACCTCAGAGTAGAAAAGGCCTGATTCAAATCTTAGTGGCTCTGTGACCCTGGACAAGTCATTTAATTTCTCAGTGTGCCAGGCAAGTATCTAACTCAAGACTACAGGTTACAGGGAAAATACCAATTTGCAGTAGTACAGGAAGTTTCTACTGGGAGCTCCCCACAATGATATCATAGGTCTCATTAAAAAAGAAATCTAAAGCAGTTTATGAGTTATATTTGCCACTCAGGATTCTATGAGTCTAATGTTCTAAGCCCAGCTGTCACTTTTTGCTTGACTGTCATTGGACCCAACAGAAATTTAAACCTGTTTCCCTTCGCTGGAAAAAAGTGACTTTCTCTATGCTCCCTTCACCCTCATGATCCTGTCCAATTCGAAGTCACCTCCTAAGTGCGTACCTTCCCCCCCATCCCCAAACTGTTCCCTCTGTGTTAGTTACCATTGGTAAGAACTGCCTTCTAGTTAGTAGCATTTCTAAGCAAGAAGGATATGGCCATCCAACTCAGAAGTAGGACAATACTGTTATACTATATACCAATACATCATCAATAAAACCTCACATTTGTGGCTCTTGAAGTCTTATGAAGTATTTTCCTCACAACAGCTCTGCGAAATAGGTGCAACAAGTATATTATTTCCATTTTACAAGTGAGGAGACTGAGGCTCAGAATGGTTCCCTGGCACAAGGTCACTCATTTTATGACTCATGGGCTTCAGAGCCCAAAGGGACCTTAGAGGTCATTTGGATGACCCCCCTCCTTTTACAAATAAGAGAACTGAGCTGCAGAGATGCAAAGGGTCTCACCCAAGGCCTTTGGGCAATAAGTAGCAGAACTTGTAAGTGGAAGAGCTGAGACTTGAACCCAGGTCTTCTGACCCCTGAGTTCTTTTCACAAGGCCATACTATCAAGAGGTTTTCATGCAACCACAATGTAGGTGATCAGGAAGCTTCTGGTGACTGGAAAAGGGATGAGAATGTGATAGAGAGAATTACCTCAGGGTGTTAAGTACACCAAAGGGCCTGTGATATTAGGGCAACAAGCCCTTGGAAAGGCACCCAAAACTGGGACGAAGAGAGGGATGGAAGACAGAGTTTTTGACAGGTTTGGGGTAAGAAGACCTTGGGAAGGAGAGAAGGATGAATGGAAAAGCAGAATGTGTGTGTGTGTGTGTGTGTGTGTGTGTGTGTGTGTGTGTGTGTGTGTGTTGTCTTAAACCAGAGAACAGCCAGGCAACTTTTATACTTTCGTTTACTTAGAATTAAAAGATCTTAGGGATCCCACCCCCAAGAGATTATAGGTGAGGAAACAGACCGGCACTGGCTAAGTGAAATCACTTGCTTAGTTGGATCAGTGTCAAGACTAGAACCTCTGTCCCAAGACTCCCAGGCCAGTGCTCTTTTCATTCTACCCCTTGGGTCAGCAATGGTTACTGGCAGGCTTTTTCATCCTACCATCACAGAGCCCCTAGATTTCAAAAGACTCTTTTCCTTTACTGACACTCCTGCCCTAGCTCTGTTCCAGGGCCTTCTGGCCCCAGATAATGCTCAAGATATTTATCAGATCTTGAAGGGAATAACAAAGCAAAAAAAAAAAGGAGGAAAAACAGGAGCTGCAGCATGGAAGCATGAGTTAGGAAAGAGTGGAGATAGGGTGGGAGGAGAAGGGTGAGTGCCAAGGTAGGGGATAGACTAGGGAAGGATGGGAAGGGGACAGGCAGGGATACCAAGAGAGGAACCTAGATTTGGGTTACAGGAATTCTTATGTTCACGTTAGTAGTCCTGAAATCCTGTGTTAAACTTGGTAAGGGCTCCTGTACCACTTATAGACTTAGGGTCATAGATTTTGATGACAAAGGACCCTCAGAGATCAATCTAGTCCAGCCTCTTTCACTTTACAGATGAACTAAGTGAGGTCAAGCGACTCATGAAATGTTCCACGTTAACAATCAGAGCTATAATTCAAACCCTGATCCTTTGTTTCCAGCTCCAGAATTCTTCTCACTATATCATAGTGCACATTTAAATCTCAAGTATCCAGAATGCTTAGAAAATGATGCTCTGGGTAATGATATTTCCTAGTTAGCTGATGGTAACTTGACAAATGCTTTTGGATTCAACCCTTAATGTTGAAAATCTTTCTTAAAAAGTATTAATCATTGTTCTTTGTTAGTAAGTACCATCAGGTAGTGAACATCCCCTTTTCTGATGAGGATGTTGTATGGTGACCTTAGGTTCATCACTCTGGGTTTGAATTCTCATCGAACAAGGACTAGGAGGCTATGATGGTTCCAGGATAGAGAACACAAAAGGGATCTTGGAGATTATTTAGCCTAGGCATCCTTAGTCTTTTTTGTGTCACAGACCCTTTTGGCAGTTGGATGAAAGAAATATAGAGAGCCCTGATCAGAATAATCTTTATAAATGGACAAAATAAAATGCAAAGGAAACTAATGCCATTGAAATGCAGTTATCAAAACATTAAAAACCCCCAAATTCATAGACCTCAGGTTAAGAAACCCTGATATACTCCATCTCTTGAATTTTATGGATAAAGAAACTTGCCAGGGAGAAGTGAATTGCTTCAAATCATAGCTAGGTTGTGGCATAAATAATTTGCTTACAATGCAGTGGAAATACCCTGGAAGACACACAAACACACACACATTTATGTATGCACTAAATACCTGATAGCAACTTGCTTTCTTGTTCCCTTATTTTTTTTTTAAATGCAAAATGCAGTAACAAACCAAACATACATAGTTGGGTTCTGATTAACTGCGGCTTTACTCTCATGTCTTCTATGGTGCATGACACACATAGTCCCTACCTCTGCTTATGGGAATAGCAAAGCCCAGTGAAATGCACATTTGCTTCCTGTCATGGTATGTGGCTTCCTCTAGGGCTATGAGACAGGATACTCAGAATATGCATAATGGTTTCAGATGCCATGTGGACAGTATGTGACAACTCTGTGGATGCAGGATTACTTCTTCACTGAAGCTTGGGCTGCCAGGGAACACAGACTTTACAAGAAACATAGGAGACCTTTGGACCCATTCAGTTTGTGGGAGTGACAGGCAAAAGGACACCTAGACAGTATTTTAGTCAGGTAAACAGCTTACCTCTATATAGAGCCATTGATGTCATTACCTGTATAGGAACTGAAAGCAAGGGAAAAGTTTGAGCAAATTCTGGGGCATTCCACAAATTGTCAGAGTCAGGAAGAATTTCTAGGTGAAAACTGAGAAAGTGTGAACCCCCAGGCTTTAGTCATCTTCCTTCCCTTTCATATTTCAGTCATTAGATAACTGAAAGTCTTTTGGATGAAAGCAGCAGGGAGCAGTTGTAAAATGCCTTATGAACCGATAACAAAATGCCCTCGCCCCCCCTCACTCCCCAGCAATGCAGAAGGGCCAAAACAGCAATGTGGGGAGAAAGCATTCACTGAAAGGCTTTATACAAGGAACCCAGCTCTGGGCAGGAGCCTTTGAATGAAAGCTACATTTTTACCCCTACAAGAGCTGCCTTTCCACTCTTCCCCAACTGTCTTTTCTGCAGTCACCAACAAACTATTTTGTATGCAGCATTAGTGACGTT
The DNA here is from genome assembly GCA_028646575.1 of Pseudocheirus occidentalis. Lineage (NCBI taxonomy): Eukaryota > Metazoa > Chordata > Mammalia > Diprotodontia > Pseudocheiridae > Pseudocheirus > Pseudocheirus occidentalis. The sequence goes on along the minus strand of CM053595.1, from coordinate 34,012,150 downwards.
GTCCCAGCCAACACATCATTACTACCAAAATGATGCTGGTGTGATGTTTGAGGTGACTGTCCTTTTTAATTATTAAACAGAGAATGCCAAGTGAATCATTCACTGTACTTGATTTTCCTGTGTCTATTTCAACTAGTGTGTTTAACTAACACCTACACTGATTCCTTGCAAGTTATCTGTCTGCAAAGCCTTTGCATAGGAAACCAAACCAGACCAAAAAAAGGAACATACTGCATTAGATAGATAGCTTATAATATCATCATTACCTTCACCACCATCAGATTATAGTATCAAAGATTGAGAGTTCTAAGAGACTTCAGTTATATAGCCCAAATCCTTAATTTTACAGATGAGGAAACTGAGACCCAGAGGGGCTAAATGACTTGTCAAAGGTCACAGAAGTAAATTAGCAGAGCTAGGATTTGAACACAGGCCCTCTGTCTTCAAATCCAAATCTGGCTCTCATTCCACTGTACCTCAAAATTTCCCCAATTCCCCTTCTGGTCCCCAACTTACCAAGCGGTAGAATAATGAAGAATGGAAGCCAGCATACAATAAACATGCCAACCACAATGCCCAAGGTCTTGGCTGCCTTCTTTTCCCTGGAGAACTTAAAAAGTTTGACAGCTATGGAGTTCCTAGGGTTGTGGCCCTTGGCCTTGGTGCTACTGAGGGCATCCTCATGAAAGTTCTTGGAGTGGATCCGCAGAGTCAGCTCCTTGGAGTTAGACATCTCCTTCATGACTCCTGCCTCGAGGTTCTTGGTGGTCCTTTTGGCCACAATGTAGACTCGGCAATACATCACGAGGATAACAGCAAGCGGGATATAAAAGGAGCCCAAGGAAGAGAAGAGGGCGTAAAAGGGCTCTTCAGTGACACCACACTCCTTCTCATCCTTAGGCGCAGGCTCCTTCCACCCAAGGAGAGGGCCAATAGAGATCACCATGGACAACACCCACACACTGAGCAGGGCCAGGATGGCCTTTTTCCTGGTGACCAGTGTTGGATACTGAAGAGAGTAGCGAACTCCTATATATCTATCGATTGAGATGGCACAGAGACTCAGGATGGATGCTGTGCAGCACAGCACGTCCACTGCAGCCCAGATGTCACAAAATATCCTCCCCAACACCCAGTAGCCGAGCACTTCAAGGGCAGCAGAGAAAGGCAGGACTGTGAAACTCAGCAGCAGGTCTGCAATGGCGAGGTTAACTATGAAGTAGTTGGTGGGTGTCCGCAGGTGACGGTTGCATGCCACAGAAAGGATCACCAGGATGTTGCCCACGATGGCAAAAAGGATGAAGGCACCCAGCACTATGCCCACAGATATGGCCCTCCTGATATCCAGCTCAGAGGGAGTGGAATTGCTGGACGTCTGATTGGGACCAGTGAGGTTTCCACCACTCGGTTCTTCCCAATAGGCAGGTGCTGATATATTGTGGCTCACGTCAAGATGGGGATTCATTTTAAAGCCCACCCTCCATAGCCGGGGGGTAATGAGGCTTCAAGGGCAGCGCACGAAGTACCTCAGCTCTCCTGAAACTTTCCCTCCACCTCAGCCGTCACTACTGGGCAGGAGCCACTCGCCTCCCGGGCAGGCATTTCCCAGAGCAGACGGGCAGCGAGCGAGTGCCTCCTTGCCTGTACAGAATCTTCGGAAGCCTGTCAAAAGGAGAGAGGGAAGAGGTAGCTTCAAGTTTAATTGTCCACGTCAGGCAAGCCAGGAGCTGTGGCTGGGGAGGGGGCAGTGACGGGGAAAGGGACTGGAGCTGGCGCAGGGGAGGGGCGCTCCGTGTTCTCTCCCCCCTGCCCTCTGCGGGTCTGCAGGGAGCGGCGGCGGTGGCGGCGGAGCCTGGCTCCGTGGAGCTGCGAGGAGGGTCTGCAGGCAGCCTTCAATGAGCTGCTGGGCTGGCTCTGCATGGCAGTGACATCAAGGAGGGGAGAGCCGTCCTGTCCTGACACAGCGAGGCACTAGAGGGCAATGCAGTTTCAGCTAAGGCTTCCCCAGCGCTGACGGCCGAAACCACAGCCACGCACACCAACCGGGCTTAATTAAAACATTTGTCACTGGGGAAAGCGGCCTGGAAACCACTCTACCCTACTCCCACCTCTCCCACCCTTCCCAGGTGATGGAACAGAACTTGGGAAGAGAGCAAGAGAGCTTGCTCAGGGGACACACTACTTTTAGTCTAGGGGAGGGCAATCCTAAGGGAACCAAAGCCCAGGTGAGGGAGCTCTTACCTTGTTGGGGAGGAAGAAAGGGGGCAGTCAGGTAGGAGCTGTGCCTAGGAAGCACTTGGATGGTGATAGTAGAAATTTAGACCATCTGGGTGTGGGGTAAGTAAAACTTCCCTGACCACCTAAAATAAAAAGAACCACAGTTAGACAAGCAGAGAGACATCAGACAAGGACACTCGGAACAACAGCCCCTCTAATCTTATCCCTTTGTCTGGGATTGAATCCTCCCTCCATTGATCCAACTGCCTAGTTTTTAAAAATCTTGGTAAGGGCCAGGGTTGATAATGACGCCCTAAAACAAATGCCCTTCTTAAAAAAAAAATCAGTCATCTTTAGTTGTCTCTGAAATATTAAACCTGAAGGCTAACGGAGAGGCTCATATGGGTGTGAGTTTTCTGCCATGCATAACAAACAATGAATTACAATTCTGCGTTAAAAAGAATACCACAGATGTATATGACTGGAAAAGGAGGGGATGGGGTCCAATTATTCAGTGACAGTGCGGTATAACAAGTGGGTAGATCAAATGTCCTACTGATATCCACAATACTACTGCCAAGAGATTTATAGGATTCCCCCCAGTATGTTGAGTGGAAGGATTTATGAGAGACAAGGACAATAGTCAAAGGAGGATGAGAATCATGAGAGGTGGGGATGTGTTGTACTTGTCACTGTTAGAGGCACTACCCACGAGGTTAAGATCACAGACACTGATGAATCAAATGTGAGGACTGGCCTACTTGTTGAGTTTATCATTCCTCATTGATGATGCAGGTGTCAGAAAATTCAGAGAAGGGGAACCCTACCACTAGTAAAGCAGAACACTTAGAAATGAGAAAACACTAAATTAGGATAATTCTGGCTGAGGTAGGAAAGGTGGAGGGAGAACCTTAATTAGAAGCATCTTTTGAATATCTGTTCCTTAGCTTCCAAAGTGATTTAAGATACTTAAGTTCATTTTGCAAAAACTGCTGGTGCTGTCTAGTAGACAGTTGTGCTTAAAAAAATAAAAATAACTGAGGCACCTACATGTGAATTCAGCCCTAGGTCTTCTTGTTCCCTCTATATCACCTAAGGCTAGCCTCTTTTCTATCCCATACCTATACCCTGACCCTAACCAAAGTCTGCATGTTGTGATCTTTTTTTGCTTTAAGGCTTTCTCTAGTATCTAACCTGGTTTCAATAGTATAAAAAATTGAGGAAGAACCATACAGTATAATTTGCCCCAGATCTCTTACCCCACTAGAGAACTTTGTGAACTCTTCTGTTTCACTTGCAGAAGTGACATAAGTAGAAATATATTTGACTTAGGTTAAATAACATTTATAGCATGTTACAATTGGAAGGGACCTTAGATCTCATCTAGTTCAGGCCCCCCTTTTTTTTTTTTATCAATGTAGAAACCAAGGCCCGGTTTAGATGACTTGATCAAGGTGATTCAGTTCAATAGTTCCAGTGGCAAAAACAGGACTAAAACTTAAGCTTTCTGGTTATCCATCTAATGCTCTTTTTCTAAAACCACATTCTACTCCCTCCCATAAAGAAGTTTTTCCTGACAAGGTATTGCGTTAAATTTAGAAAAATATGACTGAGGATGGTTATTCCGACACATCTCCAGAAGTTAGGGCAGAAAAAAAGCAGGGTATTCTCACTTATTCAGAACAGTTAGATGCCATCTTACCTAGAGACAGGGGAATGTACCAATGACTACTCAGAGTCCCCAAACCTCAGGATTCTATAAACTTCCTTGTGCTCAGCAGAACAAAAATCCTGCATTTAGCCACGGTGGTTTCTTTTCCTGCACATCATCATTGGCTGGTCCCTGATGTCTGGGGTTACTCTCTTCCCACCTTTTACATATATGCCTTTAAAGCCTAGAAAGATTGACCCTGATAGACTTGTCATATTTTTTTTTGCAGAAGGAAGAGAAAAGAAAAATAATTGTGACACAGGCAGGCAGGCAAGAATGCCAAGAGTAGTCCAGAAGTCTGGCCATTTAAAAGGGGCAGGAGCAATGAGACTGAAGGTAGAATAACTAGAGTTGTAGAATTTTATAGAATTTTAGAGCTTGAACCTTAGAGAACATCTAGTCTAAAACTTCAGCTTATAGAGGAGGAAATTGAGAGTCAAAGAGTTGTCTGTGGTCATATATTCTTATCTCTGATCTGCCCCTTGCTTGTTTTAAATCATTCTGTACCTCCTGCAGCCTGAATTTTGCTATCTGATACACCAACATACAGCAGAGCATAGTGGGTTCAATGCTGGCAAGAATGCTTCCAAGCCAGAAAGATCTGGGTTCAAGTTTAACTATTGCCACATACCAGTTTTGTGACATGGGAAGGTCACTTACCCTTTAAATGCTTTAAGCAACTCTCTAAAGACTACAAATGGTAGGAAAATGCCAATCTACATTAACAGAGGGAGCTTTTTTTTTTCGCCTGGAAGGTCCTTATTTATTAAATCACAGGTCCAGTCCCTACTCCCAATTTAAGGGACAGTCGTATTCTTGGAAATGCAAAAAGTTTAGTCCATTAAATGGAGTTCTGACATACGTCATGGCCATAGGGGAGAATAGTTAGTGAATCCAAGAATCGGGGATCTTCATGTGCCTTCATTGTGAAGGATAATAGATTCTCATTTAAGTGAAATTCTATACTCTGAATACAGGTGCTAGTATGTGAAAGTGTTAACTGAGTTGAATGTGAAGTTCAAATACCTTTGTGGAATTCAAATGCTATCATCTCCAAGTCTCCCTTAAAGGTTGTAATGAAGGTAGAACATCTGACTGCAAAACAGGCAGTCATATTAGCCTTGAAAATAACATTGTAAACAGGACCTTAATACATTAATTTATAATTGTTATTCCTTGTTACACCCAAGTTCCCTGACATATGCCTAACAACCACTTGGAGTGAATTTTAACCTACTGAGTTAAACATTTATTTGTTCAGTTATCATCGTAGGGAGCTATTTTCTCTGCATTCCTTGGGACAGAACATACCGCAGAGCTCTGATTCATTCCACAATTAGGAAGGAGAGAGAGTCTTTCATTCTCTTCATTAATGCATTATAAACTCCAATCTTTTAAACAGCCCATCCCACCACTTTGGCTAGTTCAATGGAGAGCCTTCAGGATCCTACAGGGAAAGTCTTCACCCCACGTTGTAGGTAGAGAAACTAAAGCTCAGAGAGATTCAGTGACCTGTTTAATGTGTCAGGAACAGAACTGTGAGTCTTCTAACTGCTAAAAGTTCAGCCTCCTGTTTCTCCTCCTCCCCACCCTCCTTTAAGACACAAATAGCTATCCAACACCTACCAAATGCCTCACACTGTGCTAGGGGCTCTAGGTCATACAAAGTAAGAAGACATTCTCTTTGTCTTCAACAAGACCATGGATTTAGAGCTGAAGGGATGTTAGAGATTACCTAGAGAGCCTGTAGATCATATGTGACAAAATAGATTTGAGTATAGTCCTCTGTTCCAAATCCAGTTATTTTCCCCAAACACCTCTTTGCTTTTACACTCTGACATTTGATGGACCTATTGTGGCTATTCCTTCTAGCCCTACAGTCCTATAATCTCTCCCTAACTTACCTTCTCAGACACATTGGATACCACTTTATGATGTATGTATGCCACACTGCCCTACATGCCAGGCAAACCAGATCTGTTCCCGGAAGTCTCCCACAAAGTCTCCTACCTCAGGCCTGGATCTGAATCTCCTCTCATTTTTATTTCTCAGTGCTTCTCATGTCCCTTCTAATGACATTTATTTTTTCACACCCAAAGAGAATATAAGCTCTTTGAGCACATGCTTCAGTTTTGTATATATAGGCCTTATATCTATTTATCTATCTATCTATCTATCTATCTATCTATCTATCTATCTATCTATCTATCTATCTATCTGTCTGTCTGTCTGTCTGTCTGTCTGTCTGTCTGTCTGTCCGTCCGTCCGTCCGTCCGTCTGTCTGTCTGTCTAATCTATCTATCCCTTAGGCCTTTCCATTTGACCTGCAGCTGAACTCTCTTACATAAATTGCCTTCCTTAATTGGAGTGTGAGCTTCTTTTTTTTTTAAGGTGTATTTTCTTCAGTATTTTTTGGGGGTCTCCTTTAGCAAGCTATTGACTCATTTTCATGATTTTCTTGTATCATTCTCATTTCTCCTCCCATTTTTTCCTTCTCTTACTTGATTTTCAAAATCCTTCTTGAGCTCTACCATGGCCTGTGACCAATTCATATTTTTTTTGGAGTCTTTTGATGCAGGATTTGCTCAGTCATTCACAATTGATAGAAATCCCCTCAATTTCCAGTTCTTGACTTTGTTGTTTTCTTCTGGTTCTATGTTTGATCTTCTTTGTCGCCAAAGAATGATTTTATAGTCTAATTTCTTTTCCTCTGTTTGCTCATTTTCTCAGCTAATTACTTGACTTTTGAGCTCTTTGCCCAGATAGGACTCTGCTTCCAGTGTGGAGAGTGCTGTGTCCTAAATTTCTGGGTTTTGTGCAGCTGTTGTCAGGGCTACTTCTAGGCACTTGCCTCAGAACTGTGAGAAGGACTCCCTCTCCACAGCCACCACAAGCACCAGTGTTCCTCTTCACCCCAGGACTGCCACCTAAGACTGTGACCCAGATCCAAGCAGGGTAAAGCAAGAGAATCCTACCTCAGCACCAGCAGAGAGATTCCTGCAATTGCCCTCTGATCAGCTGCTTGGCCCCCCTACTATCTGTGGACCTGGAACTCCGGAAGCAGCCACCACCAACACCGCAGTTGCTACCTTTGCTGTCCTGGAGGCTGGGACTTGATGATGCTCTTCTCTTGCACAGGTCCAACAGGATTTTTCCACTGACCTTTTACTTTGTCTTTGGTGTTTGTGGTTTGAGAAGTTTCCAAACTACCACAGCTGCCACTGATTCAGTCCCCTGTGGCTGGTCTGGCCTGGTCTGTGCCAGCACAGCCCTCATGGGACTATGCTTCACTCACAGCCTAGAGCAACAGACGCTTTCTGTTGTTCAGCCAGGCTATCTTCAGCTGGAGATTTGTTTCAGTCTGTCATTTTGTGGGTTCTGTAGCTCTAAAATTTGTTTAGAGTCATTAAAAACTAATTTGTTTTTAGTTTTCAGCATTTACTTCCATAAGTTTTAAATTTTTCCCTCCCTCCCCAAGATGACCTACAGTCTGATATAGGCTTTACATATACATTCATATTAAACATATTTTCACATTAGTCATGTTATATAGAAGAATTAAAACGAAGGGGAAAAACCATGAGAAAGAAAAACCAAACCAAACCAAACAAACAAACCCAATAAAATAGTCTGCTTCCTCTGCATTCTGACTCCATAGTTTTTTT
>CM053595.1:33991294-34004057 GCA_028646575.1 Pseudocheirus occidentalis | reverse complement strand
TTGGGAAGAAGGAACATATGATCACTGCCACAATATATTCACTATGAAGATGTCCTGTATAATCACACATGCACAGCCTGTATTGAATTGATTGTCCTTCCAGTGGGGGTGGGTGACAATGAAGGAATCAAAAGAATCGAGAATTTAAAGTTCTGCAATATGGGCAACTAGGAATTAAGATATACAGGGGCTGGGGTAGGGAGACCCTCCCTGCCCTACCAGAAAGTTAGAGAGCAAATCAGGGGAGGGGCATTACAGTGGGATTGCTGTTTTAGGGTTGGGGCAGGGGAAAGATGGGGAGAAAATTTGTAATTCAAAAATCTCATGAAAATGAATGATGTAAACAAGAAAACAAATTTAAAAAAAGAAATGAGTCAAGTGATGGTCCTTTTAATAAAAAAAAATCAAACTGGCAGAGGAAGACCTTCAGGATTGTTGACCAAATGAGAAACAGTTACTATTTACATTCACACGGGGGGAAGGGGGGCAAAAAATAAATATTAAGTTGTTCTTAGGCAGGGACCTATTGTTGTCCAGTTCATGAGATACAGAATGCTTTGGGTTTAAGGCTTGCTCTTTGAGAAAGAAATCTAGCCAGGGGACCCCAAGTTAACTAGGTAGCTTTCAACCATCCAAATTCACCTTCCTTTGGGCAGACCACCAGATCTAGACATTGCCATTCCATGGATTAGCTTCCCAGTTTCTTAGCTTCTGCAGATTTGGTAATCATGGCATTTTTTACTTCATTTGAATCACTGATAAAAATGTTAAAGAGTACAGGAATAAGGATAGATTCAGGGAATGCTACCTATCCATCTAGCTTGACATTGACCTGACTATTCAAGTCCAGTCATTCATCCAGTTCCAAATCCATGTAACTATACTCAGCAAACCCACATCACATGTACACAAAGAAAACATGAGAACTTTTGTTAAATGCTTTGCTCAAATCTAGGTATACTTTGTCTATAGCATTCCTTTGATCCACCATTCTAGTAAATGTACAGAAAAAAGGAAATGAGGTTTAATTGGCCAATAAGCATTTATTAATACTTACCATGTGTCTGTCAGATATTGTGCTAAGTGCTGAGGATGCAAAGAAAGGTAAAAACTCAGTCTCTACCTTCAAGGAGCATGGTTAATACTATGTCCTCAGATTTTGCCAGGAGTTAGCCTATAACTTGCTGAACCCAATACCTACCCTTAAAAAACATTAAGAATATTCACTCTTCTCCAGTCCTATAGTGCCATTTCTCCCTAGTCCCAAAGTCTTTCAAAATCACTAACAGCAGTTCTACTATTATATATGCTGTGTCATTTAACATCTTGGGATATAGTTCTATAAATTAAGACAAAATAATAATCCTAAGAATGGGACTGTTCCAGAAATGGAATGAGCTGCCTTGTGAGGAGATGAGTTATCTCCATTGCTAGATGTATTTCAGCAGAAGTTGGTCAGTAACTTATTGTCTTTGCTGTAGAGGAACTTAAGCCATTAACAGAGATTTGGACTAAATTTCCTGCCAACCTTAGAATTCTGTGATTCTATTCCTTTTTAAGGCTATAAAAATAGCCTTAATAGTTGGTCATTTTAATTTGTTTTAATCTAGACACAAATAATAAAAGAGTTATGTGAAAAATTATTCAATTCAATTTTCTCCCAGCCCCAATGGTGAATGTTGTTAAGGTAGGTCAAATCCATAGATGCCAAGAAACATAATAGAGTGGGGAGGTGGTTATGTCAAAAGAATCAATCATAAAATGTCTATTTGTAAATTGCTGAGCATTTATTATATGGTCTACATACACATCCAAGTCAGTGAATATGCCTATGCCTTGTACTAGACTGTAGGCTCCTTGAAGATGAGGAGTAAGACATTTAGCTTTCAAACTCTCTCAGAGCTCAGATATTCAGTAAATATTTAACAGATATTCAGTAAATATTTATTCAATAAATAGATCATGGATTAATTAATAAACAAACCTTCCGTGTCCTGGATGCAGCTCTCAGAAAAAGCTCTTAACATAAATACTATGTTTCAGTATTGTCTGCCCTTGACTAGGTTGAGATGCCATGTTTGTGAATATTCCATGAGGATCCAGAAGTAGTCTCCCTGGCAATACTACACATTCTCAATTTTCTTGTCCAAAACCAGAACAAAGATTGGAACTCCTGAAGCTTTTGTTCCTGCCACATTATAAAGATGTCCATAGTTCACGAGGTAGAAGGAATGAATGAGTCTGTGGACAGACACTGGTCAAAAAAAGTCACACTTTTAGCAGGTAGTGCTACCCCTGTACAACAAAATGACCTGAGTGATTGGGTTCAGTCAATTGGCTTTCTAGAGAGGGTTGTTTGGTGTGGAAAGGAAGAAGAAGGAAAAAGCTGATGGTGACAAGACTGCTGGGATGAGAATATCTGGATAGAAGACTGAAAAAGGCAGGAAAATAGAATTTTTTGATAACTTGCAAATTCCTGAGAATTTACATAAACTACAGCAATGCAATCAGGCACAGCTCCATTCTTAAAGCTTTCTGATGTGTGAGGTAGGGAAAAGAGCTTAGATAGATGTGAAGGAAAGAAAGGCCTTATTTACACTCCCAGTAGAAGATTTACAGAGCCCTTCAGTGTGCTAGGAACAGGACAGAGACTACCACCAAAAAGTATCAGCTTGAAATAAGTGTCTCGCAGACCCATATGTACAAAAATATTTATAGCAGCTCTTTTTGTGGTGGCAAAGAATTGAAAATGAAGTGGATGCCCATCAATTGGGGAATGGCTAAACAATTGGGGAATGTGGTGTATGAACGTAATGGAATACTATTGTGTATAAGAAATGAGGAGCAGACAGACTTCATATTCACCCGGAGAGGCTTATTCAAACTGATGCTGAGCCAGAAGAGAAGAACCAGGAGAAATCTGTACACAATTACACGCACAATGTATGTGTGACAACCAACTTTGATAGACCAGATTCTTCTCAAAAATGCAAGGTTATAAGACAACTCCAAAAGACTCATGATGGAAAGAGATGTCTATATTTAGAAGAAGAACTAGAAAGAACAGAGTTTGAAGCAAACTACCTGTTCTCCTTTTTCTTGTTTGATTTTGTTTCCTCTCTCCCATTGTTCGTTCCATCGGTCACAACCCTTCTTTACAACCTGACTAATGTCTAATGTGAAAGTATTTGCAGATCCTATACTTGATTGCATGCCTCCATGAGTGGGGAGGAGAAGGAAGGGGAGAAAATTTGAAAATCAAGGGATTGTGGAACTGAATCTTGTAAACTAAAAGTAAATGAACAAGTTAATAAAGACAAAAAAATTTTAATAAAATAAAATAATCCTAAATGGTATACACCAGTCAAAACAAACCCAGAAACTATATAAAAATATATATTTTTTAAAAACACAATTTTATACAACTAAAATCAGATTTAAATTTAAAAAAGAAAGAAATGAGTGTTCCTCTTCGGAGCAGCTAGATGGTTCAGTGACTAGAAAGCCTGGAGTCAAAAATTCCTAAGTTGAAATCCATCCACAGGCACTTACTACCTGTGTGACCCTGGACAAGTCACTTAACCTCTTTGTACCTCAGTTTCCTCAGCTGTAAAATAGGGGATAATAGCACCTACCTCTAAAGGTTGTTGTGAAGATCCAGTGGGATATTTGTAAAGTGCTTTGCACTTAGGTGCTTAATAAACCTTTGTTCCCTTCTCCCTTCCTCCTTTGGAAGTTAGAAGGAAAGTAGATGTAGAGTTGGGAGCTTAAAAGATGTAAATCAGTCCTCTAATATTTACTGGCTACATGACCACGAACAAGTTCTTTAACCTCCCTGAGCCTTGGACAACTCTCTAAGACAACATACAAAGTCATCGATGAGTTGTGACCTATCTCAGTGGAAGGAGTTCCAGTACAGATGAAATTACAAATCCTTCTTCTAGATATCTCTAGGGCTATTTTAAAGAGGGCTTCAGAATGCCAGCAATTCTGTGTCTAAACTGCTTATGCTCTGGTTACTTAGGATAAACCTGACATTCATGAAGCAGTTTTTCCACCTCTGGATTCTGATGACTCCACAAACTACTTTTCCTTTTCATATCATTTTTGAGATTACTAGATTATCACAGCGCAATTACAGCCCCATAAAGCATAGTTGCCTTTCAACCAAACTCCAGTCTAGTACATAATTATACGAGGAAGTTCTGGTGAAACAAGTAAATCAAAAATCATCAACCAAGAAATCACAGTAACTTGGCCATTGCCAAGGAATCTGGCACAATCATATATCTTTCTTTCAAATAGTTATTTTCCACCCCTAATTGTGAAAAAAAAAAAGTGGATCTTGGAGAAGTTTTTTTTTAATGTGTCAACTCTGGGAGGTGCAGAGATATTGTATGTTTTATGATATTATTCACTTTTCTCTGAAGCTGATAGCTCAAGCTATGACTTTTCCATCTTCCTTTCATAATTAGAATCTCAAACATAGAGGGGCATCCCATCTTTGTTTGAACACTTCTAGTCAAATCAACAAGTAAATAAGCCTTTATTAAGCACCTATAGTGTACTAAGCTTTGGGGATTCAATAATTTTGAAGGAAGTTTAATTGGTGAAAATCACTTGGAAGACCAAAAGCTCCTAGAAACCATCTCAGTCAGCAAGACACTCGATTTCTTTGCCAAGCAGAGTAATGGGGCAGTTATTTGTAATGCTGCTTTAGAATACTGACTTATTTGTAACATCTCAAGGAATGATGTGATGTAAGAATCTGGAGAAGATATGGTGGGCAATCAAACCAGCTCCAACCTGACCAATTTTAAAAAGACAAAAGTTGGGAATTATATGAAAGAACAATTAACAGAGACTATCAGAAATTCTAGAGGAAGATTTATTGGTGAAAATCACTGGGAAGAGATTTGAATTTAGGATGTGGATTGACTTATATCTTAAAAAAGAATGTGGTGAACAACTGTGAGCAGTATCATCACATGAGTGAGTGAAAAGCAGTAGAAAGAGAACAAGTCTACAGAAAACTTAGTACAGACTGAAGTCAGATGAGCCCAGGAATTTGATAACAAAAGTACATGGAGGGGAATGAACAGATGAACACCAGATAAAATCTATAAAGATGTTTATAACAAATTCTCTTCTCCATGAATTTCAGGTGAGTCACTACACATAGATCACAACATCATAGTCCCAGATGTAATAGAAATAGCTCAAAAGAAGACAAAGCTGTGGAATGCTGCTAGAATTGGATCAAATAGATGTAGAAGACCATACTGGTGGTAACACAATTCTAAGAGTGTTGAAGGGGTTGAGTCTCAAGATAACTAAAAGAAGGAATGAAAAGTCATGTATCTTACTATTGTAATTAAAATAAAGGTAACTTAGAAATCATGAGTAAGTACTAACCAATTCCCACATCTATGGGAATAATTTATGTCATTGTCTAAGGCATTCTTGATGAAGACATGAGAAGGGAATGGAAAGACTTTTAGAAATTACATTCTCCAGCAATTCATGTCTTCCAGGGACACAAACTGATTGAGATAGGTAAAGAATACAAGATCCTATGGCACTTATTGTTTATTCACTATTTTTAAAAGGCATTAGGTTTGATGAAAAAAGGGCATTTTGCTAACTCCAAGAATGTGTCTCCCTTGTATATCTAAAAATAATATCAGTCCTTGAAAGATACAACAACAGAGATAAACTTGTTCAATGACTTATATTATTCCCATGGAATTGGGGATAAAATAGAGAGATGTGCTCGCCAAAGATATTTGCCATTGTCATGGAAGATGTTCCAGAGGACTCATGATGAAACATGGTGCCCACCTCCAAATGGAGGGGTGAGGGGTACAGACTGATACAGATAGGGGAAAGGTGGGTTTGACGTGAGAATTTACATTACTTGACTATACATTTTTGTAACAGGTTTTGTTTTTTCTTGCTTCCTCAATGGTTGTGAAAGGGGAAGCAGAAGGAAGAGAATTCAGAACTGAAAATTAAATTTTAAAAGAAAGATGTCCCAGATTGATTCCCTATAGATACTGAGGAATTTGTCACATGCTCCTGTTGAAATTGTGCTAACTACACCAAGCAGCAAAACACTGCAGAACCTCCTCAAAGAGATCCATAATCACTCCAAATCATTTTAAAATAGTCAAAATAGTTTGGCCACAATGCCCAAACAGAAAAAACCCAGGTTGATAAAGAATACTTCTCTCCAAATGATTATGTACAGTTGTTTGGGAAAACCCATAAAACCGGTTCATCTGGATATGTATTTTGGACAGACAAGGCAGATGGACAATGATCCAGGCCCAAAACCAATGAGGAGGAGAACAGGCTGGATTGCTCTGGGGAAAGTGCATGACGCTGAATCTTGATCACAGTTTCCCTTTTGACATTCTCACAAGCCATCTGCTCAATAATCCATTCTAGAAAGCTACCATTGGTCAGTACTAGCAAGAATACGAACAAGGAACTAATAAGGTAATGCTGGCTGGGAAAATCATTTTATCATCCTTTTTCAAAACTTTCTGAAGTCCCATCTAATAATCTTTTAAAATCTAGATTTTGAAATAAATATAGGTTTGTTCAATAAGAAAAGTAAAGACTATAACACTTTCGCCCTGGATAGAGATCATCAAGTACCTCTATTCCCTACCCCACCCCCATCTCCATTTTAAGGGTCAGGAAATTTAGGCTTAGAAAGACTACTTGCCCAAGTTATCTTCAGAAGTGACTCGCCCACAGTCATAAAGCAAGTCAATGGCAAAGCCAGTGATAGAATCCAGGTCTTTGGACTCTCAGTCTCATAATTTTCTCCCCATACTATACCCGTAGTAGCAACTTGGTTAAGAAAAGCAGGATGAAGAACTTGGTATCAATAAGAGAATAATTACAGGTGTGATTATTATTGTCATTATAATCTCATTAACATGATGATTTGTATCAACACCTCAACATGATAAAAACTGTAAAAAACACATATATACATATACATACGTATGTATGTATAGATATAGATATATACTATACAGTTTTAGGACTCAAATGTTTGGGCTAGTTCAGACAAAATTTTGAAATAGGACATACACTTTTCATCCTTCTATAAATTTTTTAAAACATGCTTTTCCATTTCTTTGGGCGACTTTCCCTCTAACACTTCTCGTCCTGCCCTTTGCATCGAGTAGTAAGTATAAATGAGAATATGAAGGCTAACAGGTTAATGTCCCCCTAACTCTGCAGTGTCTACATGGAACCCCAGAGCTCAGCTCTCTTCCATAATGTAACTTGGAAAATGAAATGTGAAATATATACAACAATAGCTACCATTTATATAGTGTTTTGAGGTTTGCAAAGTACTTTGCAAATATTATTGCATTTTTTTCTCACAACAATACTGGGATGTAGGTGCTATTATCTCTGTTTTATGTATGACGAAACTGAAATAAACAGGTTAAGTGAATCGGCCAGGGTCACACAGGTGATAAGAATCTGAGTATTTGAACTCAGGTCGTCCTGATTCCGGGCCTAGACCTCCATCCACTGAACCATCTAGCTGTCTCTAACATGAAAAGAGATGTGAATTAAAAATTTAGAAATACAAATAAACGAACACACCTACATTATAAATATACAAAGTAATATCTGGAGAGAGGGCCTTAAGCAACTGAGATCAGGAGGGGCCTCATTTAGAAAGTGAGACTCAGGCTGAGCTTTCAAAGTAAACAAGCGATTCTAAGAGATAGAGATGTGAAAGAAGAACCTTCCAGGTATGGGGGACAGACTGTTTGGAGGCCCAGAAATGGAATGTCAAGTAGAAGAAATGGCTAGTAAGGTAGTTTGATTGGAATATAGTGTGGAAAAGAAAAATAATCTGGGGTCAAATCGTAAAGGACACTAAAATTCAGAAGAATTTGTATTTTATTCCAGAGGCAAGAGGGAGCCACTGGAGTTTCTTGATCATGGGAGTGACAGTCAAACTGTTTTAGGAATATCAGTTTGGCAGTTGTGAGGAGGGTATATTGGAGAGAATGAAAAAACTTGAGGCAGAATGCCCAAATAGGAAGCTATTGCAATACCCCAGATAGGAATTTAGCATCTGACCTGGGTAGCCATTGTGTTAATGGAGAGAACAGGATGGATTTGACATATACTGTGGAGGTTGGATCAAAAAGACTTGGCAACTTATTGAACATGAAAAGTGAAGAAAAGGGAAAAGTCAGTGAGGATTCTAAATTTGTGAACTTTGATGCCTAGAAGGATGATGAGTCCTCAAAAGACATTAAGAAAGGGAGGGTTAGTGAGGCAAAGATACTGAGTTCTGTTTTATGTAGCGTCAGGTACCTACTAGACATATGTTTGGAGATGTCCAATAGGCAGTTTATGAGACAGATTGGAGTTAAATGTATAATTCTGATAGTTATCTAAATAAAGGGGAGAGATGAACCTATGAGAGTTGATGAGATCACCCAGAAAGAGAGTATAGAAAGAGAAAAGTGCCCAAGACAGAACCCTGGAGTATGTACGTACATAGGGCATGGGACAAGTGTGGTAAAGCTACAAAAGAGAATGAAGAATTGTTGTGCAAGTAGGAAGAGAAAGCGATGTGATGACTGTTTAGGGAGGAGAAAATGTCTAAGAGAAGGATCAGTCATATTAAATGTTGCAAAAAGATCAAAAAGCATTAGGACTGAGAAAAGGCCATTATATTTGGATAATCATTGGTAACCTTGAAAAAATAGGGTTTCACTTGAGTGATGAGGTCAGAATTAAGATCGCAAGAGGCTGAGAAGTGAGTATGAGATGAGAAAATGGAGACAACTAGTCTAGACAGCTTGTTCTAGATGTTTGACTGTGAAATGGATGGGTGCTATAGGATGATATAATCAAATGAAGAGGCTTTTTTTATGATAAAGGGGAGTGTGTGTAAGCCGTTAGGAAGGAACCAGGAGATAAGGAGACACTGATCAAAGGGACAAGCTCACAGAATGTGTAGAGCAGTGGTTCTCAACCTTCCTAATGCCACAACCCTTTAATAGAGTTCCTCATGTTGTGGTGACCCCCAAACATAAAATGATTTTCGTTGCTACTTCACAACTGTAATTTTGCTGTTATGAATTGTAATATAAATATCTGATATGCAGGATATATTTGAATTGAACATAACCCACAGGTTGAGAACCACTAGTGTAGAGGATTTGGTGTTAAGGTAAATAGAGGAGTTGGCATTAACAAAGAAAAGGGCCTCCTCTTTCCCTGAGACCAGAACAAAGGAGGAGAGAGTTATGAGGTTGATGTGATTTGCAGTGCAGTGTTGGGGAAAAGAGGGAGTCCATCATGGATGGCCTTGATTTTTTTCAGTAAAGCATTTGTGTAGGTACCCTGCTAAGAGTGAACGTTGGGAGAATGGCATGGTTGGCTTAGGGAGAGAGGGGAAGGAATGTGAGAACTGGAAAACACTATAGAGATCTGGTCCAATCTTATCATTGTATTGATGTCAAAATTAAGGCCCAGAGAGGGAAGTCACTTCTTTAGAGTTACATAAATAGCTAGTGTCAGAGCTGATGCCCAGACCCAAGAGATGTTGGAATACAGGTAATGCTTTTAGAATTATGGCTTCTCTGTCATCGGTGAGTGGGTAGAAGGAATTCTAGAGCAGGAGCCTTGGAGGATGTTTTTATTCTTTCCAGCTACATCAAATGCAATCTTTCTTTTATGCATACATTTGGTGTACAGATACATCCTTCACAGTCTCCCCTTGCTTCATGAAATCAGGATAATTTCCATTTACTGAAGGCTTGTTTTAATTTAGACTAATTGAATCCTATGACAGCTAGGTGGTGCAGTGGATAGGGCGCTGGTTTTGGCTTCAGAAGTTCAAATCTGGCCTCAAACACTTAAAAAAATTTTTTTTAACATTTTTATTTAAAGTTTTGTGTTCCAAATTCTGCCCCTCCCTGTCTCCTTCCTGAAATGTAAGCAATAAGATATAGATTATACACATGCAATTATGTAAAACATTTTCATATTAGTCATTTTGTACAAGAAGACTCAAAGAAAAGAAAAAATGAAAGTGAAAATAGCATGTTTCAGTCTGCATTCAATCATTATAAATTCTTTCTCTAGAGGCAAATAGAAGGCGTCATCATTAGTCCTTTGGGATTGTGTTGGATCATCATGTTGCTGAGAATAGCTAAGTCATTCACAGTTCTTCACTGAGCAGTATTGCTGTTACTCTGTACAATGTTCTCCTGGTTTTGTTCACTTCACTAAGCATCAGTTCATGGAAGTCTTTCTAGGTTTTTCTGAAATCATCCTGTTTGTCATTTTTTATACACAATCATCTACCACAGTTTGTTTAGCCATTCCCCAATTGATGAGCATCCCTTTGATTTGCAATTCTTACCCACCACGAAGAGAGCTACTATAAACATTTTTGTTCAAATAGGTCTTTTTTTTGGTATCTTTAGGAGATAGACCTAGCAGAGGTATTGCTGTGTCAAAAGGTATGCACAGTTTTATATTCCTTTGCGAACAGTTCCAAATTGTTCTCCAGAATGGTTGGATCAGTTCACAACTCCACCAATAGTGCATGAGTGTCCCAGTGTTCCCACATTCCCTCCAACATCCAGCATTTTCCTTTTTTGTCATATTAGCCAATCTGAGAGATGCGAGGTTAATTTGTATTCCTCTAGTCAATAGTGATTGAGAGCATTTTGTCATATGACTATAGATAGCTTTGATTTCTTTGTTTGAAAACTGCCCATTCATATTCTTTGACCATTTATTAATTGGGAAATTTTTTTGTATTTTTATAAATTTGACTCAGTTCTCTGTATATTTGAGAAATGATGTCCTCAGACACCAGTTGTATGACCTTGGACAAGTCACTAAACCCTGTTTTCCTCATTTCCTAATCTATAAAATGAGCTGGAGAAGGAAATAGCAAACCATTCCAATCCCTTTGCCAAGAAAACCCCAAAATGGGGTCGTGGAGAGTTGGACACAACTGAAATAACTCAACAGTTTGAATGCTATAATCCCACCTTAATGGGACACATACACACATTCATACAGACATATATATCCTTCCATGTTTTGCACATAGGAAAAAGTTCCTTGACAGAGAGGAAAAAAGCTACCTAACAAGAAACCAGATGGTTATAGAAAGTGATGCTTTAAGAGAAGACCTTGAGGTCATGTTTGGTTGTTTTTATATCTCTCTGTGACCAAAGTACCAAGAGTCCCCTGATTGTCATATCTGGGTTTAGCTTCCTCTGGAATTGGGCCTAAAGAACGCAGGGAGGTTCTTTTTACGAGAACTCTCAATCTCTCCTTTAAACAAAAGGTGCTTCTCTGTTCTGGGTTTTCATCTCACAATCCTTTGCTTCCTTAACCCCTAAGAACTCTCAAAGCAGATACATGAAGAAATGTATCAGATGAATATGCCCAGACCAATAAAAAAGTAAAATACAGAAACCAACTGTCTTTATTCATGTCATAAGAAGCTTGTACCTGGAGCCCAACCCTTATCTCTGGCAATTTCTCCAAACTTTGGGCCTCCCTGGAAAGTTTTTCCAAGCTACTGATTTGGCGCCAGCCTCTGGAGACGATGATGCTTTATACACCTTAACTGATCTGCACTAAAGAACATGTTGCTTCTCTAAGGACAGCAACTCCCCTTCTTCCTAGATCAGCTCTCACTCACCGCCTCTCAGTGAAGGGAGTCCAGCTAAGCCAGAAAAGATAAAGATAATCCTTCCCTTTTATCTTTATCCCATGGGGGGGAGCGGAGTTGTAGAGAGGAATAGTAGAATTTCAAAGTTGGAAGCATATTTTAGAAGGAGTCTGAAGGGGAGATGAAGTGATTTGTCTGAGGTGAGTGGCAGAATCAATAATATATTCCTCCAGATCCCCTAATATCTTGGCCAGTGCTCTTCCCATGATACTATACAGCTACTTAGTGTCTGAGGCTGGATCTGAACTCAAGTCTTCCTGACTCCTAAGTTCACATCTGGCCTCAGACACTTACTAGCTATGTGACCCTGGTCTAGTCACTTAACCCCATTTGCTTTATTTTCTCCATCTATAAAATGAGCTAGGTAAGGAAATGGCAAACCACTTTAGCATCATAAATGGAAGGAACCTTGAGATCGCCTGATCCAGCCCTTTCATTGGCCAGAAATGCAAGTATATGTACTGAAGGCCCCTTTAATGATGAGACAGTTTCTTTTTAATCCCCTTTTAAAAGCTCTGGTGGGGCACCCAGGTAAGATGGTCCCATTGCATGCTAAGAAGTCATCCTAGAGGACAAAGGGAAGTAGAGCCATGGAGAAATGAGGGGTTAAGTGGCTGCTAGTGATGCAGCCATTTCTACTAATTTAAAGCATCAGAACTTCTAAGTCCAACACCTGGACAAAGGGAATTATATTGTGTGGCATTGTACAGTGTGACCCCTAAACCACATAGCGGACAGGTTACCCTGTGATTTCTTACATGTGAGTAAGGCTGAAACAGACAGTTATGGGTGGAAGAGAGTGTCTCTGTCCTCCTGTTAGCATTCGCTCTCCTATCATTAGGGTCTTACAGGAGTTACTGGGGGGTCACAGGGACTTGTGTAACATGAATCAATCATAGGTCTGAAAGAAAGTACTTAATTGGTGCACCTGACTGCTTCCCGTATTTGAAACTGCTTCCTTCTGAGGACTAAGAGCTGTCATATTTATGGGGTGTCCTTTATTCCCTG
>CM053595.1:33941615-33991194 GCA_028646575.1 Pseudocheirus occidentalis | reverse complement strand
TCTCTCTCTTTCTCTCTCTCTCTCTCTCTCTCTCTCTTTCTCTCTGTGTCTGTCTCTCTGTGTCTGTGTCTGTGTCTGTCTCTCTCTGTCTCTCTGTCTCTGTCTCTCTGTCTCTGTCTCTCTGTCTCTCTCTCTCTCTCTCACTGTCTCTCTCTCTCTCTCTCATTTTCTCTCTCTTTCTCTCGTCTCACTTCCCTGCACTCACCCCTACCTTGCTCTATCTTCCCAGGTCCCCAATTCCCAGTCAAACACCACCTGCTGTTATCAGCTCCCCAGAAGCAGAAGAAAAGAAAGAAACGTTGACAAATGTGAATGACAATTACCAACAAGCTCCACTGGCCTGCTAGGATTTACTAATGGCTTTTAAAAGATACTCCAAGTCATTATTGCAACATTATGGGAGTTGGGCAGATTGCTGCTAATCTCAGACTCCCTTTGTGTTCTTAATGGAGAGGAGCAAAGCTTCATGGCCAGAATCCAATTTTATACCTTTGTTCTCAAATCTACTTTAAAGGGGAAAAAAACAAGGAGCTACAAAGTACAGCTGTTCAAGAATGAGTAAGATAAACATCGAAGTGTGGAATGAAGGGTTCACCTTCATTCAGGTCATTTAATTTTCAGTGTCTTAAGGTACAAAACAAAACTGGTCAGGTTAATGGGTTGCCTCCAAGTGAGCAGGTGAACCATGGGGAGTAGGTCAACTTTTTTTGAAAGACCTCCTAGGTAATGATCCACTCCCCCAGAAGAAGGAAAAAAGATCACTTCAGGGTTTTTAAAGAATTTTGGCAATTTGGAAAAGTAACTTGCAACAAAAGACAATATTTTCTTTGGAGCGTGTGCAAGATCTGTCTGCCTTTGGGTGCCCTTTTTTTTTTCCATGAAAACATGTTCAGCCTAAAAGTACATAATACTGTAATGATAAAAAAAAAAAGAAGTTAAGAGGGTATTTGTCTCCTCTGAAAACAAAGAATGATTTTATTTAGGCCTTTGCAACAGCAGCAAAATGAGACTATACTGTGGGGGAAAAATCAGTCCAATGGCAAACAGAGAGTAAAAAACAAATTACTCTCCAGCCCTGGTCGGAGTGGTTATTGGCACAAAAATCAAAATGCTGAATTCCTGACCTGCTTCATCCTTTTTTTCAATTAATAATCTGGGATGAGAGGCCTTTGAATTTCCAACTTTTTAAAAAGCATCTACACCTCACAAAGCCCCTGGGAGGCAGCAGAAAGAGTGCTGAGTTTAGGGTCAAGGGATTTGGGTTTTATTCATATCTCTACTATTTACTACTTCTATGACCCTGGGCCTCAGTTTCTTCATATGTCAAATAAAGGGGTTGGAAAAAATAAAGAAGTTTGACTAGGTGACTTCTGGGGTCCTTTCCAGCTATAAATCTCAGTAGGAGTGGATAGACCACCTCCGAGGTAGTAGCATAACCCTTTTCAGTGTGCTAGTATTCATTTTCCATTGGAAATTCCATGAAATCCACTGAGAGGCTTAACTTTTTGGGTATCACAAAACCCCTTGAAAGTCTAGTGAAGCCTATGGACTCCTACATAGAATGTTGTTTTAAAAAGATTAAAAGTTGGGAGAAATGTTAAACTTCAGTTAGAGGTTCATGAAAATTAAGATATATTTGCTGTTGGGCGGCTAGGTGGCGCAGTCAATAGAGCATTGGCCTTGGAGTCAGAAGGACCTGAGTTCAAATCCAGCCTCAGACACTTAACCCAAAAAATCAGCTGTGTGATCTTGGGCAAGTCATTCAACCCCAACTGCCCTCCAAAAAAAAAAAGATATATTTGCTGTTGTTGTTTTTCCCCCTCCAAGTTCATGGAGCTTCTGAAATCTGTCCACAGACCCAGTTGTTTGCTATGTAATGATTGACTCAAAAATTGACCCCCCCCAAAATGATGTACAACACACTTTAAAATGTTTATCTGCATTTCTGCTACCACTTTCTTAAATTTAAACTATCAAAAACAAACACTAAATCAAGGTCTGAATTGCAGCATTTACCAATTTCCAAAGTATATTCAAACTGAAAATTTAGCAATTGGCTCTCCCCAGAGGCAGCATACTGGATGGAATGTCAGGCTTGGAGTCAGGAAGACGTGAGTTCAAATACAGTCTCAGGTACTTACTAACTGCATATCACTTGACCCTGTTTGCCTCAGTTTCCTCATTTGTAAAATGAGCTAGAGACAGAAATGGCAAACCACTCCAGTATCTTTGTCAAGAAAACCCTAAATGGGGTCACAAAGAATTAAACTTGACCAAAAATGACTGAACATTAACAAAGAGGCTTGAGCTGTTTGAGTGTATATACCCTGATCAGACCTCAGGGGAAAAACTTATACATACACTATATAACACTATATAGATATAGATATAGATATAGTGTATATGCTAAATACCATATATTATACCATATACATACACCGCGTGTGTGTGTGTGTGTGTGTATGTATGTCATACCATCTTGGTGTAAGATGAAGAGTCAGGAGATCTTGATTCTGACTTTCGTTAACTTACCACTTGTGTTGCTTTGGGAAGCTCATTTTGTACTCTAGGCTTCTGTTTCATCTTTACTAAAATGAAAGGATTAAACCAAATGACCTCTAAGATCTTTTCCAGCTCTGTAGTCTCTGGGGTACTATTGATCCTGGGGTAGAAAACAGAATCAGAATTCAGAGATGACTCTTAAAGCCTTTGTGGAAGGGAGAAGGAGGATGAATTACAAAATGTACCCTTGCCAAATTAAGGCCAGAAGCTGAATCCTGGGGTCATTCACAAGGAAATTAGAATGCAAAGACTAGGATGTAAATTAAGCCTAAGGTCAAACTGAGGAGGCTCAGGGAAGGAAGTTGTCTCAGGTGAAAAATGTAAATTCCCCAATGTATGAGAATGGGAGTGCAAAGCCTGAATGATGGTTGAAAAAAGAAGAGGCTTTCCAGCCTAGCAAGAAGGAATCAGAATGCTGGGAAAATACAGATAGTGTGGGAACTAGCCATAATTCTCAGTCCTCATGCCTCTTGGATATGTTATGATGTCAATGACTTGTTCTCCTGGATAGAATGAATTTAATGAGCAGGTGCCCATCAACTAAAAGTTTGCACCTGGCAAAGGAATGAGGATGAACCCTTTAACTCAGACAATGACTGGAGAAATAATTATGGCTATGGTCCCAAAACAACCCTCTTAGTCAAAGAGTCATTTGCAAAATGAATCTGTTTGACCTCAATCACTTCCTCTCATTGTAACTTGAATTCTTCAGCTATCAATTGAATTAAATAAATAGATGGTCTCTAAGGTCTCTTCCAGCTTTCCCTTTCTACAAGTATCTGACTGTGAATCCGGGGGCCTTCCAAGACTGTAAGCGTGAAAGTCTCTAATTTGGGCCTCCCAGGGACAATAGAATATAGACAACAACCTCATAGGTTTATAAAGCAAATTACTCATAATGATAGTATATGTAAGTTCATGTTGCTGTTTGTTGTTCAGTCATTTCAATCATGACTTCATTTGGGGTTTCCTTGGCAAAGATACTAGAGTTGTTTGCCATTTCTTTCTCCAGCTGATTTTACAAATGAGGAAACTGAGGCAAACAAGGTGACTTGCCCAGGGTCATTTGAACCGAAGAAGACTCATCTCTAGCTGTTGTACCACTGAGCTGCCCCATATAAAGTCCTACAAAACTGTTAACAATGGAATCATGTTTCAATAGGGGTGTAGCACAATGTCCTGGAGAGAGCACTGAACTTAGAATCCGAAGACCCAAGTTCAAGGGTCAGTCTCACCTCATGACTTTAGGTCATTCACTTAATCTCTCTCGGTCTCATTTTTTTCATCTGCCAAATGGGAATAATACTACTCATCTCACAAGATTGTTGTGAAAAAGAGGTAGAACCTAGACTTGTGATTTTACTGGTATGTGAAACTCCCAGATAAGACTTTTACTAAATCAGGTTGATACCTATTCCAAAGCTTAGCATCTAAGAGAGTTACTTAAAGGTCAATTGACTTGTCCAGGGTCACATAGTCAGGAGTTCCAGAATATAAAGCTAGCTCTCTATCCCTTATGCCAAGCTGCCTCTCTGTATATGAGAAAAGCACTCAGCAAACCTTACAGCAATATTATTTTAAGAACAATATTGAGCAACTAAGTCATTTTGACTTTTACAAGCGCCCAAATTAACTACAAACGACATATTAAGGAAGATGCTGTCTGCATCCAGAGAAAGAACTGATAAATAAAAGTATGTATAGAATGATTTTACATTATACATATATACACATTTGTGTCTAATGGTAGCCATCTCTAGGATGAGGGAGAAAAAGGGAAAAAGAGAGATTTGTACAATAACTTTATTATATATTTAAAAAGAATAGCAAGTTGCACATAATAGATTTGAAGTTACATGTGCAATCATCTTTTTTATTCTAATATGTTATGAAACTGTTTATTTTATTTCATAAATTAAAAGGAAAATTAATATAATTTTACAAATAAAAATTATGTTGAAAGATGAATTGTTATTAATAATAAACTGGGATCAGATATTATCAAAGTTGAAGCCCTAAAGTTAAAGAAAACCCAGTATCTTCCAAGATAACTCATTCCCCTTTTGGATAGCTCTACTTCTTAGGATTTTTTTTTTGTAAATTAAGCCAAGATCTGCCACTCTGTAAGTTCCACTATTTTTTCCTAAGTCTGACCTCTAGAATAAAGTAGAATAAATCTAACCCTTCTTTCACAAAACAACCCCCCATATAACTCAAGACAATTGCCCTGTCCCTCTAGTCTTCTCCAAGCTAAAAATCCTCAGTTCTTTCAATTCAACTTTATAAGATGTGATTTTGAGGCCCCTCATCATTCTGGTTACCTTCTTCTGGACACTCTAGAGCTTATAAATGTCTTTTCTGAAAATATGGTGCCCAGAACAAAACACAATAAATACTCCAAATACAATATGACGAAGGCAAAGTGTAGTGGGATTATTACTCCCACTAGTCTGGAAACTTATGTCTCTCCAATGCAGCCTGAGATAGTATAATAATTTTGGTGGACATGGCCTTAATGCCCATTTAGTCCAACCAAGAGTATCCCTTCCACGATATAACCCACAAGTGGTCATCAAACATATACTTGAATATCTCCAAAGAAAGGATACCCACTACATCTCCCTCAAGTACCCACTTTATGATAGCTCTAATTGTCAAAGTTTTACTTGGCATCAAGTCTAAATTTGTTCATTGTCTGCTATCCTCACCCCTTCCACCCAAGCAGCCAACCTTTCTTTACTTGATACTCCCCTTTTCCCCAGCTCTGTGGGAGAAGCCTGACTTTTTATGTTTAGCTCTCAAAACCAACCTCAGTTCTTTAGACCTAACACTTCCGACACTGTTCTGAGAGGATCATGCCACTCTTATATTTCTAATCCACTATCTGCCGTTGCTTCCATTTTTAATACGGTTTTTAAACTAACTTCAGATTAGTAGAAGGATCCAAATTAAACCTAGAAAATTATTAGAAATTCTCTATGTTACTAACAAAACCCAGGAGGAAGAGATATGAAAAAAAAATTCATTCAAAGCAACAACAGAATAAATTAAATATCTGAAAGTTAACCTACCAAGACCCATTCAGTATCTGAATAAATGTGACTCAACTATAAAACACTCTTTACAGGAATAGAGTACAGATCTGACTGTGTCAACCTCCCTGCTCTAAGATTTTCAGCAATTCCCTATTACCTCCAAGACCAAATATAAACTCCTTTAGTTTTCATTTAGTGCTCTTTCTAACCTTCTTAGACCTTACCCGTCCTCTCCATGACATCTACCATCCAGCTCCACCGCCCTATGCTCAGTTTCCATCTATGTGCCTTTTGATGGATCGTCCCCAATGTGTGAAATGTTCTGCTCCCCCACCTCCTATTTTTAGTTTCTCTGCTTCCTTCAGGACTGGCTCAAATGCCACTTTCTACAGGAGGCCTTTCTTTCTGTCCGGTCTCCTCAGCTGCAAATGCCTTCTTCACTTTTTGGATTGCCTTCATTCATTCCATATATATTCTCTATGTACCTCGTTATTTACACGTTCTCTCCCCCTTTCGAATGTTTGCTCCTTGAGGCCAAAAACTGTTTTTTGCCTTTCTTTATATCCCAAATGATTAGCACAGTGCTGACTAATTGTCTGACTATTGGAAGTGCCTCTGACCTTTTACCTAAATATAAGTATTACATGTGACCCTTCTCTCTTTCATCCTGTTTGTCATTTTCTTCCACCCTCCTATTACAGACAAGATCCCGTTACCTCTCTTTAGATCCCTTTCCTTCTTTACTTTCACCTTGACGCCTTTCTTCCATTTTTTCCCAAAGGAAAACTCCATTCTCCCAGTAAAGTAAACAGGTAGAATAACACTCTTCAATCTCCTTTACCTTCCATTCTAGAGGGAGATCAGCCTTCCCTTTGTGCAATTACTAGGTTATAACAGAAAAACCCATGTCATGTAGCTTCTGTAAGAAACTTAGAAATTCCCCTTGACCTCCACACCTGTTGGAGATTGTCAGCTCTCTTTCATTCTTATAGATCCCTCTTGTGACCAGCTTTCTCAATGGATTTTCCTTGCTCTCTCCTTCCCTACAAATGATCAGTTTTCCGATGGTTCCTGCCACCTTCCTATTTCTCTGAGGTCTTCACCTGATCCTGCTGGCCCCCACCATAAACATCAGTCTGCATATTTTTACAGGCTATAAAGCTAGTCTGTTCACTTCTTGGATTGGCAAGTAGTAGCACCCTGCCAAGGACCCAACTTCGTCAACAAACTTCTCCATTCTTGATGGATACCCTTGGCATGGCTAGGGTATTCCTACCTTCTGCTCCCCTAATCCCTGTGATTCAGTCACTGTTTTTCCAAAGTGAGAACTACTTTTCCTGATTGCTTTCACTACACTCTTATCCTTCCCCAATTCAGCCCAACCTAACCTTTTCTGACTTCCCCTTTAGTTTATTAGATGGGGATGGTTGGTGAAGGGAAGATTGGACCTATGATTTCATTAGTGTAGGGTGTTCCCACCAAGGAAACCCCCTCTGTCAATGTATATTGGCAACTGTTCCACAATTTATAATCCTAGAAAGTTTCCTGGGGTACTAAAAGGTTAGACTGTCCCAGGGTCATACAGCCAATATTCATTAGGGGCAGGATTTGAATGTAAGCCTTCCTCACTCTTTGTCACTGTTTCTAGTTTGGGCAGCTCATCTCATGGCTTCTAATAGATGGGACCAGAAGGAAGACTTGGCTCATTCCATGTTCCTCAGTACTACTTACAGACCTCCCTTCTGCCACTACAATTCAGGAATGTCCTTTGAAGTTCTCCATTTATCTGAATTAAAGTCATCTCATCTACCAAACTCCAGGACTTTCTTCTTCCTTTCTTAAGAAGTTCAGTACTTAGTTCATAGTCTTCTTATCTACCCAATTCCATGTCTCAAACTTGGAGGACCTCTCATGTAAAACTACTCTCAAACATTATGGTCTCCCAATTATGGGAGTTGGTAGGATTGAGATTAATCATCAGATCGAACTCCAATAATCCACTTCTTAATTCCATCTCACTCACTCACAGGGATGGCCATTTCTTAGAGGTCTTATATAACTATGCTATATCCATGACCCTCAACATTGAGATTCCTGTTACTCTTCTTAGCCACTTAGCTTTCCAATTCTTCCTCTGCCTTACTCTTCTCATCTTCATCCTCGTCATTACTTTCAGTTCTTCCATATTTCCCTGTTTTCCCAATCCATCAGCTTGCTCTGTCCTTGTTTTTCTCCTATCATAAACTTGACCCCACAATTAACCAGTTCAGCTATAAACTGTATTCTACCACTGAATTCCTTGCTCCTTTGAACTACTGTTCAAACCCACACCAGGATTTATTTCCACTATCTGCCTTCTCTGTTCTTACTTCCATTCTACTGAATGCTGCTGGAAGAAGTTGCAACACTTTACCAATTGGGTAATTAAATCTCCACTGGGCTGGCACTGCTGAATGTCAGTCAAGCCATTTATCCTTCTCTAACTGACCCTCTACCTTGCCTTAGAGAGCAATTCCAAACTATCTCTTCCTCTTCAAGCTACATAACACCAGTCCCCACTTCCTCTGTCTCAGAAGAGAACTTTGTATTCTATTGACTTTAAAAAAATTGAGGCCATCCATTATGAGTTCCTTCCACACTTCAAAACCTCCCTATATTGTCCTTAATTGTTGCCTCCTTTGAACCAATCGCTGGTGAAGATATTGCCTTGCTCCGTGCAAGTACAACACTTCTAGTCATACCCTTTATCTCAGTCTCTCCTACTAGGCGCTTCTCTTTTGATCAGCACCTCTTTTTCTGTTATTTTTTGTTGTTGTTCAGTGATGTCCAACTCTTAGTGACTCCATTATGGGGGTTTTCTTAGCAAAAATACTGGAGTAATTTGCCATTTATTTCTCCAGTGGATTCAGCTAAGTAGAGGTTAAGTGACTTGCCCAGGGTCACACAGCTAGTACATGTCTGAGGCCGTATTTGAGCTCAGGTTTTCCTAACTCTAGGCCCAATGCTCTATCCACTAAGACATCTAGTGTCCCCTTTTCTCCTGGCTCCCTCCTTTCTGCCTACAAACTTTCCCAGTCTACTCATTTCTTGAGAATAAGATCCTATCCCTTTATGTAGGTGCACCACAGGACTCTGTTTCAGAATTCTTATTCCTCTTCCTCCTCCTCCTCCTCCTCCTCCTCCTCCTCCTCCTTCTTCTTCTTCTTCTTCTTCTCCTTCTTCTTCTTCTCTCTTTGTCTCTCTCTCTGTTTCTGTCCCTCTCTGTCTCTGTCTCTCTCTCTCTTTCTCTGTCTCTGTCTCTCTGTCTCTGTCTCTGTCTCTCTCTCTCTCTCATTTAATCAGAGTTCCCATTAGTTCAATATTCATCTTTATGCAGATCTGTATATCCAGCCCTAATGCCTCTTCTGATTTCTAGTTCCACATCACCAACAGCCTATTGGATAATACCCAAGTGAATAGCTACAGGCATCTTAAACTCAATGTACATAAAACAGAACTCATCATCTTTCCCCCAAATCCTCCTCTCTTCCTAAAGTTTCCATTTCTTCTGAGGACACTCCTATCCTCTGAGCCATCCAGATTCACAATCTTGGAGTGATCCTTAATTCTTTCCTTTACCTCACCCCTTATATCCAATCAGTTGCTGAGTCTGGCCAGCTACAGGTCCACAAAATCTCGTATCTGTCCCATTTTCTCTACTCAGATAGCCACTACCCTAGTTCAACATTTATCACTTCTTATCTTGATAGTTTTAATGGCCTCCTTCTTAAGTCTAGGTGCTTCAATTCTCTCCCCTCTCCAATCCATCCTCTACACAGTTGGTAAAATTATATTCCTAAAGCACTGGTCTGACCATGACACTCTGACTTTCAAGAGGTTCCTGTGACTCTCCTTTGCCACTAGGATGGAATCCAACACCTCTTTTGTCTTTTAAAACTCTTTACAATCTTTATTTAGCTTATACACTACTCTCCTTCCCAGTCTAAATTCTAGCTAAACTGGCATACTTGTGTTCCTCATATTAAATTCCAATATAATGTAAGCTCCTTAAGGGGAGATAATATTTCATTCTTGTCTTTGTAGACCTGGGTGTGCTGCACTTATATAGCCTTAATAAGTTTCTGTTGAATTGAGTTGAATATAACTCCATGCTGGAATTTCCTGCACAGTAGGAGACAGGAACCTTCTTCTTCAAGACAGAAACCAAGAAATATCTTCCAGGGGTGGCTAGGTGGCACAATGAATAGAGCACTGGCCCTGGAGTCAGGAGGGCCTGAGCTCAAATCCGGTCTCAGACACTTAACACTTAACACTCTGTGACCTTGGGCAAGTCACTTAATCCCAACTGCCTTGCCTTCCCCCCTCCAAAAAGCAAAAAAAAGTCTTTCAACTTGCTCATAACCAGGATGGGAGGAGTTCTACCTAAGCAAACTTAGAGAACAACCAATTTATTAAACAGATTGACTATTGAGCATATACCCCAATGAGAGATCAATGATGGAGAGAAATGTCTCATAGAAAACAAAATATACATGTTGGTCTCTTTTGTTCTGTTATAAGAGAGGTGTTCAGTAGGGTCAGAAGCATAGAGAGACTGTGATGCAAAAATTCATAACTTGAAGTCATCAAATTTTTAAAAAGGAAAAAAAATTAGTGGATGAGGGAAGAACTTGTAGGCAGAGCCTCTATGTGGGTATGTGTATGTATAGTGACTTGTTTGTGGTTCATTTCAGCTGTGTCTGAATCTTCATGACCCCATGTGGGGTTTTCTTGGTAAAGATGCTGGAGTGGTTTGCCATTTCATTCTTCAGCTTATTTTACAGATGAGAAAACTGAGGCAAACAGGGTTAAGTGATTTGCCCAAGGTAATCTAGCTAGTGTCTGAGGCTAGAGGAGTTTCCCTGACTCCAGGCCCAGCACTCTATACACTGCACCACCACTCAGCTGCCCAGGTATATCATACTAGAAAAATTTACCTGATGGTGGTGACACCTTGCGAAAATCACCCCAAATTGGAAGGTAGGGGGGATGAATTTTAGTTTCAATGCTACCTCAAAACCATGACCTGAAATGACCTGCAATAAATCATCACTTATACCCACTGAGTCTTGAATTAAAGAACCAAAAAGATTCACAGTGGCCTCCTTATTGGTCACCAGACTCAAAAGTCTCTTGTTCATGCATGGAAAGATAAGTGGTATATTCAGAGATCTCTGAGGCCCCTCTGAGCTTCCTACGATTCTGTGGTCACAGTGAGATCCTTGGTATTTTAGACCCAAAGATTGTGTGATCTAATGGATAGAGAGCTGCTGGAGAAACAAAATAAAACAAAACAAAACAAAACCCCAACAACTGGGATTCAAGTGCCTCCTCTGACATAAACTGACTTCATGACCCTAGAAAAGTCACTTGATTTCTCAGAGACTATAAGCTGCAGAGCAAGTGCTAGCCAGCATCATTTGAGTTTCTTCACCGAAGGCTTCCATCTACTCAGAAATCCAGTCTAAAAAGTATTCTGCTTCCTGTATGTGGCTTTGCCTTTTTAAACATCAGAATAATTTGGGAAATAGTTTAAACCAAGGTAGATTCTAG
Organism: Pseudocheirus occidentalis; assembly: GCA_028646575.1. Classification (NCBI taxonomy): domain Eukaryota; kingdom Metazoa; phylum Chordata; class Mammalia; order Diprotodontia; family Pseudocheiridae; genus Pseudocheirus; species Pseudocheirus occidentalis. The sequence goes on along the minus strand of CM053595.1, from coordinate 33,980,005 downwards.
AATTGCCTGTTCCTCAAGGAGACGACTTTCCTACAACCTCACCCTTCCAAACAAACCATGTTGCCTGAAGGTAGGGTCAATCTTGTCTTGTGTCTGTGGAGAAATAAAGACAGAAGGCATATGCTTGGAGCCCTGTGCCACTGATTGCTGGATTGGGGCTCATCTTTACATTTGAGGGAGCCAGAGAAAAAATAGTCTCTTCTGGGGAGCCTCATCCAAGTTGGATCTGCCTTCACACAGAGCCCAGCTGCAGTCACTTGAAAATTAATGACCCTATGAAAGATGAAGAAAAGAACAGAGCAAGAGACGGAAAGAGATCAATTCTAGCCAACAGTAAAAGCTGGGTTTTCTCATAAAATGAACTCTACAAAATAATGGGGAATATTACAAAGAAGTTCAATCTAGACCCACAGCCTTGAGAAGAGGCATCATGTGGTACAGTCATGTACCTCTCTCTCTCTCTCTCTCTCTCTCTCTCTCTCTCTCTCTCTCTCTCTCTCTCTCTCTCTTTCGCTCTCTCTCTCTCTCTTTCGCTCTCTCTCTCGCGCTCTCTCGCTCTCTCTCGCGCGCGCTCTCGCTCTTTCTCAAATAGAAACAGAAGGATCCCTGTGGGTCACATAGTCACTTAGAAAACCATGTATTAGCACTATCTATGCTTTATTGATTATATGTGTTTATTCTATTAAACATTTCCCAATTATATTTTAATCTAGAGATGTTGCAGGCATTGTGGTCTGTGTTTGACACCTCTGATGAAGAGATACATTCCTGAACTTGTAGTCAGACATGGGTTCAAGTCCTGCCTGACATAGCTGTGAAACTACAGGCAAGTTACTTAACTTCTTAGTCTCAGCTTCCCCATCTGTAAAATGGGAACAATAATGCTCATAGCATCTACCTCAAAAAGCAACATATCCTGTAATTGGAATATCCTCCAAAATTAATCGCCCTGACTCAAGTCTTCTCTAGGATATTTATGATCTCCCAGTATATTTCGACTAGGATAAGCCTTAGGATCAGGAAGATGTAGGTTCAAGTTATGCCCTACTGGTAATCTGATCATTGACAAGTCACTTAATGTCTCAGTGCCCCAAGTAAATTCTCTGTGACTATAAGGTACAGACAAGTTGCTGATCAAAGAAGGAAATGTCCACAGTAGAAATTCTCTAATGGGCAAGATCACAGATCCAAACCAAAACCTTTTTTTAGAAAAATCTATCTCGCAAGGCTCATTTGAGATATGTAAGGTGTTTTGCAAACTTTAAGGCATTATATAAATGTTATTATATTATATATTATTTTACTTATTTAATATTATATTATTATATACTATACAATATGTTATATATTATATTACTTATATGAATATTATATTACTTATATGAATATATGCACATGGCATAATAACCAGTTGAAAAAATGAAGAATACAGTCAACCAGTTGGTTGTTTTGTCTACATGATAGCAAGCTTTCCAACTGATTGATTTTTTTTTAAAGAATTGACCCATTTTCTTTGAATGAATCAACCTTTTCTGTAAGTATCATATCAACATGGCTTCATTACTTCAAGTTTATCACATTATAGTCCCACAGGCCTCCAAGGAATAATGTAACAACTGACTAAATCATCTGGACAGTGATCTAACATAATCACAAGAGAGAAGAAAGGAAAGAGGGTTAAGAATCTCAAAAAAAAATGAGGCACCATGTAGAATTCAATTTAAGGTACTCTTGAACCCAGACTGAACTGGGATTATTTATTAAAGGGCCAAAAAGACCAACAGTGGCCTCCTAATTGGTCTCCTTGACTCAGCTCTCTCAACTTTTCAATCCACCTTGCCAAGGTGATAACCCTAAAATATAGATTTGGCTACATCACTCCCATGTTCAATAATATTCAGTAGCTCCCTATTGCCTCTGGAATAAAATAAAACACCCTTCCGTTTAGCATTTAAAACCTTTCATAAGGTCTCTACAACCTAGTTTTTCACACTTATTATATGTTATTCCTATTCATGCAGTCTGATCCATTCAAACTGGTTTTCTCACTATCCTGAATACACAATAGCTCCTGCTGCCTCAGTGCCTTTGTACAGGCTTCCCCTCCTACATTCAGGCCTTGAACACACTTCTTTTTCACTTCTAATTCTTATAATCCCTAGTTCAACCTTCAAAGCTGAGCTCAAATGACAGCAGCTACATGAGGTCTTTCCCAATCCTTCCAGCTGCTAGTTCCTGTATGTTTTTATTATACTTATATATATATATATATATATATATATATATATTTTTTTTAAATATACTTATACGTGTAGCATGGACAGCAGTGAGGAGGCATAGTGGGTAGAACATTGGACTTGGAATCCGGAACATTCATCTTGGGTTCAAATCTGACCTCAGACACTGAATAGCTAGGTGACCTGGGCAAGTCACTTAAGTCTGTTTGCTTCAGTTCCTCAACTGTAAAATGAACTGGAGAAAAAAAAAAAGGCAAAGCACTCTGGCAACTTTGCCAAGAAAACCCCAGATGGAATCTCAAAGAGCTGGACACAATTGAAACTGCACAACCACACACAGAAAAAAAAATACTACTTTTTCACCTGAGAGAATGTAAACTCCTTGACGGCAAAGATTTTTTCTGTCTCCAGTGCCTATCATTATGGTTGGCACATAAAATGTACTTAATAAACGCTTATTAATTGATTGATTTTTACCTTTAAGTTTACCTAGACTGTCCAACTTTAGATTCTGCTGCCTGGACGCTGAAGATTAGGTTTTGAAGTGCATCAGTCTTTTAAGGGAGTCCAAAGTAGGAGAAAGAGGTCAATTGATGACCCAGATACGAATCTGCCGCTAAATGTGCAGACTCAGACAGGACAGTAAGACCCTGTGGCCCTCCCTGCTTCTTGATCTCAGGTTAATAACATCTGCCCCAGCTCTATCAAACAAGACAATGTAAAGTGAACATTAGCGCACAAGGGAAATGTGAGCTTTAATTGGAGGATGGGGAAGGAAATAAGCATTGATTAAGCGCCTTCTATATGCCAGGCTCTGTGCTAAGCACTTTTCAAATAGGTGTCATTTGATCCTTGAAACAACCCTGGGAGGTAGGCGCTATTACTGAACCCATTTTGCAGCTGAGGAAACTGAGACAGACAGAAACTGAATGACTTGCCCAAAGTCACACAGCTGGTAAATGTCTGTAGCTGAATTTGAACTCAGGTCTTCATCTCTCCAAACCCTGCACTATCTATGGCACTCTTATACTGATTATTTATTCCCAGAGTTGTTTTAAGGATAAAAAGAGAACACAGAATCACAGATTTTAAAGGGGGCCTTGAAGGCCATGAAGGTCAACTTCCTTGTTTCAGAGATGAGCTGTGGAGAATTTAAGAGACTTTCCCAAGGTCACACAGTCAGTGAGTATCTGGGATGAGATTTGAACCCAGATCTTCCTGACTAACTTCTGCAGTCTATGTCATCTTTCTAAGACAATTTCATTATCCAGAAAAATATGAGATCTTTTGATTTTTCTCCCCAATCATGAATTCTGAAATTCCCCCCTTTGGCCACACTTTTCCCCCCCGAATACCCCTCTCTCAGCTTCATAACTCTCCTCACTTGTCTTCTCTCAGATGCAGGTAGATGACACAGCAGATAGTTCTAGGCCTAGAGTTAGAAAGTCTCGAGTTCAAATCCAGGGTCAGATATTTCTTAGCTGAGTGACCCTGATCAAGTCACTTCATCTCATTTTCCTCGTCTGTAAAGTGGGGCTATTGCTCACACCTACACTTCTCCCCCTTTCTCACCAGCTACTCTGCTTTTGGACTTCTTGCCCCAACGGTTGGTACTTTCTCCTCCCCCATTTTTCAGCTTCCTTTTGTGTGTTTCTTCCCTCATTAGATTATAAGGTACTTGAGAGCAGGAACCACGTTTGTTTGTTTTTTTAATTTGTATTTGTGTCTCCCAGAGCTCAGTACAGTGTCTGGCACAGAGTAGACATATAACAAATGTTTATTGATTAATAACTATCTCACAGGATCGTTGTGAAGATAAAATGAGTGAATATTGGTAAAGCATTCTGAAAACCTTAAAACTCTGTCTGAATACTCTTAGTACTGTTAACATTATTGTCATTATTTTTTATCAATTATTTCCTGTGTTGCCATTCTACCACCACTATATTGGCTCCAATGTACTCCCTTTTTTTTCTATTTTTTTTTTGAGGAGGGAAGGCAGAGCAGTTGGGTTAAGTGACTTGCCCAAGGTCATACAGCTAGTAAGTGTTAAGTATCTGAGGTCACATTTGAACTCAGGTCCTCCTGACTCCAGGGTTGGTGCTCTATTCACTGTACCACCTAACCGCCCCTACTATACGACCTTGAAGGTCTTCAATCTATGGTAGGATGTTTCAATAATGAATTCAGAGACTCTCCTCAGCCCTTGAATCCCTTTTACCCTTTGCCCTCCTGTGGTTCCCTAGATACTAATCCTCAGTCCTTGGTGACCTCTATCCATCCCCTCCTCCCTTCTAATTCCCAAGCTATTAACCACTGCCAGAGAAAGAAGGGATCCATGACAAATTCATGCTATCAAACCTTCACTAGGACTTCCTATGCTCTTCAGTCTCCCTCTCTTATTCCTCACTTGATCGCAATAATCAGTTGGCCAGATAAAGTGATTTCTGTTTTTACAGCTTTCACTTCACATCTTGTCTATTTTGACATACACATGGGAGGCACCTGAATGTTGGAAAGCAGCATTTTAGATGGCGTCTTGTTTCACCAAGTCAACTGGATTTTTATGGTCAATAAACAATAAATACAGTAGGATGCTTCATTCTCTGCATCCTTCAGGTAATTTTATGACTATATAGATGTGGTCTTTATAGACTTTATAGACTCATTTACAAAATGATCCTATTCCCTTCTCACAATGCAGTCAAAGATGTTTTCAATGAGTGTGTAGAAAAAAGCACAGAATAGAACCTAGAAACTTGCTAAAAAGACAAGGGGAGTCTTGTTTCTACCATTGTCAATTCTTCAAGGGGGTACAAGAGCGTGGGTAGCTAGGTGACGCAGCAGATAGGGTGCCAGGTGTGGAGTCAGGAAGATCCGGGTTCAAATGTGACCTCAGATACTTACTAGTTATGGGTCACTTAACCTTGTTGGCCTGAGTTTCCTCATCTGTAAAATGAGCTGGAAAGGGGAATGTTTAACCACTCTAATAGCTTTGCCAAGAATACCCAAAATGGGGTCATGAAGAATTGGACACAGCTAAACCACCACAACAAGAAATTTAGGGGAAAAATTACTGAGAGAGTCTGCAATGCATGTACATCAGTCAATTAATCAACATATGTTTGTGAAGCACCTACTGTGCCAAGCATTGTGCTGAGCACTGGACTGCCAGGAAAGACCTTGCTTCCCTTACCCTTAGCTATTGAGAGCATACTATCATGGAAAAATACTAGATCTGAAGTTGGCAGATCTGAATTAAAGCCCCAACTTCCCTACTTACTGCCTTTATGAGCTGGGAAAAGTGACTTTACCGCTCTGGGACTCAGTTTCCTCATCTGTAAGAATTGGACTAGATGATCTTTGGGAAGCCCCTCCAGCTCTATGACAGCACTTCTATTTTTTATAGAGGTGGTTAGGTAAGGCAATTGGGGTTAAGTGACTTGCCCAAGGTTTTTGTGTTAAGTGTCCGAGGCTGGTTTTGAACTCAGGTCCTCATTACTGGAGGGCCAGTGTTCTATTCACTGCACCACCAAGCTGCCCCCTGTGACAGCACTTCTAACCTGGCTCTTCTCCTAACTCTCTTTTACACACTAGCCCAGCTGTCTGCTCACACTGGAGATAGCTCTAATCTTTGGATAATGAGTTCCTGTCTAGAATCTCCATTTGAGGAACTGCCAGGTGAATCATGCTTACTTCTAGCAAATTTCTGCTCCTGACTCTTGCATATGTATACCTTTATACCCCCCTCCCTTCCTCCACCTCCCTTTTATGTGTTGTTTTCCCCCATAAACTCCTTGAGGGTAGAGGTGGTCTTTTCTTTTGCCTATACTCCCAAAGCTTAGCATATTACCTGGCATACAGTAAATTCTTAACAAATACTTTATCCAATCAAATTTAATCTAATCTAATATACAACTCATACTATGATGGAAGGGAGGGGACACTTCCAATGGCATAGTCTCAAAAGCCACCTCCCCAAACTCCATAAATGGAACTGTGGCTCCCTAAGACAAACCACAATTGCTAGTACTCCAGCCTCCAGCTAGTGATTTAATCTTTCTCCATCATTTCCAATCTGAGCCTCTAGCAGTTGAAGGGGAGAGATGCAGGCACCTTTTCATAGAAATTTGCACTCATTTGATATCACTGAACATGCAGCCAATGGTTAACAGTGAGACCTTAATCTCAGACCACGAGGACAAATGCCCCTGAAACTGAAATATGTTCCTCCAACTGTGTAAGGGTGTGTCATCCAAATTCATGGACACTGAAGGGCAAAGGGGATAAACAAGTACTTGGAAACACAAGTTTCTATTGGAAAGCCAAGTCCAAGACAGCTAAACTGGGATGAACTCTCACTTTTGGATAGCTAGACTGGGACTTCATCTGGCCCCAAAAGGAGAAAAAGAAAAAAGGGCAAAAGGAATAGAAACACAGCTGAAGAAACTTCAATAGTGGCTTTGGTTCTGAAGATTCTTGGTCCAGTGACACAGTGATGATCCAAGTTGAATTTATCATGGCAAGGTTAGATCAGATCTGATCCATGCTCTGCTCTGCCTGGGGTTCTCTCATTGTAAACAAAGTGAGCTTGGGAAGAATATTCATCTTCGTTCTTTTTCCTTCTAATAGCAACTAGGGAAGTTCTCCTGTGAACCAAATCTTATTGGTTGCCATGTTGATATGAGAGAAGACTCCACCTGGGCCCTTCTGCAGCTAACTGAGTACTTACCCTGCTGGTTAAAAGAATAAACTAAACAATGAAAGATGGTTGGCTTGGGCCAGATTTGAGGTCAATTAATGGTATCTATCCATTCTTCAGAGTAGAGAAGGCCACATCCCAAAGGAAATAATTTTCTTCATCTCTTGAAGTCTCTGGGAAAAGCCTAGGGCAGAATACATATATACATACATACACAAACATGTGTATGTTTTGAATATATATCAAATATATTTGTGTATATGTGTGCATTTCTCCTAAAGAGATCATCTAAACAGATCCAAGCTGAAGCACAGTAGGGAGATTGTATTCCAAAGAGCCAACTAGTTGAGGCTGCACCACAGTGATGAATTGAGGGATCAGAGGAAAAAACAAGTAGTTTACTTTCTTTTTTTTCCTGGTGGTTGAGAAAACAGCTACAGCATTGCCTCTTACAGAAGGCTGTTTTGTGCCTTTGAGCACATGAATGCAAAAGCAAACTGTCGTTGGGGCACTTCCTCTTCTTGGAAAATGGAGAGCCCTCCCGGAACCTCCCAGAACTAGCCAGCAGGCTCGGTCATCTCTTTCACACCAGACCGCCCTCCTCTGAATTTCTCCCTGGGCTGTACCTTCCCCTACCCCAGTGTTTCTCCTCTTTTCAGTTTCTTTCTAAGAGTTTTATTCCCCTATTAGAATGTAGGCTCCTTAAGGGCAGGGACTCTTTTTTTTGGCCTGTATTTGTAATTTCACTTTTTAGCATGGTCCCTGGCATCCTAGTAAGTGCTTAATAAATATTTGTTGACTAACTCACATACATACACACTTTTAACTTGGCACGCTTATTATTGACAGCATAAGGAGTCGCTCAACAACTTCCTAAATCACACCTCCTGTAACTCTAATTCCAAGATACTATACGTTGATGGACTTAAAGACTGTAAGTCTTTGCTAGTGCCTAAAACAGTTTCTACACACTCAGAATAGTTTGTTAACTGGCTAGACTGGTAGAGCTTTATATTATCATCATTACTATTTAATGATGTGGTCAAAAATATCGAGCTGGTTTCTGCATGAAGACATAGCCCTATAATCCACTGCTCTGGGCCCATATTGCCATTACTTCTACAGTCTTGCCTTTGCTGCATCCAAGACTGTCCCTTATATCTGGAATGACCTTCCTCCTCCCCTCTGCCTCTTAGAATTAAAATAGTTTGTAATTCTATATAGCATATAATTAAGATATTAGAGCTTGTGGGTAGGGGGTGGCTTAGAAAGCTTTTGAGCAACTTCCTGTCCTTCTTACATCACCTTGTGTTGTGGGAGTTAGGATCAATTATGTGTGCGTGTGTGGTACTAATAGCATCCTGCTGTACACACTGATGCAACAATGCTATTAAGAATACCTTCCTCAAATGCCGCCTCTACACAAGGCCTTTCCTAATCTCCCAAATTGTTAGTACTCTCCCCCATGTTATGCCCTCCCTCTTTCCTTCTCTCCTCCCTCCTCTTTCCTCTCTCATTCTCTTCCCCCTTTCCTTTCTGCTTCCATATTTTTATTTTTCCTGTCTCTCTGTCTTTGTCTCTCTCTCTGTCTCTCTGTCTCTCTCTTTCTCTCTCTGTGTCTCTGTCTCTCTGTGTCTCTCTCTCTGTCTCTGTCTTTGTCTCTCTCTCTCTGTCTCGCTCTGCCTCTCTGTCTCCGTTTCTCTCTTTCTCCTCTCTCTCCTCTCCTGTCCTCTTCTCTTCTCCTCTCTCTCCCCCTTTGCTCTTCTTTTTCTCTCTCCCTCTCTCTCTCCTTTCCTCTCCTCTCCCTCTCTCTCTTTCTCCCTTTCTCCCTCTCCCTTACCCTCCCTCTCTCTCTTCCCCTCCTCCTCCTCCTCTCTCTCCTCTCCTATATCTCCCTCCCTCCACTCTCTCTCTCCTATCTCTCTCCCCTTCCTCTCTCCCTCTACTTCCTTTGTATCCTTAGTGCTTGGCATAGTACAGGAGTGGCATGGCCTCAAGGCTACATCTGGGCTTTTAGGTCCTTGGTGCAGCCAAGTCCTCAGTCCAGACTGAGTCCAAGTTCTACTTGAACAAATCCTTTTATTAGGCAGACTTATTCTGCAAAGTTTGGATCAGTCAAAGGGCCACACTTGAGGACCTAGAGGACTATACATGGCCTCAAGGCCGTAGGTTCCCCAGCCCCAGCATAGTACCTGACTTAATAAATAAGCGCTTAATAAATGCTTAATAACTGACTGACTGACTAACATTACATAAATATTGGCCAAACCTTCAACTCCATCAGCTTGGGGAAATCCCAGCCTTGAACCTTGTGCTGCTCACTGATCAGGGGCTCAGTTGTCACTTAGCCTTAGACAGCAGCCTGGGGGCACTGAGAGACCCTCCCCCTGCTGGGGTCAAAGGCCAGGATTTTCTGCCCAAACCTAACTTCATATTTCCTGTAGGAATATTTTGCGTGGACTTACCCATGCATGTGCTGTTTCCACCCCCAGTGGATTATAAACGCCTAGAGATCAAGGATCATTATTTTTTGTCTCTGCATCTTCAGGGCCCCCACAGGACTTTACACAAAGCAGGTCCTTAACAAATGATTGCCGAACGTTCACTGCTATTTTAAGGTCAAACAGAATAACTGATATTTTGCTAGTGAGGGAAGGGCAACAATCATTCATTCAAATCTGATAAACAGGCATTTATTGATTTAAGCCCAACTATGAGATAGTCTCTGTACTGACGCGCTTACAGGAGGCAATTGTGAGTCAAGGGAGACAGCGTGTGTGTTGTCGTCCAATCAGTTCAGTCGTGTCTGACTCTCTGTGACCCCATTTGGGGTTTTCTTGGCAGAGTGGTTTGCCGTTTCATTTTACAGGTGAGGAAACTGAGGGAAACAGGGTTAAACAACTTGCCCAAGGTCACACAGCTAGGAAAAGTCCGAGGTCAAATTTGACCTCAGGAAGACGAGTCTTCCTGACTCCAGGCCTACCACTTTGCCACCTAGTTGGACTAATATGCAAACATGTAAGTATACAAAACAGATACAGAATAATTGAGGGCTAGGAGTAGAGAAAGCATTAATAGCTATGAGAATTAGAAAAGGCTTCATATGGAAGGTGGTGTTAGAGCTGAGCCTTAAAGGAAGATGTCTTGACAATACTTTTAGAATCTGAAATTGTTTGGAAGCCCTGGCTAAAATTAGATCCAGTTTTTACTGATTATGCCTTGAGAAAAGTATTGTTCAGATCTCTCTGCTAAACAAAAAAAAGAGAGATTTCATTCTAACACATGCAAGAACCACATTCTCCCCACACGTCGCAGTTCTGAGCTCATATTCTGCTAGGTATGGCCATTTTAAAAAGAAAAACTTAAAAACAAGGGGAGAGATTCTCCCATCAGCATTATCCTGTCCAATCATTAACCAAACCGATGAAGCTGCGTCACTAATTCAACTGCAAAGTTCACTTTCAGAAAGAGGAGAGGACTGATGATCAGGGTGGCATTTGAAGGAAACGTCTAGAATCCAGGTTCAAGATGAATGAATGAATGTGTGAATCACAGAGAAATTTAAGAGACTCTATAGGGAGGTCGTGCAGTGTTGCTGGAAATTAAAGACTGCATTGGGTGAGTACAAAACCCTCTGGCTGATTGGAGCCAAAATGAAATCCACTTTCTGAAAAGGTTTGGTTGTTTAAAGTTGGCCCAGCCTCATTTGTTTTCCTCTGGCCCTTGTGCAATCTTGTGGGATGCAGAGTCAGAAAGTCATAAATCATTCACGGCCGTGAAAAAAATCACCAGGTGAGGCAGATGGCAGCTTCAAGTGAAACGGGAGATATTTTGCATGAAACCCAGAAGACAATGTCACTCATCTGGTTCATAATTCACACTGGTTATTAATTCCTAACCACAGCACCATTTCTCCGACATTCATTTTGGAGCCTAGGCTTTGTTTGGTTTCAAATGGAGCCTGAGTGGAAGAAATGGCATGTCACAATCAGTCTGTGTTGATAGTATCTTTCAGTGGCTTTGGGGGAGGATGCCCTAGCTTGTGACTACTGAGACTACTTAAAACTACTGAGATTATTTAGGACTACTGAGGCAGCAATCCCTCTTTACCAGCTAGGTCCTAATTTTATAAACACAGAGAGAGGTTACCTTTTAGCATAAGAGATACTGGCCAGGCTTTCCTACCCTTCCCTCCAAAATCTTCCCTTTAAAAATCTCTCACCTACTAGCCTATGCCTATTGTTGGTCAGTCAGTCAACAAGTATTTATTAAGAGTTAACTATGTATTATGCTAATGGCTGGGGATACAAAAAAAGGTTAAAAATAGTCCCTCACCCTCAAGAAGCTCACATTAAGATGGGAGAGAAAAGATGTAAATAACCATATGTATGTATAGATGTGCATATGGATGGATGTGTGATGTGTGTATACATGTATGTATACAGATTTATACATGTATGTGCTATATATAATTTTATTTACAAGATATACCCAGAGTAGATAAATGTCATCTGAAAGGGGAAGGCATTTGTCCAGAATTCTTCTATTAGCAATGCATTCATTTGGATTGAAGATCTGTTCTTATTGTTCAAAAGGAGATGTTTATGATAGGGCTACCACTTAATTCTGGAAGGAGCTATTCTCATATTGTAGCTACATAGGAAAAATATGAAAAACAAATTTACGCTAAAGTCAATTAATAACTGATAAAGGAGAATAATAGGAGGGGTGGGTAATAACCCAAAAAGAGCAAAGCAGTTGGGGGAGTACTACAAGAGGGGATTCTGGGACAGTATAAAGGAAAAGACGGCAGCAGGCAACAAAGACAAGTATCTGACCTCCCGGTTTTGCTCTGTCCTAATAACATCAATTTAACTAAAATCAGTTGTATTTCTTGTAATGGTACTACTTAGAAGGCAGTACTGGAAGTAAGAACACCAGGTCTCTCCAACCAGTTCTGCCATGAGCATCTAGGTGACCTTGGAGAGGTCATTTCAACTCTTTAGGGCTTAGTTTCTACTTGATAAAGTAAGCAGGTCACATTAAAATATCTCAAAAGGCTTAATTTTTATTTCCAATTTACCCACTGGGAAGTATTAAATTCAGAGATCAGCTTTTTGTTGCTTTTTAGTCTTGAAGCTTATGTTAAAAAAATAAACCCAACCCTGTCTTGGTTTATGATAAAACTCCCCTTCTCTCATCTTCATTTAGCTTACATTTTCCTGCATTTTATCATCATAGGTGTTGATGAGTTTTCTCCAAAAATGGTCCTCACCACTTGTTCTTTTCTCTAATCTCGCATCTGATTAGAGGGGCCAGATTTGCCAGTGTTCTACTAATCCAACAGCTTCCAGAATAGTCATTTGGGGAGTTAATTTCTTCCCAATTAATTGCAAATGTAAAAAAAATTGTTCAACAGCTTATGGTATAAATAGAAAATTAAATTATGTATAAAATCAAAGGTATATGGTATAAAGCTAAGGAAAAAGCATGAAGGATGTTCTTAAAAATATTTTTAACATATTCCTGTTTTTTTTCTTATGTTCTACTGAAAGATGCACCATAAGAATACACAGAATTAAATGAAAGGGGAGAAAATCATTTATTATTTTTAAAAACCTCTTCGCTGGCCTTGGAAATCCCTCACACTAACCAATTGTTCCTCTGTTTTAAGCACTGGCCTCTCCCTGCAGCGTCCTTAAAATGTGAACACTCAGGGCAGCTAGGTGGTGCAGTGAATGAAGTCAGGAGGTCCTGAGTTCAAATCCAGCTTCAGATACTTAACATAAAAACTAGTCATGTGACCTTGGGCGAGTCACTTAACTGCAATTGCCCTGCCTTCCTCCCTCTAAAAAGAAAAATAGAAAAAGGTGGATATTCCTTGGAGGAGAAAAAACATTCACATAAAGTCCTAGAAAGACCTTTGGATGTCTTCTAAGGCAGCTTTTACATAACACATAAATCTCCTCTAACATCTTCCCCCCAAAGAGCCTATAGGATCATAATCTAGAGCCAGAGGTCACTTCTGAATTTGTCTAGTCCATTCCATCCCAGTCCATCCATTTTATAAGTGAGAAAACTAAAGCCTTTGCAGGTGCAGTGACTTACTCTAGGTCAAGGTCAAACTCAAAGAGAAATGGGAACGACTCAACCTTATACACCAATCCCTGAAGCCTGTATATTGACTTAGAAAACTACACATGGACATGATCTATGTTCTATTGTCTTTTTATTTATTTATTTTTAATTTCCTAATCACATTTTCATCTGGTTCAGGTCACACTTGGGAATGTTGCTGGTAGCATAGGACGACTCTGTTGAAGGTGACACAGGCAGCAGAGGTCGGATTTAATCTAGGTTCTCCAGCTCCTGAATCAATGTCCTTTCCATTGTACCACACTGATGCGGAGCCTCTGTTTGGACACCTTAGGGTGACTGAGCTCTGTATGCCTTCCCTAGAAACCCCGAAAGTGAAGACTGACCTAGCTAATTCTTTAATTCTATTAGAGACTGAGGCTGGACTTTAGAAGCTGCTTTTGCTTGCTCTATTTAAAGGACAGTAGAGCACTGTGTTCATTGTGGAATTATAGACTGTTAGATCTGGAAGTAATCTCTGAGGTCATTTAGTTCAACCTCCTCATTGTACAGTTGGGGAAACAGAGTCCCTGAATGGGGAAGTGACTTTTGGCAAGATAATGGTAGGATTTGAATCCAGATCTCCTGACTCTCAGACCAGGGATCACAGATCCATGATCCTACTCCTAATTCAGTTTATTGCATTCATTGCTTCATGGTTAGTTTTCAAGCAGGTTGAATGCATGATATGACTGGACACCACTTGTATCCTGTCTAACTGTTAGGTCTAGCTTTGTGATTGTGCCTTGTCGACATTAGCACTTATAGCAGCATTCATACACACAGTAGAATGTTGGTGTAGGAAAGAACAAAAGCACAGAATTACAAAATTCCAAAATTGGGAGGGACCTCGCAGACCACATGGTCCAACCTACAGTGAGTGAGAATTGCCTCTCCAACCTCACCCAAAAGGAGTCATCCAGCCTTTACTTGAAGTCTGACATAGGAGGATAATCCACCACTTCCAAAGGCAGCCCATTTTGGAAAGTCCAAATTGTCGAAAAGTTTCTCCTTATAGTACACTATTTCCATTAAAAGAGCTAATAATTCCATGCAGCCTTCCGGAACATTTTCACCATAACAACAGTTCACCTTTCTATGAAGAAGCAATTCTACTTACCACATTAACAGGTCTGTAAATCACCCCAAAGCAGGTAACTCCAAAATAATTTCTAGATCTTAGAAACCATCTATTTCAATCTCTCATTTTATAAAGTATAACATACATAGTAGGTAGCCCTCTACTATCAATTGACTGGCCCACTTGTGGCATGGAGAGATATCTGAACAGGGATCATGTCTATGCCTTCCCCATCTCGAAGGATCATGCCTACCCCATGACTCCTGCCTTTGTGAGGAACAAGAGGACGGCCCTGGCAAGATGTCTCATCCATCTTCAAAAGGCATATAGGGCTAGAATTATATTCATCTACCACACATCAAATATTTATAGTCTTGTGGTAAGAGGCTTTCTTTTGGGGGTCAAAATAAAAGTCATTTTCCCTGGTCACTCTAAAAAGAAGGGTAACAGCTTTCTCTTGTCAACTGAGCTCCCTCCCAACAAATGCTTGGTACAAACACACACACACACACACACACACACACACACACACACACAAATCTTGGTTAGCAAGTAAACCTATTTACCCAAGCAAATATCAGGGAAGTGATAGAAATCAAAGTAGACAATAGAAAATATAAGAGTAAATAAGCTGTAACTCAGGAACAAGATAAAATCTCAGCTCTACCAAGGAGAGAATAGACTCACCAACATCACTGCCTCACCAGGAAGTCTTTTCCCTGCAGTCTCCAGGATTGGAGGCAATGAAAACCAAGGGGCACTAGAAGTTCAGCGTTCCCACATGTCTTAGCTTCTTGGTGAATCTCCCAGCTGCCATTCACAAGTTTGTACCTGGTCACTGACACCCTTCTCTCTCAAACGCCATCTCTAACTCTTAGTGTGAAGTTTCTCCACTTGACACAGCATCTGGTACTCAGAACTTTTCTGGCCAGTCAGAATCCATCTCTTTTTCTGGAATACAGCAAACAAAGTTTCAGGGCTGTCCTTCAGAGAACTAACCCCAAGCCACCTTTGGGAGGGGATGTTACAGAAAGCGGCTTTGCCAAGGACATGTATGCAATAGCCAAACTGGACCCTGATTGTCTATTCAGAACCATTAACACTGATCATTTGGTTTTCCAGGAATAAAACTTACTCAGAACTGATAACTAACACAGAAGAAACAATAATCATTTACTCTGACTTTTATAGGATATTGATGGGAAGATAAAGCCTGCATTCATTCTGTAATATGACAGTCACATTTTGGCCTTCTATGCAAGTGGAGACACTTTAGCTTGGTAAACTTATTTTTGAACAATACCAGACATATAACATGATGGTACAATGCAGATTCAGTCTCGTGTGTTCTTAGGGTTCAGAAACTTTTCCTCTGAAATCTAGGTCATTATTTGTAAGGCATCAAATACCTGTAGCCTCTGCCTAGGGGAAAAGGCAAGGAAGGATTACAAAACTGGCAGAGCTTATCTTCTGCACTTTTTAAAGCCTCCCTCTTATGGCCCAGCCTCCTCCCTGATACTTTCATCCTGTCCCTTGGACCTCAAGCAACCTCCAGTGGAGGCCCATTCTTTCTGTAGTCATTTCCCTACACCTTACACATGCTCTGCCCCATCCCCCAAAGCTGCTACTCTCTGAGAAGCAAACATGGTTTTAATTAGATAAAAATCATTTCTGTTAATGTGCTAAGTAGTTACTCTCTCTCAAGCAAACTTAATTCTGCAATAATGATTTAATCCAGTAGGAAGGATGCACATGTCATCTGTCCTAGGCCCTGTGCTAGTCTTAAGGGAGATATTTTAGGATGGAGGAGTTTTCAGATCATCCCAGAACACAACTGGATTAAGGTTTGATATGTATGTGTATGTGTGTGTGTGTGTGTGTGTGTTTTAAGGGGGAGGGAGTTGCTTTTTCTATTGAGGGATATTTTTTTTGGTTGTTGTTTGGTTGTAAATAACTAAGTGTCTTCCTGATCTCAGCAACCTTCTGTGTCATATGAAATGATGGTAATAGAGATGGTGGTAGTGGTAGATGGCAGAAGATAATTTTGTATTGCTCCTCCTAGCTGATTCTGCAGGAAAGACGGCCTTGGACTGCCAAATGAGCAATGGAAGTAGCCACATTTAATAAGTTTATTAGTGATTAGTAATTCTTCTGTACTTTAATGTGTCTGCCATCTCCCTGATGTGGGTATTTCCTCCATTGCTGTAGATGGTAACCAATCAGCACCTTCTCATCCACGTGTGACTCTGCCTACTCAGGATGCCCAAGACCTTCCTCTAGGCCTTTTTTTTTTATATTTTGTTGACACTAGTAGGGCCGGCCTCTCATCTGTTATTCTCCTCTCCTTCCATGGCTGCCATACCTATTCCTGGATGATATATTTTTGTCTTACATTCAGCAAGGTCATCATTGGAACTAGAGTACAATCTATTTACACCTGTGGGGCATCATCTCCAAAGCCCGCTTCAGCTGCATCCCAGAAATCTTGGTATGTTATCACATCGTTAACATTCCCTTCCAGGCAGTTACTAATTGTTTCAAAGATTTCATTCTTTGACCCTCTCATTATTCAAGATGTCATTATAAAGTTTCTGTTTAGGTCTATGCCTTTTCTTCATGTTAATTATTATTTTATTGTGCTATGGTCGAAAAAAGGTGTACTTAGTATATTTTTTTTGTTTGATTGGGTTTTATTTTTGCTTTTTTTCTGAGGGAGGAAGGCAGGGCAATTGGGGTTAAGTGACTTGCCCAAAGTCACACAGCTAGTAAGTGTTAAGTGTCTGAGGCCAAATTTGAACTCAGGTCCTCCTGACTCTAGGGCCAGTGCTCTATTCTATGCACCACCTAGTATATTTTTTACATTTATTTATAATTTTATGAACCCTAGCACATGGTTTGTCAGTTAGTAAACATTTATTAAGCACCTACTGTGTTCCAAACACTGTGCTAAGTACTGGGGATACAAAATAAAACAAAAAATAGTTCCTAACCTCATAGGGCTTACAATCTAATGAGGGAGACAAGAAAATAAATAGGCCCAAACAAGCTATATACAGAAAAAAAAAGGAAATAATTGAAAGACAGAAAGCATTAGAATTAAAAGGGGCTGTGAAACGCTTCCTGTAGAAGATCACAATTGAGAATTGAAGGAAGCAAGGGAAACCTGGAATCAGAGATGAGGTGAGAGAACATTCCAGGTATAGGAGACACAGCAAAGAAATGTCCAGAGCTGAGAGATAAAGAGTCTTATTCATGGACTAGCAAGGAGACCAGTGTCACAGGATTGAAGAGTATAGGACAGAGAATGAAGTGTGAGAAGACTGGAAAGGTAGGAGGGGGTTAGTTAAGAAGTGCTTTAAGTGCCAAACAGAGGATTTAGAGTTTGATCCTAGAGCCAACTGGGAGCCACTTGAGTTTATTGAGTAGGAGAGTGACATAGTTCTTGTTGTTGTCATTGTGCTTTAGCAAAATCACTTGGGCAGCTGAACGGAGGAGGCACTGGAGTGGGGAGAGACTTGAGGCAGGCAGATCTGCCAGCAGATTACTGCGACAATCCAGGTCCAAGGCGATAAGTCCCCATTCCAGAGTGATAGCCTTGTTGGAAGAGAGAAGGGGGCATATTTGAAAGCTGTTACAAAGGTGAGATTGAGAGACCTTGGCAACAGATTGGATATAAGAGATGAGAGTAAGGAGTCAAAAGTGTACATCTTTTTTGCATTTTAGTACCCCTTTTGCTCTATTAATTTAGATGCTATGCAAATTAGTTCATATATATTTAGTATTGATAATGTCAATACTTCTATGTCTATGACTTCTTCAAGCATGATATACTTTATTTTTCTTGGTACTGGGAGCTTTTTATTTTTGCTTTGATAGCATGATTGTTATTCCTGCCTTTTGAGATACACCTGATGTATAGTAAATTTAATTTCAGTCTCTCATATTTCATTCTCTATTTGTCCTGACTTTTAGTTGTATTTCTTGTATACAACAGATTGTTTGGTTTTATTTTCTTATCCATCTGTTACTCTCATTTTGTTAGTTTCTTAAATTATTCATATCAAATGTGAATTATGATTGTTAGCTTATGTTTTCCTCCATTTGCTTCTGTTGTGTTACCTTTTTTGGAGGACTGTTAGGTATAAGGGGAATCTGACTTATTCTGTTTGCATCCAGAGAAAAGAACTAGGAGTAATGGATGGCAGTTTTGAGGAGGCAGATTTAGATTCTATATAAAGAAGAATGCCCTACCTAATATCTATTTAGTGTTCCCTGTACTCATGTTACCAGGCTCATTGGCGTCTCCCTTATGGAGAGACTGAGGAAGGGTCCTAAGAACTATTTGTATTCCAGCCTTATAGCTTGGGTTGGTCAAAATATTACTGCAGAAAATTTCTGACTGAATACCACTAAGCACTTTATCAAGAGTTAAAGTTACTTTGCTTCTTTCTCAATCTCTGTGAGTTTGAAATGTGATGGAGATATGGAAGGACAGTACCTCCTGAGACCATTATGCCTATTCCGTCATTGACTTGATCTTTAAGAAAAGTAGAGGAAATATGGTACAGTGGAAAGAACCCTAGCTTCGGAAGGTGCAGAGTTCAAATTCAATTATGATACTTACTATGTTAGGTTAAGCAAGTAACTTTACCTCTGTGGGTCTGTGTCCTCACCTTTAAAAGGAGGAAAGGACGCTGGAGGACCTCTAAAATCCATCCCAGCTCTACATCTAAGATCTGATAAAATCCATAGCAACATTTCCTTACCTCCCAAACAACGTCATCCTCTCCCCCCTTCCCCACACACATACTCCAAGTAGCTCTTTCAGCACTGGCCTTCTCTTCCTCACAATAGTCCATCATCAACTAATGTTTATCCTTGGCCTCCTTAGATGTCAGCTTGGCACCTATTATTCATGATTTCATTGATATTTCTCTTAAATCCCAGAAGGCAGTTGTGACTCAAATAATCTGTCCTATTGGACCAGTCTCTATACAATACAATAACATAGAGTTCAAATGAGCTTTTCTCTAACACTTTCTAAATGAGCATTTCAGATAACTGGCAATTAAATTACCTGGGTGTGAACACTCTGGTTCTTACTTTGATGGAAATAGGGTTAAGCAACTTGTTTGGGGTCAATCAAGGACCCAGATTCCTTTACTCTCAACCCAGCATGGAGTCTGCAAGTTCACAGAAAATTATCTTAGCAAAGGCCCATGACAGCAATGGCAGGTCAGAGTCCCCAGTGCAAAGATCATCATGTACTGACTGACCCATAAAACTTGTTGGCAGTTAGAATAAAATGACTTTTCTGTGCTGGCCAAATTTTTTCTGTATAGGGCCTCCCTTGGGTCTCTCATGGGGTATTTTTTTCTTTGGTCCTATCCAAAGAGTAACAGGGCATCGAACTTGAGAATCCAGAGTTTGTCTCCATCTCCAGCTCAGCTTTTAATGAGATCACAAGGAAAGTCACCAATCCCCAGAATTCCTTATGTCTAATGAATGGATTTAGCTTGCTTAAGGAAGGTTTCATACTTTGGCCCAATATCTTTATTTGGTTTCCAGGTTCTCTTCTTCTCCTGCACACTACAACAGATGTGGTAGGAGTAGGTCTCTGGGATTCAGCCTCACATTTTGAAAAGCAGCCCATCTGGACAAGGCCCCTTCCTAAAAGGAACACATGATAGGATTTCTGGGGAGGAAGCCTAGGGTCATAAATCAGGCCTCATTGTTTGGCTCCTCAACAGTTCCTTCTCTGATGACTCATCCTTGCCAGCAGCTGAGCTACATCTATCAGAAGGGTTTGTTCAAAGGAAAACACTAAACAAAACAAGGCTAGAAGCCCCTACTTCTGCAGCTGAGGGCTGGTGCTAGAGTTACACAGTCTTACTGTCTGACTGGTGGGGTAGCTGAGGGCAAAACTGAGAGCACTGGTTAACCTTGAGTCCCCAGATGGCATCAGCAGGTCAACTGCAAATCTACCCCAGAGACCTTCAGACACTGACTATGAGTGTCCTACCAAAAGCCAGAGCTGGAGCCTGCAATCCTTCACTTCATCTGGCTGCTGTCTCTAATTCTTCAATGATATAGGATCAGTTGGTTGCTTCATTATTTCTCTGCAAAAAGCAAAAAGAAAATACCTTGTACTTCTATGATGTATAGCCCAGAACTTACACCCTGTATTTACAAGGAGAGGGTTCAATTTGGGGAGGTTTCTTTTAAAAAAGGAAGGGGACGATAATGTCCACACCATCTAGCCCAAGGATTCTACCCTGAGGCCTATCCCCCCCCCCAAAAAAATCCTTTAAGAATCTCTTTGGTTTGTGTCTCCAAAAAGATTCTCCCTAGAAGCATCAGAATTTGAATCATATCTAAGTTTCTAAACAAAAAGGTAAAGGGAATTTACTTCACCATGCAAGCATTTGGGCTAACAACACTTTGAACATGGAAAAGGTTTTCTTTAACATAATGAGAAACACAAAAAAAAAAGGATTGTTGTGAGGTCCCAATGAGATCATATACACAAAGTGCTTTACAAACTTTAAAGAGCTATATAAATGTTAGTTGTTATTAAAAAAAAAGATGAGTGTTCACACTCAGTCAAAAGACTTGTCCTTCCCTTTTCCACCTCCTCCAGGGACATATGTGATCCTCTAGAATTATAATACTACCATGACTAGAGGACTACACCGTGCAGTAAAGCTCTCAACAATAGAAAGTGCCGAGTTTTTTGTTTATTTGTTTTTGTTTCGTCCCTTTCTAGCAGGTCCATTTTGTTTCAGGACATTCCCAGCACCCATACTCACTACCCTGGCATAAGGCAAAGTTCAGTTGTGCTCCTCCAAATGCTACTGTTTGGCTCCAGATCCTGTGTGGTCCAGGACTGATCCTCCACTTGTTCTAACTTCTTCAAAGCATTTTCACATCTATTATCTTCTCTAATTTTCATGACAACCCTAGGAGGTAAGCACATTGTTCTCTTTTTTATCCTCTCTTTAATCAACTGTTCTTTCAAAAAGCTTTTATCAAGTTCCCACTATGTTCCAGGCTGTGCTAGTCTGTAGAAATACAAAGATAAAAAAAATGCAAACCAGTCCCTCCCTTCAAGGAGTTTATATTTCATTGAGAAAAACAATACGTACAGTATAAGGGATGGGAGAGACTCTATCTGTGATTTTGTCATCATCAGTGTAGGTAATTCCTGGCAAGAAGCTTCATCTACCAAAACAGGACCTTCTCTGCAACTTATGGCTGCAATTTCTCTGCAGCTCAGAGGTACAGTGGAGAGAGCATTGGGCCTGGAATCAGAAAACCATGTATTCAAATTTAACCTGGGATACATCCAAACTGTGTGACCCTGGGCAAGGCACATTAGCCCTGTTTGCCTCAGTTGCCTCAATTGTAAAATGGGGATAATAACAGTACCTACCACCCTATTTATTGTAAGAATCAAATAAGGTAATATTTGTAAAATGCTTATCAGCACAATGAGGCTTAGCCCTTTCTCCTTCCTCCTTAGAGAATTGCTTAGTGAACCTGCAAGAGATTAATTCACTTGCCTAGAGACTCACTGTTAATACGTGGGCTAGATGGGACTTGGACCCAGATCTTCCTGACTCTGGTGAGCTTTCTATTATGACGTGTTGCTTTTAACGTACATTATGTATAGCTAAATTACATACAACTGTATATATTTGATGTAACATGATAAGGCTATCTAGAAGCATGTGCTCTATTGAGAAGAATAAATGTCTAGGACTCAGGAAACCTGGGCTCTGGTCTCTTCTCTGCTTCTAACTCACTGACTGACCTTAAAGACCAAGTCACTTTACTTCATCTAAAAGATGATAAAAAGATTTGGAAAAGTTAATGTTCAATAAACCCATTTATTCAATAAAATGTTATATATCTAGAGTACACAAAGTTCTATAGCAAATGAGTGCTTGTCTAACAAAAACAACTCATCTCCGGCTTTGAAGGTTAAGACTTACACTTACCCTGAGTAATTTGAGAAAGTGTAAGAAGACGAAGTAAATTCTCAGGTAAGGCTGAGAATTTGTTGCAAGCCCAAAAGTAGGAGCCAGGGTTCTCAACCACCATTCTCCTGCCAGGCTAAGGGATTATTTGTTTAAAATGTACTGTAGGTAGACTGATAGATTCATCCAGTCATTCTGGAGTACGATTTAGGTTTATGCTATTAAAGAAGAAAAAGGTAATAAAGCGTACATACTCTTTAACCCAGAGATTCTATTACTAGTCAAATATTCCATGATGATCAAAGCCAGAAAAAAAGGTTGAATACATCAATAAATCAATTAATAAACATCGATTGAGTGCCTACTCTGTGCCAGGCATCGTTCTAAGTGATGGGGATAGAAAACGAGGCAAAAGACAGTCCCTTACCTCAAGGAGTTCTCTGTCTAATGGGGGAGACAATATGTAAGCAAATGTATACAAAGCAAGCTTATAAAGTATAAATAGGAAATAAATAGGAAATAAGGCATTAGAATTAAGAGGGATTGGGGCCTTGATAAACTGGATTCTTCTCAGCAACGCACAGTTACAAGACAACTCTATAAATCTCAGGATGGAAGATGTCTACATTCAGAGAAAGATCTAGAAAGACCAGAGTTTAAATGGAGACTGAAGCAATCTACATGCTAGTGTTCTTTTTCATGTTTTGTTTTCTTTCTTTTTTCCCATTGTTCACTCCATTGGTTACAACCCTTCTATACAACCAGACTACTGTACAATGTGAAAGTATTCACAGATCCTATACCTGATTGCATGCCACTATGGGGGGGTGGGGGGGCGAGGGAAGGGAAGGGAGAAAATTTGATACTCAAGGGATTGTGGAACTGAATCTTGTAAATTAAAAGTAAATAAACAAGTCAATAAAAAGGGGGGGTGGAAAAGGCTTCTAGTAAAGGATGGGATTTTAATTAGGACTTACAGGAAGTTAGGAAAGACATAGGCAGAGATGAGGAGGGAGAACATTTCAGGTCGAGGGTACAGTCAAAGAAAATGCCCAGAGTAAGAGATAGTGTCTTGTTTGTGAAACAGCAAGGAGTCTTGTGTCACTGGCTCAAAGAGTTCATGGTAGAAAGTAAGGTATGAGAAGACTAGAAGGGATTGAGGGGAGAGCAGGTTAAGTGGGTATTTGAATGCCAAACAAAGCATTTTATATTTGATCCTGGAGGCAATGGGGAGCCACTGGAGTTTATTGAATAGGTGAATAACATGATCAGAATTGCATTTTAGGAAAATCACTTTTGTGACTGAATGGAGATGGATTAAGTGGGGAGAGACTTAAGACAAGCAGACCCACCAGCTGGCTCTTAAAGTGGTCAAGGTGTGAGGTGATGAGTGTCTGCACCAAGGTAGGGGCGATGTCAGAGCATAGAAGGGGGCATATTTGAAAGATGTTGCAAAGGTGAGATTTATAGACCTTGGCAACAGCTTGGCTATGAGAAGTGAGAAATAGTGAGGAGTTGTAAGGTTAATGGGATATAATATAGGCCTCACGTGGAGCCCCTGATGCAGAGTCAATTAGGCTTTGGGTCACAGGGATTCCCACGCCTTTCCAAGTAAGTGCTGATTTCCAAGCTTCTCAGTCCTAAGCCAATCAAGTCTTTGATTGGAAATAGTATATATATTGTATTGCTTGGAGGGAGAGGTGCGGGCTGAGAGAGAATCAGATGGAAGGAAGAACGAACTTGCTTGTGGTGAGATTTGACCGAGAGAACACTTGCAATGTTGAAGCTCCCTGGATTGCTGATGAGTATCATATTAAACCTTGCTTTTTGGTATCCTAATAGCAACGTCTCAAATAAATACTTTGGTTTTGTCTTAGAGGAGGAAGGTTTATTTTATTTTACAAACAAACCCTGGGATATTCGCAGCAGCTGCTATGGGTATCACATTGGTGTTACGGGCATCCAGGATAATTCCTCGGTTATGAGGCTAAGGGACTAGGAGGACAGTAGTGTATATATATATATATATATATATATATATATATATATATATATATATATATATATATAGTAATAGTAATATTACTATTACCCTCTATAGTAATAGGGAAGGTAGGAGCAAAGGGAGGATTTAAGGGAAATTTAATAAATTCCATTTTAAACATACTAAGTTTACGATATCTACTGCACGTCCAGTTTAAGATGACTGAAAGACAGTTGGATATGTAAGATTAGTTGTCAGTGGAGAGTTTGGGCCAGGATGGACATATCTGAGGATCATCAGCATGGAGATGGTAATGAAATCCCTGAGAGATGATGAGATCACCAAATCAAGTAACATAGAGGGAGGAGATAAGAAGACAGAATCCTGACAGTCACCGACAGTTAAATGATGTGATATGGAAGAAGATCAATCAAAGGAAACAGAGGAGAAGCATTTAGACGAGTAAGATGAGAACCAGGAAAGGGTAATATCACAAAATCCTAAGGAGAAGAAAGGGTGAGCAACAATGAGGGTGGTAAACAATGTGAAAGGCTGCAGAGACGTCAAGGAGAATCAATATTCAGAAAAGACCATTGGATTGGGTAGCTAAGAGATCATCAGAGCAGTTGTAGTGGAATGAAAAGGTTAGAAGCCAGATTGTAAGGGGTTTAGGAGAGAGTGGGAGGGAAGTGGAGGTGCCAATTGTAGACAGTCTTTTCCAGAAGTTTAATTACAAAGAGCAAAAGAGATACAGAGCAATACTTAACTAGGATGGAAGAATCAAATGAAGATTTTTTTTCAGAATGGAGGAGGTACAGACATTTATATGCAGTGAGGAACAAGCTAGTAGACAAGGAGAGACTGAAAATAAGTAGAAAAGTGAGGATGACAGAGGGAGCAATCTGTTGGATGGGATGGGATGGGATGGAATCACTTCAACAAATAGAGGGTAAGGAAGAAGGCTAGTTCATCATGTGAGATGGGGCAAAGGAGGGTGTAGTGAAAGAAGGCACCTGAGTGACGAGTGACGAGGAATGAGGAAGACAGGAGAAGAGAAAAAGGTCACGGCTAAAGGCCTCAATTTTTTTCTGTAAAATATGAGGCAAAGGTTCTCAGCTGAGGAAGTGAGGGGGAAGGATCCATGAGAGGTGTGAGGATGGATGAAAAGGTTTGGAAGAGACAATGCAGAGAGTAGGACAGTGAACTGATAAGAGGTATAGTAGAATTGTCTAGCAGCAGCAAGGGTGCAGTGGATGTTGTGTAACATAAATTTGTAGTATACTGGGTCAGAATGGTTGAGTGATTTTCTCCATCTTCATTTAGCAGCAAAGGTAGCTGATAGCAGGAGTGATCCCAGGCTGAGGCTTGGCTGGGCATAACTGATGATCTGATAAGGAGGTTAGGAATTCAAGATAGGAAGACAGTATATAATTGAATTGGTTCTTCTATGGGTTAAGATACAGAAAAGAGAAGAGTGTTTAGTCCAAGGGCGCTGTCATGGGAGAGAACTGAGGGGCTGTGGGATTGGAGGTCATAGTGAGGATAAAGAGTAGTAAGGTTTTGTAAGGGAAGGCAGAGAAAGAAGTGAAAAACCAATAGATTATGGTTTATACAAGATAAAGAAACTTCAAAATGCTTAAACATTAAGGTAGTACATTTGTGAGTAATGGTAAAATCAAAAGCATGTACCAAAATATTAATTGTAGCATTTTTTGTGGTAAGAGAGAAGTGGAAACAAATTAGGTGCCTATCAATTGGGGAAAAGCTAAATAAACTGTAGTACATGAATGTAATGGAATATTACAGCATAATAAGAGACGGCAACTACAAAGCACCCAGAGAAACATGAGAAACCGTATACAAAATGATATAGACTGAAACAAACAGAAGCTGGGAAACAACATACACAGGGACCTCCACATAAACAGAAAGAAGCCAGGTAACTAATTTGGAATTTCTATAGAGAACTAGGGTCACTGAAGCAATTTTTTACTTTGATGGGAGCCTCCCATCTCCGCTCTGTAATGGTAAGGGAATCTGAAGATCTTCCTTGCCCTTTAATAGGCCTAGGGTATTTGAAGACCTTCCCAGCATTTTAATAGGCTTTACCTGAAGCCCAACAAGAGAAGCTTGCTTAGGAGAGGCTTGCTTTTCAGGAAGGACCACACTTTTTGTTTCGTTGTAATTAGGCAGTGAGTCACAAAAGCTGTGATGTCCTTTGACCCTGAAGAAGGCTATATAAACTCTGAGGTGAGGTTTTGTTTGGGGCTCACTTATGGGAAAAGTTGTATGATTTGGCCACATGAGACTTTGGGTAACTCAGTTCCCCCTCAGCAACTTTGAAAACTCAAATATTGGTGTTTCTCTCTCTGGTAACTAAGTATGTATGTATGTATGTATGTATGTATGTATGTATGTAATGGTCAGACAGCTAGAAACCCTGTCTGTTGGTCTATTGAATTGTGTTATTTTCTCTGTCTGTATTTTTTTCTGCTTTTAATGTCTGTACTTCCTCTGAAGTTCAGGGTATAGACTTTTCCCCCTGAACTAAGTGAATGATATATATGTTTGATTAAAGTAAGATTAACCCTTTTTGAGTTTCTTTCCTTTAGAAAAGCAGATCAAAGAATCTGTGCTTAGCAGGTGCTTGCTGTTACACCCTCTTGTTCCAAATCTTTCCTTCCTTTCTGTGTTTTATGTGTTAGGCTTGCCAGTAGGCCTTCAGCTAAAAAGGTGTTTTTAAATGTTGCTGTTACTGTATACATTCTCCTGTTTCTCCTCCCTTCATTTTCCATCAGTTCATAGAGGTCTTCCCAGGTATTTCTGAAACTGTCCTTTTTATCATTTCTAACACCACAGTAGTATTCCCTCACATTCATATGCTACAACTTGTTAACAACAACATATTTAAAGGTTTTGCCAACCTTAAAGCTCTATAATGTGCCCGACCTGGAGTCAGGAAGAACTAAGCAAGTCTCATCTTTAAAATGGGGATAATAATAGCACCTGCCTCCCAGGGTTGTTGTAAGGATCAAATGAATTCATTGTAAAGTGTTTAGGGCAGTGCCTGGCACGTAGGAAGCCTATATAAACGTTAGCTATTGTCATTATCATTATAGTTATTTTTGTCATTACCCTCACATGTGGAACCCAACCTGCTATTGTGCCATTCTTAAATTGCAAATTGAGGTATTATCAGCCATGCACACCTTAGCTCGAATTAGGTCTGCCAAATCTGTTGTGATTGCCTAGAAAAAGGAAGACTCTCTGGAAATAGCACCCAGGGCAATTCCATTTTGACTAAGGATTTGAGTGTCTGTTTTGGGATAACTAGGAAGGAAAGTTCTGGAACATGAAGCACCCAGACCCCTCAAGGAAGGCAGTAACAGGTAGGGCATTTTAATCATGATGGAGAAAGATTTATGCAAGTAGGGGAAGCTAAGCAAGTGAGAGAGCCAGTAAAGGAAGTATCATAATTGGACACGGAGCTGGTGGACCTGGGTTCAAATCTTGACTCAGACTCATGTGACCTTGGGTTTTAATACCTCATCTATTAAATTAGAACATTATGCCAAATGATGTCTAAGTTCTTTCTAATGCTAAAGCCTAGACTCTAATGGAGGGGGGTGAGGAGAGGAAAAGAGTGAAGGAACTGGGGGGGAAAGAACTTTCCCCAGTATCTTTCAGCCCTCACTACAGAGATGCCCACCTTCTTACAGGTAAAGGCGTCCCTAGAATTTGGACGGTTTAATGCAATTTATCCTTCTTCTTACAGAAGCCACACTGTTTACAGAGGCAGGGCTGCGTGGTTCCAGGAGTAGGCTGTATATCGTTTTCATCTTGACGGGTATCAACAGTCTGCCTTCAACGGCTTCAGCCCCGCCGCTGCGTTGCTGATGTTGTTGTTGTTTGTTTTGGGCAGCCTCTGTGTTTGCACAGATTAACAGAGAGTTCATGTGTACTCAGCCTAGAGAAAGCTCCTTCCGGCACACCAAGTAGAAGGAATGCAGCAAATGCGCTTCTGCCCCTGTAGACGCCAGAGTCTGCACGCTTACGAATGACACGGTGGTTTGGGAGGTCTCGTCGCCACAATAGGCTCCTATGAAAAGCGCATTATGGTGGGAATGAAATATTTTAGTTATCTTATCACTATCCATCACTGAAGCTCCTCTGGAATGATTTCACTCGCCTCCCTGGCTATCCATCACACTGGCTCAGGCTATAAATAAAGATTCCCCAGGGATAGTGGATCCTGCCCTTCAGCCCAACGCCTCTGTGACTCATCCCCCAAACGGAGCTCTGTTACTGCGTCTCCATCTGCAAGAGGGAGTGAAAGTGCATGTGTATACCCCTCTCTTCCTGCTCTGTGTGTGTGTGTGTATGTACGTGTGTACATGTGTACGTGCCTCCTTGTGTTTAGTCTGAAGGGGCCGAATCTGCGGCTCTCTTTTAGTCAGCAAGAAGGAGGCAGATGGGTGGCTCAGAAGAAAATACTGGAGCGGCAGTCAGGAATCCTGGCTCCCTGGGCAACCACGGGTAAATCACTTGATTGCTGAGGACTTTTGGTTCCTCTGCTGTAAAATGGCAGGGTTGGGACAAAATCATTGGAATTACAGATTTAGAGCAGAAAGGTGTATTAGAAGTCAAGTCCAACTGCCTCATTTGACAGATATGGTCATTCTCAGGGTCCTATAGCTAATAAGCATCAGAAGCAGGATTTGAATGCAGTTCTTCCTGTGTCTGCTCTATCCAATAATCACACTACCTCTAGTGTCTAGGGGACCAACTGCCTTATTTGATCCAATGAGATCACATATATCAAGATCACTGCAAACCTTCCTTATAATTCTGTCACTTTTTTAGTTGTCTGATACTTTTTGAGGTTTTCTTGGCAAAGATACTGGAGTGGTTTGCCACTGCCTTCTCTAGCTCATTTGACAGATGAGAGAACTGAGGCAAACAGGTTAAGTGACTTGCCCAGATTCACACAACTAGGAAGTGCCTAAGTCTGGATTTGAACTCAGGTCTTCCTGACTCCAGCCCTGGAGCACCACCCACTGTGCCAGCTAGCTGCCACAGAAACCTTAAAGCATTTCATTATTATTATTATTACTACTATTATTATTATTTTACAGAAGTAGACACAAAAGGTATGCAAGGTTCCATAATTTGCCCAAGGTAGTACTGGTGGTAAATAGCAGAACTTAAACCTGAGCCCACATCCTTCTCTGACTCTAAATTCAGAGCTTTTTCTATGGTACAAGGATTTATATGACCCATTTTAGCTTGAAAAAGCATATTCTATGGTAGAAGCTGACTTAATCTGAAAAGTCGTGTCTAAGGCTATTTCAAATTAAATATTTATTAAATACCTCCCATATGTAAGACACAATGTAATGGGAGCACCCATCTTCTGGACCATGGGTACTTATAAAAGCTATAACCCCGATGGTGGCTATCAGAACTTAATTAATGGAATCTTGCCAACACAATACGTCTTGTTGCTCTCAGAGACTGGTTAAAACTGCTCTCATTTCAGCTCAGGGTTCTTGAGATCCTTTCAGAATGGGAACCCATTTCTTATGCTGTCAATGAAGACAGAAGTAGGAAATAGGGAGAAGTGGAATCAGTGTTTCTAATAGAAGGAAATTCTTCTCAGTGTCCTAGAATTCCAGGGATAAACCCAACTTATTTAGGGGCATGCATCCCACCCACATCCTCAACATCCTTTCTGGGCCATGTGAGGATATCGAACTAGATTATATTTCAGCTTTCTTCCCATTCAAGAGTCTATGATTTATACACACACACACACACGTGTGTGTGTATATAATGTATGTGTATATTTACATATGTGTGTATATAATGTATGTATATATGTACAAAAATAATGTATGTGTATTGTGTACATACATAATGTAGTATATATATGTACATATATATGCCATTGCTGAGCAAATAAAAGTATTTCTATGTGGTTGATTGGTGGATTAAATTGAATGGTTGAGACAGTTAAAAGAAACACTATGTATGATATTTATTCAAAGATGAATCATTATTGTATTGCACAAAAGGCAAGAATTCCAAAATTCAGTATTTGGTATAGAACCCTTCTAAGGAGAGAGAAGAACTGCATTGCCTTTGGTACATAAGAATATTCCTCTAACTGATCATTAATGATTCGTGTGCTTTGAATGGGGGGAGAGGAAGCTCAATATCAGTCAACTGACCAACAGTTACGGAATGCTTACTATATGCTGGTCATTGTGCTAGGTACTTGGAATAGAAAGGCTAGAATGAAGTAATACCTCCTCCCAAGAAGCTCACGTTTTAATACTCCTTTTTCTATATGAGAAAACCAAGGCCTCCTAATGACCTCAAGGGCCTAGTGGTGGGGATGGACTTGTATTAAGATATCCATACTCTCCCTTGTTATGATAATTGCAAAAAGGATAGTTGGGATTAGCAGCACCATATGTGACTATAAGATGGACTAGTTAATAGACCCGTATAAGAATTGATGGTAATGCTCCATTTTCAAGGTAGGGTAACTGCAGCCCCCTATTTGGCACAGGGGGCCAGTAGCAGTCAGATCTCCTTTCATCCCAGAGCTCTAACTTTTGAATGGCCACCATCCCTGGAATTGCTGAAGTCATGCCCGACTCTTTGTGACATTTGGAATTTTCTTGGAAAAGTTACTGGAGTGTTTTGCCATTTCTTTATCCAGCTCATTTTCCAGATGAGGAAACTGAGTCAAACAGGGTTAAAGGACTTACCCAGAGTTTCACAGCTACTAAGTATAGGAGGCCAGATTTGAACTCAGGAAGATGAGCCTTCTTAACTCCAGGTCCCCTACTTTATCCTCTTTTGACACCTATCAGCCATTTCCGGAATTATCTAGACTTTATTTAATGATCATTGATCCTACAGAAGGTTTTTTAGAAATATAATTGTGTTGAAAAAATCCATTACGTTATCAGTACAATTTTGCTGAGCCATTTATGGCTCATTAACAGAAGGTGTCAGAATTCCAAAAATAATTTTCTGTGGCCAACCAGAATTTCTTAAAGGGAATAACTTTGGAAGTAGAGACTAGAAATATATTTCACATGATATTTTTTTATTCTCTCATCAAAAATAGCACAAGCCAACAGTTCAGCCCATTCTGAGGATGCTCATGATCATTGAGTTATAGAAACTCAGAAGTGGAGAGGGCCTTATATTTTCATTTACTCAAACCCCTCACTTTACAGAAATTAAGAAGAGGATGGTGAAGTGAGCTTTCCTGGGCCACAGAGTGAGTTAATTGCAGAGCTAAAATCCACATCTTTTAATATCTAGTCCAATGCTCTTTCTACTAATCACATCATGAGTTGAAATTTTGTTCTTTGCTGCTATTGATTAAATCCCGTGATCTTTACCAGGACCCCTGCCAACATCAAGTAATCTCCTGGGGACGTTCTTTCTGATTAAACCCTTCTGACTTCAATGTCTAAACCCTTCTTGTCTCATTTTTCCTTCTCTGCTCTCATTCCCCATCCTCCTTCTCATATCAGTCTCTGTTGCACATTAATTGACTTTCGCAGTCACTGAAAGGAGACATGTGCCTTTCCTGGAAATTCCCCTTTTGGAGGGGCAAAATCATTGCCAGAGAGGAGCTGTTACCAGCATGGAAATTAATCTCTCCACCTGGGATGCGGCCGAGTTGGCACAACTCCCATGCTAATTGGCTTTGTTCTTGATTTAACAGGCCTCTGGAGCAAGGGCGATAGCCTCACTGTGCCCAGCTGCTCCCCAGCAATGTGTAGCTTCGGAATGAAAATGAGGCAGGCATTTGCAGTTTCACACAGAGTATGAGTCACATAGGGGGTTAGTTGGCTATAAATGAGGGGGTGAGACCGGCACTAACAATGACCTCAAGATAGTGAGCTGGACGGAAGTGAGAGCAACCCATCCAGACATCATGGGGCTCAGAAATGAAGTAGGGTTCAAGGAGGTTGAAAAGGATGAAGAAAACAATCCGAATTCTCAGATGATACAGGCCTACTCAGGGTCAGGCCCAAACTTCTCAATGTTTAGATCAGGCCCTATTTTCTTCCTCCCACCCAAAGGTAAGCACATTCCAATGCATTTGAACTGGATGTGTAGTGGGGATGGTATGATGGCCTTTTAGGAGAAATTTGTCTGCCTTGTTATTCCCAAGTTTTAGCTGTTCTTATCGGCTTGTTGCTCCCATACCATTCAAACTTCCTCCTAAAAGATTTCTGAACATCCAGATTGTATTAGCAGTAAAGAATAAGTACAATTTACATAAAATAGCAAGCATGATGCTCAGGGGAAAAAAAACAGCTATGGTACTTATAACATCTGTGGCCCAAGCAAGCTATATTACCTTATCCCAACTCCCCAGGTAGGAAATCTGATTTCTCCCACACTCAGTTCTCTCATAAACTTCCACGCAGAAAGGGGAAACTAGGTAGTAAGTGACTTCTCAGAAACCTATCAGTCCTTCAACAGGAAGGAAAGAGGGATATTGCTCAACCACTCACTTCACTTTCTAGGAAAGCAGTTAGTTGCTTTTTTTTGGGGGGGGGGAGAAGAAGGGATGAACTTGACTTAGGAACTAGACAGTCTCTTGAACTTTCTGCCACAGCCTCAGTTAAGTTCAAATACTATCATATCTTTCTTGTTCTTACAATGTTATTGATATGTAGGAAAGGGTGGAAGGACCCTTAATGTTCATGAGCCAAGGTCAAAGGAGCATAGCCAGCTAGGGTCTTCCAACTCTATACAATAATTTGCCTCATCACCTTTGTTCCTTTGTTAATTTTCACCACCTAATGCCACTGTTGCCATATGTCTTGGCATCTTATATTACCCACACCCCAGAAATCAGACCCTCCAGTCACAATTTACACTAAAGGCTGCACCACCATTATTTGTGATTCATTGTGTCTGGGAGCCTGTTCCTTTAATCATCTCCTCTCATTTTTTAATCTTCAATGTTTCATTATTCACAAACTTTCTATAAATGCCCAGATCTTCTTCCCATTTCTTAAAAAAAAATGCATCATTTGACCTTACAGTCCCTTTAAGATACTACCCTATATTTCTCTTCTTATGGCCAAACACCTAAAATAAAAATTGTCTACACTTAATTGTCTACACTTTTATACCTTCTGTTTATTCACTTCTCAAACCCTTCCAATTTAGCTTTAAATTCCACCAATCAAATGAATCTTTTCTCTTCAAAGTTGCTATCGATCTCTTAACTGCTAAATCCATTGGCCTTTTCTCAGTCCTTACCTTCCTTATTCTCCCGGCAGGTTTTGACACCATTGACCATTGTCTCTTCCCAAACACCTTCACCTCCCTAAGACTTTATGACATTCCTGGCTCTCTACTTGCCTGTCTGACCATGCCTTCTCC
Organism: Pseudocheirus occidentalis; assembly: GCA_028646575.1. NCBI lineage: Eukaryota > Metazoa > Chordata > Mammalia > Diprotodontia > Pseudocheiridae > Pseudocheirus > Pseudocheirus occidentalis. The sequence goes on along the minus strand of CM053595.1, from coordinate 33,946,458 downwards.
GTCTCCGTTGTAGGACCATCATCCATGTGCTTCCCCCTTTTTATAGTTGCATCCCAGTGATCTGACTTGAACCCTCTTCCCTTCTTTCTCTACATTTTCTCTTGGTGATCTCATCATCTACCATGGTTTCAAGCCACCTCATCTCACACCGATGAGTCAGTCAGTCAACAAACATTTATTAAATACTTATTATGTGCCAGGCAGCCTCTGAGAATACAGGTAAAGGTAAAAGATAGTCTCTGTCCAATCTGATGATTGTGAAGAACATCAAGGGCCCCCATCTACACTTTCTCGTTATTTCTCTCTAGTCAGCTAGGTGGTACAGTGGATAGAATTCTGGGCCCCAGAGTCAGAAGACCTAAGTTCAAATCCAGCCTTCCCCTCCCTACTTTCCTTTTTCCTATCCATGGTACTGTCATCCTTCTAGTCTTTTGTTGTTGTTCTCATCATTCAGTCATTTTCAGTCACGTCCAATTCTTCATGATCCTATTTGGAGTTTTCTTGGCAAAGATACTGGAGTGGTTTGCCATTTCCTTCTGCAATTCATTTTACAGATGAGGAACTGAGGCAAGCATGGTTAAGTGACTTGCCCATGGTCACACAACTACTCAGTGTCTAAGGCCAGTTTTGGACTCAGGAAAAGGAACCTTTCTAACTCAAGACTTGGCACTCTATCCACTACATTCACAGATTCATGAATTTTCTCCCTGGGTGGAATATAAGCTCCTAGTTATTCCACCTAGGCCTATAATTTCAGTCATCCTCAAATCTTCACCCTCCCCCCCCATGTCTAATGAGCTGCAAAGTCCTGTCAATTCTTGTCTCCACAGTATTTTTTAATATCTATCCCTTTCTCTTCTCTCACATAGCTACTATCCCCCCCAAGTTCTCCCATATCACCTGCTGACTTTTGCATTATCAAAATTGTTCTCCATACCTCCAGTCTCTCCCCTTGCCAATCCACCTTCCACACCACTGCTAAATTAAAATTCCCAAAGTATGGGTCCGGTCTTGCTCAAGAGCTTCTAGTGGCTTCCTCTTGCCTTTCTGACAATAAATAAACTTTTCTCTGGAAAAACTCTTCTTCCTCCTGTCTCTGTGGTCAATATAAACTCTTCTGTTTAGCTTCCCTACCTTGCCTAGCCTAGCTCCCAACCTACTTCTGCAACTTTTTCCATACATGACTCCTCTTCTCATACTCTAGCCAAATCAACTTTGTGCCACTACTCATAAATAGTATTCCATTTCCTATCTCTGCCCCCTTACACCAGCTGTCCTTAGGTGGAATACATTTTCACCTCCCCTCTGCCTCTTATAATCCCTTCTATCCTTCAAAATTTATACCAAACATGAAACCTTTCCTGATCCATTCCTCTTCTCACCCACCTCAAGGTTGCTAGAGTCCCCCCAAAAAATTTATGTTGTATTTGTTTAGTCTAAATTTTCTGCATACTTTTTTATGGATGAATTTTCTCCCTGAGTGGAATATAAGCTCCTTGAAGACAATAACTGTTTCATTTTTGTCTTTGTATCTCTAGTGCCTAAGACAGTGACTGGCACATAAATGCTTGTTGATTTGGTTGGTTCACCATCTAGATCTGGGCTGGCTATACATTACTCTCCCTTCACATATTGAACATTCCAGCCAACTTGGCTTCTTACTGCCATGTTGTACATATCATCCCTTCTACTACCTTTGTGTTTCATCATAGGTTAACTAACTCCTTACTCAGACTGTTCTTTCTTCTCAACTCCATTTTGCAGAGTCCCTTACTCCATATGGCAGTTTGGTAGTCACCTCCTGCAGGACACCTTTCTTGATCCTCCTAGTTGTTACTGGAAACTAACTAGTTGGGCAGCTAAGTGGCACAGTGGATACAGTGCCAGGCCTAATGTCAGAAAGATTTGAGTTCGAATCTGGCCTCAGATACTTCCTAGCTGTGTGTCACTCAACCCTATTGGCTTCAATTTCCTCATCAATAAAATGAGCTTGAGAAGGAAATGACAAATTGTTCCTTTCTTTGCCAAGAAAACCCCAAACAAGGTCACAAAAAGTTGGACACAACTTGAAAAACAACCAAACAGCAACATAACTAATTTTTACTACTCTCCTAGAATTACTTTTTATTTGTAATGCATAAATTTTATACATACTTAACTGTGTACATGTTGTCTGCCTTCTCCCCTCCCAGGAGAATATAAGCTCCCTGAAGGTAGAGGTCTTTGTATTCCCATCTCCTAGCATATCACCCCGTTTATAGTAGGCACTCAGTAAGTGTTTGCTGACTGAATTGAGTTGGACAGTATTCCACTACAGACCAGACATTTCAGGAGTACATTTAAATTAGCCCGCCCTCTAAAGTTGGGAAGAAAATGGTCTCATCCTCTATGATCAGGTGAAAAAATAGCTGAGCTGGCATATTGATTGGATTGTGGTGATGGCCAGTACCTCCCTTAGCATAGCTAATTGATGGGACGATGCTTAAGAGAAACAAACTAACCACAAGATAGTGGATTTGGGAGGGCTGAAGGTAATTAAGTCTAAGATGCCAAAACTATTTGCAGACTTTAGACCCCAAAAGCTGGAGGGACTCGCATCCAACTCTTTCATTTCATTTATTTTTCTATTGATGTCTTTTGTTTTTACATGATTATCATTTCCTAATGTCTCTTTCTTTACCATCTCTTCCCTTACAACAAAGCTTAAAAAGAAAAGTCAGTCTGACAAAATGAACCAACATATAAACCATATCTGACAATATACACAACAATTCTATAGTCTTTCCCCACCACCCCCACCTTTTCAATGACTAGAAAAGGGCATATTTTCTACAGTCTTCTCTGAGTCGCTGCTTTAGTTCAATCACTAAAATTGGTGTTCAGTTTCTTTTTAGTTTTCTTTTCATTTACATTGTAATAGTCATTGTGCATATTGTTTTCCTGATTCTGTCTGCCTCATTCTGTATCACTTCAACTAAATATTCCCATATTTCTCTAAATTCTTCGTGTTTGTCATTTCTTACAGTGGAGTAATCTATTGTATTCATCTTCTACAATTTGTTTATCCATTTTCTGGTCAATAGGTACCTACTTTTTTCCACTTCTTCGCTACCACAAAAAGGGTTCCTATAAATGTTTTGGTGTATGTGGAACCATTCTTTCTGTCTTTGACCTCCTTGGCAATTTCTCCATTTTAAACGTCCCTCAACCTTTTATTCCTTCATCTGTAGTGCTGTGTAGCACCAACACAATATTCACAGCACCATTAGCGACTGTGAATATGCCAGCTTAGTGCTCAATCACAAAAATATAACAGACTCTCCACATAGAAGAAAGAAGCAAAACATTTTTCAGACACCATAAAACTGAATTCTAAAACCATAAAGTCAAATCCCTCATAGTAGCAAAGAAATTAATAGACTATAACACTACAGAGAGACATATTCTTTAGTGATCTCACAAAGCAACTTTCACAGGCCTAGCTGTCTCCCTGGGCGCATCTTCTCTTCCCTCCACTGTCTAGCTGCTTTGACTCTCAGCTTTCTGTAGACTCTACTCTACCCTTCAGCAAGTTTCTCCCACTACAGGCTTCATGTGATTACATTCAACCTATTGGGGGGCAAGGAAGATCTTCAAATCAGGGAAGGTCTTCAGATTCTCTTAGGTTTATTAAGGGGCAGGAAAGATCTTCAAATTACTATTACATTCAGCCCTAAGATCTTTCATGTCCCTTACATAGCAAAAATACATTAATAACAACATTCTTTACATAGGTTAATGGGAGTTTAAGGAGTAACTGGTGTGGAAACTGATGTCAGTAGAACTTTACAACAATATAACAGGGATAACACCAAAAAAGCACATAAAATAATATCTTAGGATGGGGACTTGGGCACAAGCACTGAAGGAACAGGGCTCAAAATATTGGGTTAAGGGGTGAAGATCTCTTCTCCATAGCTACTTCCTGCTGAAATTTGACAGTGCTGTCCATGCCCCAAGAAGTCCCATTAAAGAGGTCAGTTCTTTAGCTGGCATCTAGAGCTCAGTTAACGCCAGGTTCAGGGGTGACACATCACAGGTACGAACAGGGGGTGACATCTGCCTTAAACAATCAGGCATCTGCAGGTGGAAGGTACTAAGCCTGCAGGAAACAAATTTCACAAACAACCTTAACAGACAAAAAGCAAAAAAACATAACATAACAAATATAGGGCCTGCCATGCTTCTGGAGTCCACGAACTCACCATCATAGACTCATTCACAGTATGTATAACACTGTCCTCCTTGTTCTGTTTTAATGACTTGAAGTACTGCCATAAGTCCAGCATATTGACTACTTCCACCTGTCCCAGTACTTTCTTTTTCTTTCAATGGTTCAGGAAGATCTGTAGGGGTAGTTCTCACTTCTCTATTAAGTCTAACATTAACCCCCCTTTCTGGGTATATTTCATATAGTTCATTAGTTGGAATACCATCATTTCTTCCAAAATCAGCCCCTGCACTCAACAAAGCAGTAAACTATTCTTTTCTTGTAAGTCTATTTTGATTTTGAATCCACAGACTATTTACTCTTCTCTCTTGAGGAAATATATCTTTTCTCCATTCTTCTAAGTCACTTAGCTGTGAAATCTTATCCAGCACCTCTGAAAGGGGGTACCCTATTTCACCAATTAGTAGAGTCAGAAGTAGATTCTGGAAGCTGGGGGGCGGAGCCAAGATGGCGGCGTAGAAGCAGCAAGGTCCCGCAGCTCCCACACCGCCACCCTAAACACCCAGAAAATACGAGCCCAGACAAAGTCTAGAAAAGTCTAGGACTCTCAGACTCACACAAATCCAGAGAACA
>CM053595.1:33910043-33941115 GCA_028646575.1 Pseudocheirus occidentalis | reverse complement strand
TCTCTCTCTCTCTCTCTCTCTCTATCTATCTATCTTTCTAAATTTTTTCAGTTAACAAAAATGTACTTTCCCTTTCACATTGCCTTGGGTAGAGTTGGGCAGGGGGAACTCTTGTAGTAAAAATGTGTAGTTAAGTAAAACACATCTCCACATTGACTGTGTCCAAAAAAATACATCTCAATTTGTACCTTGAGTCCACCACTCTGTAGGGGTTGTAGCATGATTCATCATAAATCCTCTCAAATTGTGGTTGGTTATTGAGTAGATCAGAGTTTGTCTTTACAATCATGTCTCACGGTATATAAATTGTCCTGCTTTTGCTCATTTCACCCTGCATCAGTTCCTATAGCTCTTCTCAGGTTTCTCTGAAATAATGTTTCAGATATTAAAATAATATTTCAAATATTAAAAATAACAGTCATTATTTCTCGCAGAACAATAGTATTCTATTACATTCATATACCATAACTTATTCCTTCATTCCCCAATTTATGGTCACCCCTTTACTTTATTTTATTTTATTTTATTTACCCTTTATTTACCCTTTACCCTTTGCCACTAAAAGAAGAGCTGCTATAAACGTTTTTGGTTTATACTAATTTTCTTCATCTTTCTTTGATTTCCTTCTAGACCTACTAGAGTTATCACTGGAACAAAGAATGTGCACTGTTTAGTAATTTTTTTTATCATAGTTCTAAATTGCTTACTAGAATGGCTGGACTAATTCACAGCTCTACCAATGGTGTACTGATATACTCAGGTTCTTACAGCCCCTACAGCATTTGGCATCTTTTTTTTTTCTATTTTTAAAATGACCTTGTGGGGCAGCTAGGTGGTGCAGTGAATAGAGCACCAGCCCTGGAGTCAGGAGGACCTGAGTTCAAATCCGGCCTCAGACACTTAACACAAAAACTAGCTGTGTGACCTTGGGCAAGTCACTTAACCCCAACTGCCCTCCAAAAAGAAAAAAGAAAAAAAGAAAAAATAAATAAAATGACCTTGCCAAGTTGGTGCATATGAAATAGAACCTCAGAGTTGATATGATTTGCATTTCTCTAGTTACTACTATTTTGGAGAGGTTTGTGTTAGGCAGACCAACCAGCCGGTTTCTGCAATAGTCCAGGAATGGGGTGATGAGGGCTTTAGGTTTGGTGTTTTTTCATATGGTTCTTAATAGCTAAGAATTCTTCCTGTTTTTATCTTTTGACCATTTATTAATTAGGAAATGGCTGTTAGTCTTCCAAATTTGAATCGGTTCTCCCTCTATTTGAAATGAATCCTCTGTCAGAGAAACTTTGCTGCAAAGATTCCACCTTCCACCTCCCCCCCCATTACCTGCTTCTCTTTAGATTTAGCAGCACTGTTTTTGTTTGTGAAAAACCTTTTTAATCTTATAGAATCAAAATTGTTCATTTTATCTTCCGTGATCCTCTTTATCCTTTATTTCATCAGACTGTTGCCAGATTTTACAGGTAATTTCCTCCTTACTCCTTTAATTTGTTTATTTTATTATTCTTTATGTCTAAGTGATGCACACCTTCGAAACATCTCTTCATTTATCAGGTGAAATGTTGATATATAACTTTCTTCCAGACTCCTTTCCAGTTTTCTTTATAGCTTTTGACAAATGGTGAGTTCTTGACCTAATAACTGTAATCTTTGGGTTTATCAAACTCTAGGCTACTGTGTTGGTTTGCTTCTGCATGTTGTATACCTAATCTGCTCCACTTATTAACTCTCATGTTCTTATCCAGTACAAAATTGTTTTGATGATTACTATAGTATAGTTTTAGACCTAATATTGCTAAGCTCCCTTTCCTCCCACTTTTTTCATCATTTCTCTTAAGATTTTTGACCTTTTGTTTCTCTAGATGAATTCTGTAATTATGTTATCTAGTTTTATATAGTAATCCCATGGTACTTTGATTGGTGTGGCACTGAATAAGTATATTCCTTTAGGTAGTATTATAATTTTTATTATGTAGGATTGGCCTCCCCAGGAGCAGTGAATATTTCTCCAATTATTTAAATCTATTTTATTTGCGTGAAGATTATTTGTAGTTATGTTCATATAGTTTTTATAGACAAGTTCATATAGACAAGGCTTTGAATCCGTTTATTTTACTCAAACCATTTTTTTCTTCTTCTTTTCAACATTTTATTCTGAAATTAAGAAATAAAACAAGCATTTCCATAACAGAGAAGAATAGAAAAAAAGATGATTGCATATGATACTGCGAATCTATTATGCACAACTTACTATTCTTTTAAAATATATAGTAAAGTTACATGTAACTTTCTTTTTTTTCTTCTCTTCTCCCACCCCTGCCCTAGAGATGGCTACCATTAGACACAAATATGTGTGTGTGTGTATGTGTACACAGAAAATCATTCTATACATACAGAGTTCTTTCTCTGGATACAAATAGCATCTTCCTTCATATGCTCCTTGTAGTTAATTTGGATATTTATAATAGTCAAAATGACTTAGTCACTCAACGTTGTGCTCAAAACAATACTGCTGTTACTATATATAATATTCTCTTGGTTTTGCTCATTTTGCTCTTCATTATTTTCATGCAAGTCTATCTATGTTTTTCTAAGATCATCAAGCTCATCATTTCTTATAGCACAGTAATATTACATCATGATTATATACCAAGACTTATTCAGTTATTCCCCAGTTGATGGGCATCCCCACAATTTTCAATTCTTTGTCACCATAAAGAGCGCTGCTACAAATATTGTAGAACATATAGATTCCTTTCCTTTTTCCCTCTTCATCTTTGAAAATAGTCCTAGTAGTGGCACTGCAGGGTAAAAAGGTATATACAGCATGTTTAACAACTATTTGGGCATAATTCCAGATTGCTCTACAAAATGGTCAGACTAGTTCACAATTCCACCAACAATGAATTAGTAATTTTTTCCATATCCCCTTCAACATTTGTCACTTTCCTCTTCAATTATTTTAGCCAATCTGATAAGTGTAAAATGACATTTCAAGGTTGTTTTAGTTTGTATTTCTCTGAGCAATAATGATGTAGAGTATTCTTTTACATGTCTATAAATTGTTTTTATTTCTTCATCAAAAAGCTGCCTATTTATATTCTTTGACCATGTATCGATTGGAGAATGATCCAATGATTTATAGATTTGATAATAAATTTGAAATAGGTGCTAGGAGAGGAAGAGGGAGGATCCCCTCTTCCTTCACGCCCCCACCCAAGTAGGAAAACTTAGAGACCTCCATACTACATTCAGAACAGAAAAACGGGGAGCGCAAGAGTGGAAGTTAGCTCTCCTTTTAAAGTCTACTGAATGACAAGACCAGGCAAGATGGTAGAGTAGGAGGAAGCAAAACAGCCTGGCTCTCCTTCACAACTACTCCATGGAGACCTGAAAAAAAAAACACCAAACTAAATTCTGAAGCAGAAATCTAAAGGAAAGTTACAGTGAGTCATTATATGAGCTTTAGTTGGCATAGGGGGTAGAGAGGTCTGTGCATATAAAGAATAATGTATGCCTGGAAGGTTTCGCATGGATCCTTTTAAGGACAAGGACTAAATAGGGACTTGAACTCATGTGCTTGAGAAAAAAGAAGTCCTGAATCTAGCAAAGAGGGACAGGTGCCAAGTGGTGGCTCTGTAATTTGCACCCCCAGAGCTCAGTTCCAGATATAGTGCAGATAGAGGAGGAGACCGTCACCTAGAGGTGGGAGAACAAGGCAAGAGTGACATCACACTGAGATTGTGTAACAAGGAAGAAGCAAGAACATCTTGAAGAAGCAGCAGCTTTGTGACTTTGACTCTGGAAGTAGATGGAATAGATTTAACCCTGAGCCCAATCTGAAGCCTACAGCAGAATTACCAGAGCAGGGAATTTAGACCATAGGGGAGCCTCAAGTTTGTCACTCTGACTTTGTAGAACCTTCCAGTTGGCTGACAGCTTTCCCACCAATTTCTACTAAATAATGATTCCTTTTCTTCTTCTTTTTTTTCTTTTTGGAGGGTGAAGAGTTAAGTGACTTGTCCAAGGTCACACGGCTAGTAAGTGTTAAGTATCTGAGGCCAGATTTGAAATCAGGTCTTAACTGATTCCAGGGATTGTGCTTTATTCACTGTGCCACCCAAACTTTTCTGTACATCAGTTTTCTCATCTGTAAAATGGGTTAGTAATATCTAACCTACCTGTTTCACAGGACTATGGTAAGGATCCAAAGAGACAAAAGTGATTTGAAAAAGTCTTGAGGGCTATGAAGAAATTAGGGTTATCCTTAACGCCAATCTCTCCTTTCTATAGTCTTTCTACAAATCATATTGTTTTTAAAATGAGTGTTTTATATGTTGAAATGATAACCCACACTACATTTTTTTTCTAAACAAAAAATCCATATTGTGGAAAATTTTTTCCAGTAGCTCCAGAATAACAAAAATCAACAAGTGTCTAATTGGAGCATTTTGTTCATTAAAAATACATTAATATCCCATTATCCAAAAAATTCAAACTAATTGTGCTTGTTTTCTGTTGAAACTTTTTAAATACTAAGAGGTCTCCTAGACTTAGTATTGAGTGATGAAATCCTAATAAAGCTGCCCACAGACTCAATATTGTAACATCATTATAGGCCTGTCCCCACTGAAGAGCAGGCCCACTGTACCTACCTAGTCCTCTGTCCAATGTCCTAACTTCTTTGTATATACCTTACTGCTCAATGGAATAACAGGTGTGTCCACAGAAACAGCAGGTGTGTCCATGTGATGGGAAAGCAGCTACTGCCTCTACCTGGTCACTGCCTCCCAGACCCATTCCCACAGAAACAAGTGTATTCTTGTATTCAATCACAATCACATCATCTATCTAGCCCAAGACAGGACCACAATACCTAAATATCTGTCTTAACCAGACAGGGCCACAATAGCTAGCCAGTTGGAGGGCAGAATGACCAGAATGTTTAACCACGGGACCATAGATGGGGCCCCTCTTCTATTACCTAATCCCTTAACAAACTCCTCCTGCCTTTTAAATACTAATCATATTCCTCTATTCTGTGTAAATTTTGATTTGTAATTGCATCTTTACCCTATAAAAATCCATCTTGCTTTCCCTGAAGTTGCTAGCTCCTCTTGGAACTTAGCCCTTTTCATTAGAAGTGTCAATCTTAATAAATGACTATACTTGAATTAGAAGTGGTCTGACTCTGAATTCTTTGAGATGGTTCTACCACAACACATCATGGAAACCACAATAGTTTTGGGGAGGGCAGAGCCCCAACCACAATAGTTTTTGGCATCCCTGGGTTTAAACTGCAACACCAAATAGCTACAAAAAGCACATTTGATTTTAGAAAGAGAATGATGACAAGAAAACTCATGATAGTCCTTTGGTCTTAAAGGATACCAGGACCTTGAAAGCTCCTCTACGGGTTGGAAGATTTTGTGGAAGCTGTTTGATTATTATCCACACTGGAGAGCATTTGAGAATGGGATCCATTTCAAATAAACATTTAGGAAAAATTCAAATGCAGAACTCAGCAAATATTTTTAAAGTACCTACTATGTACCAGGCACTGGGGATATAATGAAAAAAGAAACAGGATCTGCCCTTAAGGAGCTTACGTCAATTGGGAAATGTGTATGAACTGCCTGCAACAATTGAGCTCCAAGGAAGGCTTAAAAGGAATTGTTCAGGAGGAAGACGCTACCAGGACAGCTTAATAGTCGTGGACAGACTTCACTGTCACCATAAATACTTTTAGAATCTTACTAGAACCTTACAAAGACCTGTTCCTGGGTCTTGTTGTGGTATAGAATTGATTCTGGGTTCTCCATGGCTGTGCCAACAGAGGGGAGCACTGGAACATTCTATTACTACTAATCCTACTACATACTACTAGTATGATTATGGCCACAAAAGAACAATAATGACTACTACTAGCTAACACTGATAAAGTGCTTTTGTTGTTTGTTGTTCAGTTGTTTCGGTCATGTCTGACTCTTACTGGCCCCATTTAGGGTTTTCTTGGCAAAGATTTTGGACTGATTTGCCTTTTCCTTCTCCAGCTCATTTTACAGATGAGAAAATTGAAGCAAACAGGGTTAAGTGACTTGCCCAAAGTCACAAAGCTAGTAAGTGTCTGAGGCTGGATTCAAACTCAGGAAGATGAGTCTTTGTGATTTATATAGTGATTACTATGTGGCAGGCACTGTGCTAAGCTCTTGAAGGTTTCAAGGACAGGAATGGCAATTGTTTGTATGTTATTTGTCTGAGAAGCAGCCTAATAGGTTTAGAAAAGCTCCTCCTTGGCCACAGGCTAATGAGTATTTCAGGTGCAGTCACTCTGCTAAGATACAGAGGAATTACAATTTGTGTTGGTGGAAGGAATACACACAGTAAGGAAATTGCAGAAGTTGTGGGAATCTATCATGCCTCTCTCTACATCAGACTGAATTCTCCAAAGACTGGAGCAATGTCTGCTCTGCCTCTTCGAAGTCCATTGCTCCTGGAAACCTGACTCAGTGTGACTAATCAGCCAGTGAGTATGTATTGTCAAGCTAGTGCCTGTTCAGTGTGCTTCTAGGCAGTGTTAAAAGAGCTGAGAGAAATGTAAGGCATGATCCCTGCCCTTACAGAGATTACAGGTTAGTTGTAGAAACATGATGATGATTCTGCCTGCCTCCAGGCTTTCCCTGCTCTAATCTATCCTCTATTCCACTAAAGGGCAGATCTGACCACGTCACTCCCCTACTCAAGAAATTTCAATGGCTCCCAATTGACTCCAGGATCAGACACAAAATATTATGGCATTCAAAGACCTTTATAATCTAGTCCCTTCCTACCTTTCCAGTCTCCTTATACCTTACTTTTCAACATATACTCTTTGATTCAGTAACACTGGTCTCCTGGCTGCTAGAGGGATTTTTCTCTGGCTATTCCCTATAATTGTAATTGTAATGGTAATTTGAAGATCTTTCCTGCCCCTTAACAAGCCCAAGGGAATTTGAAGACCTTCCCCACTTTGAAGATATATCCTGCCCCCTAACAGACTGAATGTAAACACATGAAGCCTGTGGTGGGAGGTGTTTGCTGAAGGGTAGAACAGAGCCCACAGGAAGCTGGGAGTCAGAGCAGCTAGACATTGTTGGGAGGAGAGGATACATCAGAGGGAGACAGTTAGACTTGTGAGTAAAGGTTGGTGTTTGCCATCTGCTGTGACAGCTAGGCTTGTGTTGTTTTATGGGAAGGCTAAAGGATACTGTGGCTTTCTGCTACAGTGTGGTGCATTAATGTCTATGTTGCTATGATGGATTTGGTTTCTTAGTGTTGGGATTTGGTTTTCTGGTGTCTGAATAAATGTTTTGCTCCTATTTTCTATATGAAGTCTGTTATATTTTGTGATTGAGCACTATGCTGGTATATTTATAGGGATTGTTAGCACTGTGAATAGTGCATTGACATTACAACACTTAGAATGCTTTCCCTCTTCTGTTCCACCTACTGACCTCTCTAGCTTCCTTTAAGTCCCAACTAAAATTCTACCCTCTCTTAATTATAGGGTTTTCCTTGTGTTAATTATGTGCTATTTATTCTGTATATGACTTGCTTTGTATATATTTGTTTATATGTTGTCTCCCCCACTAGACTGTAAACTCCTTGAGGTCAAGGATTGTTTTTTGCTTCTTTTAGTATCCCCAGCACTGTGCATAGTGCTGGGCATATAATATATGTTTAATATTTAATTATTGATTGAAATAATAAGTGGGGTAGGAGCTTAGAGAAGGGAGATTTGGAAAGGCAGTAGGGTGTCATGGGAAAAATATCACCTGCATTTAGAGTCAGAGAGTCAGAGCTTGAATCCTGGCTCTGTCACCTCTGCCCTCTAGACAAGCCACTTCCACCTATCTGGGTCTCAGTTTCCTTAACTGTAAAATGTTGCTGTTTGCTCACATTTGACTCTTTGTGACCCCATTTAGGGTTTTCTTGGCAAAAGTACTGGAGTGATTTGTCATTTCCTTGTCCAGCTCATTTTACAGATGAGGAAACTCAGGCAAACAGGGTCAAGTGCCCAGGGTCACACAGCTAAGAAGTGTCTGAAGTCAAATTTGAACTCAGGAAGATGAGTCTTCCTGACTCCAGACCTGGAACTCAATCTACTTTGCCACATAGCTGCCTGATCTATAAAATGAATGGGTTGGAGCAGATAATTTTTAAAAGAGGATTTGAGTTGAGCCTTAAAGGCCAAGCAGGATTTAAATCTGGGCAGCTAGGTAGTGCAATGGATAGAGTGCTAGGCCTGGGGTAAGGGGGACGTGAACTCAAATCTGACCTCAGATCCTTACTAGCTGTGTGACCCTGGGTAAGTCAATTAGCCCTGTTTGCCTCAGTTTCCTCATCTATAAAATGAACTGGAGATGGAAATGGCAAACCACTCTAGTATCTTTGTCAGGAAAACCCCAAAATACTTCACAAAGAGTCAGACATGACTTGCAACAACTGAACAACAAGGATTTAAATAGGTAAATTTAAATTTACCTATTTAAATAAGTAAAAAGGTAAAGGCCTTTAAATAGGCCTTTCTAGTCAGGGTATCATGGGAGGAAAATTTTTTTTAAAAATTAGATCATTGTAATCTGGATGTAATTCTAGGCGTTAAGGGTCCTCAGAGGCCATCTAGCCTAATCCCCTCATTTTTAGATGAAGAAACTGAGGCCCAGAGAGGTTGTGACTTACCCAAGGTGCTACAAGGATGACACTCGGTGCAGCGTCTAAACCAAAGGCCTTGGCCACTAAGGCATTTTCCATTGTACCCTACCACCTCCTGCTGCTGATAGGAACAAATAGTAGAGGGTACCATGCATCCAATCTTTTCTCCTACATTGATTACACCTTAGACTGTAGATTCTCTGGCTTCCTCCAAGTCTCATCCTCTTTTTTATTTGAGAAAGAATAATCATTTCTTTTTTCCCCCCACTGTGAATTTTGAATGAAATGGAAATAGACTGGCCGTATTCCCTTAAAAACCATGGCTACGTCTTTCAAAGTACTTGGATGTGCGCAGAGATCATCTCTTGAGTGAAGGCGATGAAAGGTGTAGGAGCCCGGCCGGCTGGCTAATTGCTTCTACATATCTCAAAGAGGGAACACAAAACATTGCCTTTTCTGGGACTGTCATAGTCTCCTTCACCCCCCGCCTTTTACTCTCTTTTATGTGGCATAGCCTTTAGCAACCGAGGCTTCATTACGATTAGAGACACGTCATACCCAGATCAAACTAGGCGTCCTTACTGTTGTAGCAATGAAGTTCCTGTCGGTCAGCTAGCTGCAGAGCTAATATTGTGTAACACATAATGCAATGAAGGCTCCACTCCAAATTTCATCTGTGCACAGGTCCTGGGGCCCACCTTCTGCCAGTTTGAAATTTATTTGATGTTATGACTATTGGAGGTGAACCAGCATACTGGGTGAAGAGTCTTTGTAAAGGACCTGAATGAGAGAATTATCCCTTTCTATTTTATATTCTAGAAGAAGACTCTATGCCCTACTTAAATGTTTCCCTGATAAAATCTGGAGGTACCTTCCCACTTCTTTCTTGAGCCTTCAAGGATTGTGGCAGTTACATGGATTATAGTTACACATTCCAGAACTGGGGGTCTGGTGGTCACAGAATAAGATAGACAAGGGAAAACTGAGACTGGGAATTCAGACAGAAGTACAGAGTAAAGCCAAGGTCGTGTACGAGCCTGAGAAAGGGTAAGAGATATTTAAAACCAGGAGAGCCATCTGGGGGCAAAAGGACAGGAAGGCAAAGGTCCAAGCTGAATTCAGGTAGAGACATTCTGTAGGCAGTGGGCAATCTAAAGGCGACTGGAAATGGGGATCTAGAGTTCAGGAAAGAGGTAAGAGTTAGAAATAGTTTTGAGAATCGTTTGCTCCCAATGTTCCAAGATGACCAGCTTTCAAAACAATAGTGGAGTGGTACCAGAGTCTCTTCCAAAGCCCTTCAGAGACACTGAGTCCTTCCTAACTTAGACAAGCAGGATGATAGACTCATTCATATGAGATGTTAGTGACTACATGGATTACTTTTTCCAGATGTATCTGCATTTAAAAAAAGAGGACCAGTAGAGAACAGGAAATGTGGTTGTTTAGTATTTCCCTCCCAGAGACATTTTAGGCACAAGGACCCTTGGTAAGAACGACATTTTTGGGGGCAGGAGAGCCTTCCTCATGCTGTTGCTTATCACAGCACCCAGTACAAAATAAGAGCTTAATAAATGCTGGTTGAAGGAATGGATGAGTGAATGAAAAAGAATTTATTTTTTACTCTATACTAGGCAATGGAGATATGAATGAAAAAAAAAACAAAGGGTGAGTACTACATGTACAAAGTGAATAATTGTCTAACAACTCACATTTTAAGGGAGAATGGGGCAGAGGATCTTTCTACATCAGTTTAAGGGAGGATAGGGCAGAGGACATTTCTAATATCACTTTAAGGAACAATGGGGAGGAGGACATTTCTGTATCACCCTAAGGGATGACTGGGAATTGTCTTTGAATCCCCAGTGTCCAACACACGGCAGCCACTTGATAAATACTTATATGAATTGATTGATTACTTCATAAAGTAATTTCCTCATAGCAATCCCATGACGTAAGTAGTACAAATATTTGTATCCTCATTTTGACAGATGAGGAAATTGAGTCCCAGAGATGTAAATAATTTACCCACAGTCATGGAGCTACTAAGAAGGAGGCTGGGATTAGAAGTAATTCAAATGACTGGAAATCTAATGTTCTTTTTTATAGGGCCAGAGATATAGAGATACTTTCATCTTAACTCCTTTGTCCTATCTAGTCCAATGCTCTTACATTAAAGATGAAGGGACTGAATCCTAGGAAGAATAAGTGACTTGTCCAAGATGATGCAAATGGTAAACATTGGATACAGGATTTGAACTCAGCACTGCTGATTCTAGGAGCTAGAGCTTTTTACACTGGCACCATGCCAGGCACATAATGTTTAATAAATGCTCATTCACTGATTGCAGCAGACACAGTATACTTCTTCTTCACTCAATACCTACTGTTTTAATTCCTTGACCAAATGTTTCCCCCATCACGATATTGAACACAATCACATGGCTTCATGGAAACCCAACAAATTATTTTTCTTCAATGACCCCAAGTAATAATGAAAATAAGGAATATAAAAATAGAGGTATCCAACAGCAATCTAATTTGTGGCAAGGTTGGTAAGTAAAAGGTTAGAGACAGACACAGAGAATATAAGCTAGATCTCCTGTCAGTAGCATATTCTCTCCAGCTTGGGGCAAGTTCTAAGAATCACAGGTTTGGGCTGAGGTGGAGAATTGGGGCTGGCAGTCTAGAAGTTTGGCTCAAAGTGGCATGATAGATGGGGTGGGGATGGGAGTGGTGGAGGGAATGCTGCATATGGAATGAGGGGAACTGGGTTTGAATCTGGACTCTGTTTTACTTAGAATTTGCATTTACAATGAGCCCTTCTGTACCTCTGTTTTCCTATCCATAAACTGAATGGACTGGATGAAATGATTTCTAAGGTTTCTCGGGTCACAAGAGGAAGTTACTACAGTACAAGAAGTCTTTCCTGATGCCCCTTAATGCTGGTGCCTTCACTCTGCTGTTTATTTTCTAAGTATCCTATATGTTCTTGTTTGCCTGTTGTCTTCCCCATTAGACTGTGAGCTCCTTGAGAGCAGGGACTTTCTATTTTTCTTTGTATCCCCATTCCTTAGGACAGTGTCTGGGCACACAGTGGGCACTTATTAAATGCTTGTTCACTTACTAATTTGACTGACCTCTGACCTGAACTCCTTGGTCTTGAAGGCTTCTTCCCAGCATGTGTCTCAGGATATTCACTCCTAGCTTTGGAGCAAGAAGAGACCTCTTTAGTCAACTCTAACCTTTAGTCCTATCTCCTCATTGAAGTGACTTGTCCAAGGCTGCACAGGGAGAATCAGAGGTTAGATATGAACTCAGGTCCTCTGACTCCAGAGCCAGAACTCTTTCCACTTTACCCTCATTAAACAACTACCCACAGATAGTTCCAAAACCTGATTTCAAACATCTCTTGCCATTTCATGAGCAATTATTTCATTTGTGTTTTAGTGATAAGAAGAAAAAGACCAGGTTGCACTTTGGCTTTGCTTCCTCATATGACCACTCTAGTGAAATCCTGGAGATTGGTGAGCTGGTCAGGATGGCCGCAGTTTTGGCAGCAGGAGGGGAAGCTAAGGGCCTGAAGATTCCACACGCTGGGCAGCCAGCTCCTGAATAATTACAAGGTGACCATGGGGCTGGATTTGCTGCTTTTGCAGTGTTTCCAAGACACAGCTGCCATGAGATAGAAAGCAGACTGCTCTGCCCGCCCCAGGAAAGCTCATTCTTCTCAACTAGTTAAAATAATAAACAGTGAATTATTACTTCCTTTGTATTTATTAGAACCACACTATAAATGGTAAATGGTTGTGTCCTCGGGGAGATTAAGAATTTAATTCCATGGGAATCCCATTGTATTTTCACATTAAGTCTCACTTACTGAGGAGTCACATTTTTCATAGAGCTTCCAGTATGACATTTATAGCTTGGTTGAAACAGTTTTCAGCATTTCAAGTGGATGTCTTGTGAAGTTTTTTGAGCAGTGCTGAGTCCAGGAGGCTGCTGGGCATGGCAGAAAAGAGTAGGAGTGAGAAGTTGGAAGTTTCCTAGAAGTTAGGAGACCTAGGATTAAGATCCAGTTGGATCCATCCCCATATGAGGCAAGTTATTTCTCCTCTTAGTTTCCCCATCTGCAAAATGGGTGTGAAGGAGGGTGTAGAATTGGACTATTAACCTCTGACATCACTTTGATTCTACGAACCTGGAGCTTAATTGTTGGCTTGATCTGGAGAGTTATCATTCTGTTGGCATTGGTTTTGCATATGATTTACATATGGTTTCCCAACATCTATGCACAGATGGTACAGTTAACTCCATAGTATCTCCTGTATCTTAAACTTATCTGATACTTAACAGAAACTGAAAATTTCTGGGACCCCTTTCCCACATTCAGTGGATGTGTGGACAGAGTTTACAAACTCAGTTCGATATTAATGAGAACAATGTGTGATTCAAAAGGTTAAGCCTCTTGGGAAACACACGCACACACAAACACACACACACACATTGTATAATTTCTTCAAGGCCATTTATCAGTGATTTTTAAAATTCTCTGCTGTTTTGGATTACCCAGGTCATTCCTTCCTTTCAGTAGGAAAGAGAATAAAGATTGATTGTACTTATTTCTCTCTGAATCATAGAAATAGAGACTTAAAGAATTTAAGGGACCTTAGACATCATCTAATCCAGTGTTCTCTTTTGAGAGGCAGCATGGAATAGTAAATAGCATACTGGAATCAGGAAGACCTGGGTTTGAATTCTGCCTCAGGTATTGACCAGTTGGGGACCTCTCTAAGCTTCAGTTTTCTCATCTAGAATCCTTATATGGTTGATGTGATGAATAAGGTGAGATAATGTATGCAAAATGCTTTGCAAACATGCAAGCTCTATTTAAATGTGTTATTATTTTCTATTTACAGTTAGGGAAACTAAGGCACAGAGAAGAAACTGACATGTCTAAGGGCTCAACCTCTCACCCACTCTTGAGTGAAAGCTTTTCCTTTTAACCCAGCGGTTCCACATAAAGACTTTGAAGTCCTTGCCAGTTGGGATCAGAGCTGAAGTTAGTTGCTTAAGAACTCAGGGTTGGCACTTTTCTGCAAGTTAGTTCATTTACTGTTAAAAACTATACACTGGTAGCTTTGCCTAGAGTAGCTGGCTGGTTCTGTTTCTGCATTCCCCTATGAGATGAGACAAAGCACTCAGTATGATCTTGCATGACCTAGGGATTAATGAGGGACTGAGTGTTTTAAAACACGACTATACTTCTGCAGTTGACGAAATAAAGACTAGGATCCAGGTCTCCTGTAGCCCAGTTCAATATCCTTTCCAATTCTTCATTATTCCTTCATGATTCCTCTCCCTTTTATTTGCTCTCTAATACTGGCAAGACGGTGCAGCGGATGGAGTGCTTGGCCGGAGGGCAGGAAGACCTGAGTTCAGATTTGTCCTCAGACGCCGTGTGACCTTAGGAAAGGCGCTTCACCTCTTTCTCAGTCTTCTCAACTGCACAAGGGGATAGTAATAGCAACTACCTACCGAGGTTTTTGTGAGGGCCAAATGAGCTCATATTTGTACATGAGTTCCTTGCACATAGTAGGCTCTTAATAAAGGCTCCTTTTCCTGCCCTTCCCTTTGCTCATCAGTTTGTGGTAAAAAGAAATAACCGTAGAAGCTGGGGAAGGGTGAGAGGTGGTTGGTGAGAGCCAGCCTCCAAGCTAACTGTAACATATCCTTGCACCTGACATTTTAGAATGCTAGTATCAGAAGTGAACTTAAAAGTCATTTAGTCAAATATACTTATTTTACATGTATGGAAACTAAGGGAGGCTAAGAGGGAGCAGGGAGACTTAGATTTTGGTCTGAATTCCTAGAATCCTTTTCTGTCAAGGAGTGTATCATAATGCATCATAACCACATCATCTGCCCTCAGCCTGTTCCCTTTACTCTATCTTGGAATTATTCAGAGCCTAGAGTAGCTTAACCAGAAATTTGCCTTGGGTGGAGGGGTGGGAATTGAGAATGCCGTTCCTCCTCTACCCATTCTGCTTCAGTGGCTTCATCCTAGGGGTGTCCCCTCCTCCTTTGGCTGCCTAGTCCTTTCCCTGGAGACTATTCTATACCTGGAATTCTCCCCCTCACACTCATCCTGCTCCTGCTACCTTCCACCACTGTCACTTGCCCCCAGTGCAGAAATTACTAGTTATGGCTCTGAACTTCCATCCTGTATCTTTTTTTCCTGAGTTCTCATGATCTGATCTGAGGTGCTGATTCCACACTAATTTGATGAGTAAAGGGAAAGAGAGTGCTCAGTTGACATGCATTTTAATAGCCTTCTGGAGATAATAACATTTGTTCTCTTAAGAAGTGAAGCAAATGTTGGTAGTTTCACTAGGGAGTAAAACCTCCTGGGAAGTGAACTAGTGTAGGGAGGCATGATGGTCAGGAGGAAGAGTTTTCTTGGGAAGTCAAAGGCTCATGGTACCTTTCAAATCACAGCTATGCTGGTAGCAGCCTATAATATTGAGTTAGCAAGCCTGTAGGGCTCAGTGAACTGATTTAGGATGATGGTATTCACTTGTAGAATAAAGGTGCTGGATTGATATAACATACCACAGTTTAGTAATCTTTACACTCAATGGTTGGAATCTAATTGTCCGTAGGGACTTCAGATGCTACTTTTGAGACCATTAATACTCTATATGCCTCAGTTTCTATAGTGGTGTACAAGGATCATAGGAAGGGATATAACTCCATTAGACCCTTCATTCGCTCCTCAGTCTTGCCAATGAAGCTCTTTAAACACAAAAAGGGATAGTTAAATCCAACAAGCATATATTAAACACAGGGCCCTGTTCTACATGCTCATTGATAACTATTCCATCTTCTACTTCTGTGACTTTTCACCAACGCCCCCCACAAGTAGATTGCACTTCTCCACCTAAACATTTTACAATAACTACCTTTCTTCAAAGCACAAGTGGGCTGCTATCTCCTTCATGACATCACTCCTGATCCTCCCCCCAGTTAATAAAGTTCTCTCCCTTAGAAAATCATATTGTATTATCTTTTCCTCTCAGTGTATTTGTATTATTCCTGTCACATCTCCCACTTCCCCCACCCCCACAAGAAAATATAAACGGTTTGAGGGCAAGAACTATTTCATTTGAATGCTGTATTTATAACTCCAGTTCCTAGCTCATAACAAGCCTTTAATATAGATTTGTCAGACTCAATTGAATAAGCAACAGCCACTGGAGGATGAATCAGAAGCTATATCTCCTTAAATATTTTGACTCATTTGCCATTTGTACAAGCTCCAGTTTTTATTTATGTTTTAATCACTGAAACTGTTTTTGGGAAGAACTGTAAGGGGGAAGGGTAGGGTTAGAAACTGCAGCTTCTCCTTCTGGACAATTAGCTAGCATTGTTTATTTGAGAAAGAGAATGCTCTTGGGTAATTGCATATCTGCTTATTCTTATTCACCCTGATAACATTAATTATGATTTCAGCTGCCAATATTTTGGCTGCCCCCAGTAATTATGAGGAATTGTGTGGTAATTTTTTTTTTTTAGTCATACCAACTGTTCACAGATTAGGAAGGATTTCTTTTCTTAATACAATGTCATTTAAGACTTAGAGTCCAAAGTCAGTTCTTAAGGGCACATAATTTGTGATTTGGGTTTAAAAAGTACATGCCGACCTCATTGTCCCCTAAAGTACACCTCTGATGATGACCAGGGAGGGGGAGGAGGAGGTAATAAGTGAAACTTGGGGTTGTCAAGGCTGCTTTTGGCTTTCAATTAAAAATAGAAAACAAAATCCTAGTTCCTTGGAGTTGATGATGTGAAAACTAGACTAATTAATTCTCATTTGCTAAACCAAAAGTGGATATTAATGGGAACTATCCAAGGTCATACAGTGGGTTTGTGGCAAAATTGAAAGTATGCCCCAACATCTCCATCCTTATTTCTTTCACTGTGTGGTACAATGAAAAGAATACTGGCTCTGGAGTCAGAGAACCTGGCTTCAAATTCTGCCTCTGATACCCCTTGTGAGAATTTAGGCAAAGTCACTTTACCTCCCTGGGCCTGTAAAATTAGGGAGTTAGAGGCCTTTGAGAATCCTAACTCTAAGTCAATGCTTTTCACAAGTCAATGCGTTTCTAAGTCAATCCCGCATGTCAATGCATTTCACAGAAATTTCTCTCTTCTGAAATAGTTGTAGGTATCTTCTTACAGAAAGAGGGCTCTTCCAAGCTGGCAAGTTATTATTTCCAGATAATTTCTCCTACATAGATTTATAGACTATTACATTTGTCAGGGATTTTAGAGATCCCATATTAAGGCATGCTGAGAGGACTCCAGGTTTGAGTTCAGAATTAAGCCCCTGACATCACCTTTTCATCACTGGCCCAAATCACCAGCAATTATCAAGCTGCCCAGAGGCCAGGCTTCAATAGCACTCCGAAAGATTTCCTTGCTTGCTTTATGGAACTATCAGGCCCATACTGAGCCCCTGAGCACCCTGTTTGTCCCCAAGCCTTGGGATTTACAGCTCAGGCAGATTCCTCGGCTTCTTTCACACACTGAGGCAGCCTTTGGCACCATGGACCCAGAGGAATGTGAGGACCCAGCCTCTCCCAGAACGCACTGCTCCGTCCACGGGGAGGGTGACTCCAACAAACTCTACAGCTGCCACAAGAGGGGGAGAGGCTGATATTGGGAGGAGGAACCAGAAGAGGCCGATTAATTCTGCAGCCTGAGTTGGCTCAGAGAAAGGGCCGAGGAAGGTCAAATCCTGGTGACCAGAAGGAGGAGAAGTTGACAGAGTTTTGAGACTGTTGGGTTGGCCCAAATCACTCCTTTCTGGAACTGTTGATGTCCCTGCTGTGAACAAAGGGCTGGAGAGCTCAAGGGATGGCTTGGAGCTATCTCCTGCAGAGAACCCTGACTGCTAGGAACCCCTCAGATGGACAAATTGTAGAGTTTACCATACAAGTGCTGAGTCTTCAAGCAAAATGTCCCTTGTCCAGAAAGATTAATTGGTGCCGGAGCTTGTATGTGGGGTAGGAGTGGGAGGGTCAGAAAATAAAGTGCAATATAAATGCAATGTTTCTGATATAAAAACAAAGTTTATTTTTGTATCTTGGGCTATCCTTTCTCTTCCCCCATTCCTCTATCATCCTCTTTCTCTGTCTCTGTCTTTGTCTCTTCCTCCTCCTCTCTTTTCTTCCTCCTTCCCTCCCTTGACATTATATATACTTTGCCTTATTCATCTGTATATAGGTTTTATTTCACTAATCTGAACACATGAATGAAAAAGAGCTTTATTAAGCATCTCCTCTGTGTTAAGCACTATGCTTGGGGATACAATTACTAAAGTGCTACCAGATCTTGACCTAAAGAAACTTACATTCAGATAACTCTAATATGAGAGTAGTGGTCAGGGAAAGAGCTATTGATCTGAGGAGTCACTGAGACAGAAAGGGCACCATGGTGCAGTCTGTCACCCCCATTCCAGGAGCAATGGTTGTATTGCTTTGATTGTTTCCCAGAGCAAGAGGTGGAAGGGAGGGCTGAGGTGGCAATAGCACGAATGATAAGATGTCTAGGTAGGTCCTAGCTACCTGGGGAATGGATGATATGTGAAGCATAGCATGGTCTGATCCATCATGGAGAAGCTCCTTGAGGGCAGGTATTGCTTCATTTTTGCTTTTCCATTCCCAATGCCCAGAACAACGGTGCCTTGCACCTAGTAGGTGCCTTAAAAGTGTAGGTTAAATTCAGTTGCCCAGTGACATGGAAATGAATGAGTAAAGGAAACAGAATTTCAGTTCTAAGAAAGCAACTGAGTATCAGGCCTGTGTCATCTGAGATCTGGACATCTGGGAGCAAGCCTTCAAATAAGGTCAAAGTCTTTGGATGAACTGAAAATACAGGCATTGTGACTCGGGAAACGCAGCTGCAGAGATAATGCACAGTATGGAGCATGCACTCTTTGATAAGCGCACATGTACTCACAGAGCCCTCCCTCGCCATCAGGCACTTCAGTTGCAAAGAGAGAGAAATGAATTATAAAGTTCATTGCTCAAGCTTGGGTAGCAGTTTACACAGGAGAGCAAGTAATCAGTCGTGATGATGACTTAGTGTAGTGTCCCTGTCAGCAGAAGACACTGTTGGCTGATTGAGTTACCATAAGGAAATGTTGGGGGCAGGCTAGAAATGAAGGCACTCAGAGCTCTTAGGGAATTGTGGGGTGCCGGCTTCTTTTCAGATAGCATCACACTACTCATAAATGCAGCTTTGTTCCCAAACTGGGAGCACTAATATCCCAACCAGGTAGGCTGCTCTAGACAGCTGAATGCTGGGAATAGATAAACAGGGTGATCAAGAGGGAGGAAGAGATCAGAAGGGAAGGGTAGCTCTTTCTCTGGTTCCCCCCCCCCAAAAAAAGAAGAATTAATAAGGTTTGGGGGGGAGGGGGAAGTCAAGCCATAAGCTCCAGAAAAGTGTGTGCAAACCAACCGTATAAGGCTAATCATTTGAACACATTTCCATGGGAGAGGAGGGTAAGAAGAAATTTCTTATCTGAAATTGAAATCCTTCCACTAAAGGAGCACACATCTGGAACTCATTACCTGCAGCAGGCCAGTGGGCCAGCATTCAAAAGAGGGCTGGGTACAATCACAGCATTATTATAACTGGGAGCAAGCTCTGCTTTTCAAGCAGGCCAATATAATTTTTCTCATAGATAAATATTCCTGCCAAAGAGAGTTTTTTGGTCGTTATTCATAAATATACAGTATTCCAGCAAAAAGTACAGAATGTCCTCCAGTGGTTGACAAGCAAATAGTTTCATAAATAACCCTCTTGACACATGCAAGATGTTAACATTTTTGAGGTTTTGGGTAGGGGCAGAAGACGATCTAATTGCTTCTTGCAGTTTGGGGATACAACTGGGTTTTAATTTTACCTCTCAGCAGCTGATGGAAATATTTTTCTTGGCTGGAAATCTCTTCTTGGTTCTTCTTGGTTATCAGCTACCCAAACAATCCTAAACCAAAGCAGTGATGCCATTCATATAGGACTTCGGGCAAAACCTTTGATCAGGAAGTGAACAACCATAGCATGGAATGAGAAAGAAGAGGAAATCGGTTCCTTTGAAAGGAGAGGAAGAAAGAGAAAAAGGAGGAGGAGGAGTGATTAGTAAATATTGAATATTTCAGAGATGGCAAGCAGTCATTAAATCCTGGGAAAAGCTCAGGAAGCTGAGGCAGTCTCTAGGAATATCTCCCATTTGGATTTTGATTCCAGAAGTTGATTTTTATTTCTCTGAATTCCTGGAGGTTGAACATATGATGTCTCCAAGCCCAGGAAAGTTATGAGCTTCTGCAGTTTGGGTAATTACAGGACTAAGGATGAATAGAGGTCATGCTAGTCCAATAGGATAAGGGCACTGAATTAAGATTCAGATTTTCCTTCTAGTCCTTGTTCTGTCATTAGCTAGCTTTGTGACCTTGAGTAAATCACTTAATTTCTTTGTTTTCTCATATTTAAATGAGGGGGACTGGACTTAGGTTCCTTCTAGTTCTAAAATTATCATTCTAAATATTTCTCCCCCACCAGCCTAAAATATTTTGACTGAAAATATACTATTAGAGTCACTTCTCTGGGTTAAGGAATTGTTTAATGCTTATATAATACCTAGTCCAACAAATGAAGACATTATTACATACTTACACATTAGCTAGGCCCCACCATGAAATTCAAGAAAATGCTCTCATACACCCGGAGCAAAGGACTGGAAGCTTTGGAAGTCTGGAAGAGGGGACAGGGGAAGGAAAAGCCTCATTCAGGAACGACATTGAAAAGGTCCCAAGTAATCGAGGTAAATCTTGTCTACTTGACCTAGAACTCATAATTAGTAATTTCTAGACCTATATATATCTAATATCCAATAAGCACTAATCAGAGTGATAAACATAAAAAAATCTGTGCCTTTAGAATATACTGTGTTCCCAGAAAACAGATCATAATTCCAATATTTGGAAAGGTGAGAAGGCTTGGTCTAAACTTTGGGTATCTCAACCAAGGTCATGCAAATTACAGTGTATTGACAGAATCAATATAGCCTGACAACTGGATTTCTGAATCTACTTGTGAATTTCAAGGATTTTTTTTCTTGAAGAAGAAAACAATCTCCCTCATCTTTTGTTGCCCAAATTAATTTTTATATACAAGGTCAGAAAGGCTAGGATCAGCATAGTACTGTGGAAAGAGCCCTAGATCTGAAATTGGAGGAACTGAGTTTGAATCCTTCTTTTATCACTTCCTATCTGTGTGACTTTTCCAAAGTCACACAGCTTTTCTGGGCCTCAGATTCTTCAACCATAAAATAAGGAAGTTGTACTAGATAACCTCTACGTTCACTTCCACCTTGATGTCTTTGGCCCTTTGATCCTAAGTGAGAATCATAAGATCATAGATTCTAGAGCTTGAGTCTATAATAGTTGGAAGAGTCTTGAACTAAAAATCAGGGAATGTTAGTTCTATTGCTAGTCTTGCTAATCACTTAACTGGTGCTTCCAGACAAGTCCATTTCCCTTCCTGGTTATAATTATCTTCATCTGTAAAATGAGGGTGTTAGACTTGATAATCTTGGAGGTCCCATCAAGTTTAGATTTATGATCCTTTGATCTCTTCTAAAGTTTAGCTATATTTAGGTACAGGAGGTAGCAACATTGACTAAAAAGGTTATATACACACACACACACACACACACACACACATACAGTCCTACATATTTCAGGAATTTCAATAATTCATTAGTGTGGGTAGAATCAGGAGGCAAGCTCTGGACACTTTAGTCAATGATCTTTAATCAGTGCTGTAGTCAAAAAAATTCATTACCTGATGGCCAACCTCTTGGCAATAAGCCTCTTTGGACTTAGCTCATCTGATCCTTGGATGGAAGGCAAATAATCCTTTCTAGGTTTGTATTTGACTCCTTTCCATCTGGAAAGAACCTACCACAGAATCGTCTCCATTGGTAAAGCCTCTGAGATACCAAAGTCATCTATGTGGTACAATGGGGCATGAGAATAGAATGTAACTGGAAGAGATTTTGGGTAAAGATAAAGGAGCTAACGCTTTAGTAGGGGAGAAAAAATAAGAAATTTTTAAATAAAGGATTGTAATTATACTTTTGTCACATGTAATTACATGTTACCCTAGATTACCACTGTCAACATGTGAAAATATTGATGGAGTTGGGACCATAGGGTTGGTTTATTTTCCAATCACTTGTAAAATTTAAGGTAATAGCTTTTTCTTATAGGCTCTAGTAACTCTAGTCAGGGTAAGAAATTGGATTTCAAATAAACATGTAATTAGATATTATAACAGAAATGTAACTAGGACATTAATGAATTTGTGAATTCTACTTCTCTATGTGGACAATGAGCCTTTTTCTACATTGATGTAGTTCTTATGAAAACAATAGTGAGGCTACCAACAATCAAACTGTGTTTTTTTTAACTTTTTAAAAATTCCTTAATACCTATTATTTAATTTTCAAAAATCCATCTTTACATTATTACAAGATAGATAGGGCAGGGATAGATGAAGAACTGAGATCCAGAGAGGTAAAGTGACCTTTGTGGGGTCTATATTCTTTGACTTCTGAATAAATCTGTTGACTCTTTAAGCCTTGTTAATTATATGCTTGTGAGGGGAGTTGGCAACGACATAACTCATCATGTCAGATAATAAAATTTCCAAATTTTCTAGGTGAAAGAAATAAACCATGGCAGTAATAAATTCCCTTAAGAATACCTGAGACCTTTTGGATAATGTGAGAGATTTATGCAAAAATTATGTTTTAGTGACTTATTCAGGATGGGAATTTAAAGCACACACTTTTTCTATTTTGTGGTAATCAAGTTGGGAAACACCCTCTTCAAAGTTTTAGATGAAACATGAATCTAATGGGTATGTGCTATTTCACATAATTTTCATGGTGCGCAGCCATAATGACTACCCAATTATTAGAAGACTGATTGGTACATAGGGATGAGGATGGATTTTATCAAAGACTATTCATTGGGCAGTGATGTCAAACTCAAATGGAAATGAGGACCATTAAATCTGCACATAAGGATCCTTACAAGCTGCATTTTGACTTAGGTTAAAATGTAATACTATAAATATAACATATTATTTTTATTTATTTTGTTAAATATTTTCTAAATATATTTTAATCTGCTTGAGTCTATACTTGAGAGGCCAAGGATCCCAGGTCTGACACATTTGGATTTGAGGGACACCTGCAGAAGTTGGTGAGAGTGCCTTTGAAAGGACAACGCAGACTGCTGTATACTGTCTGGGAGGTACCAAAACATTGAACATGGCGTTCCATAGGGACACTCTGTGTGGATTCTACCTTTGGCTAAAGAGATTAAGATGACAGAATCATAGATTTAGAACTGGAAAAAACATTAGAAGTAATATAGTGGAGTTCCTTCATTTTACACATGATGAAACTGAAGCCCATAGAGGTCAAATCATTTGCCCAGGGTCACAAAGGTTGTATGTTGCAGAGTCAGGATTCAAACCCAATTCTTCTCATTTCCAATCCAACATTATTTTCACTCTACCACGCTGCCTAAGAAAGATACCTTGGAAAGAAGACACTTGGAGATTATTTATTGAATTTCCTACCTTATACATGTAATTATTATTTTAAAAAATGCCCTACCTTGAAAGAAGACATTATTGAAGATTTGATAGGTTTAAGAGACATCCTCCCTTTCTGTCAGCAACCCACTGTTACCAGGGGCACAGGATACACCCTGAAGCAAGCAGAGCACTCTGAGACAACATGCTAGAGGTCACCAGGGCTTTGTTCAGGATGCAAGTTTGTCTTCTCGGGGAGGAAATACATGAACTCTGGTTTAGAGCATCCTGCAGAAATACTGCAAAGATAGTAAGTACCTGAGGCAGAAGAGGAGAGGTACTTATTAGAGAACTCAAATTCGATGCTTTGCTCACCAGTGTCATGGGGGTTGGACTGGACACTTCCCACCAAGCTGAGAATGTGGTCAGGTCACTTCTGGTAGGACATGTGATCTGGTTCCTTGCTAGAGAACATGTACAACAGCAGCTCCTGGTGGCTCCCATGCCTTTTACTCCACTTATTAACTGTGTGACCCTGGGCTCCCTTTTACTAAAAGCTTGTTTCAAAGATGATTGATAACACAGCCAGGAATAGAGAGCTTGCCCTCTCAGTAGGCTGAAAGTGCTTCAGAAAGATTCTGCCTTCCTCTCCTTTGAGTGTCATATGGGATCTGGGCAACTTCTCATTTGAATTTTAGTTCTGGAGTGGGAAGGGGGCTTCTCTTCCCTCTCCCTCTTCCAGCGGCCATGGCAGCTACAACTTGACACATTCTTTGATGCAGTGACAGTGGTCTCCTGGCTGTTGCATGAACAAGACGCTTCGTGTCCATTATTCCATTTTCTCTGGATGTTGCCTGAATGCTCTCCCCTCTGCTCATTTATTTCCCTGGCTTCCTTTAAGTCTTCATTAAAATTCTGTATTTGACAAAAATCCTTTCCCACTGCCTTTTCATGCCTCTTCCCCAATTCCTTCTCCTCTCTTAATTATTTTCTATTTATCCTGCACATAGCTTGCTTTGTATATGTTTGTTTACCTGTTGTCTCCCCCATTAGACTCTAAGCCCCTTGAAGGCAAGAGTTATTTTTTGCCTCTTATCATACCCTTAGCAGGTCTGAATGTGGAAAGGTACATATTTGCTCAGCAATACAATAAAATATCTTTATTTCTTGGGAGTATTATAGGAATGATGGTTATTGTTTCATGTTTTAAGTATTTATTAATATGCAATTATGTCTTTTGTGTTTAAGCATGCGTGTGTGTGTGTGTGTGTGTGTGTGTGTGTAGTGGACGAAGTAAAGAATTGTCCTAGACCTGATATCTGCTTTGTATCTTGAGTACTTTTTTCTAGGAGTGCTCCCTACTAATACCTTTTAAGGGAGACCCTTAACATGATTCATATTGAGATTTTATTTAAGAGATTTCTTCCAGATCCTTGGGGTGGGGGCATAAAGAGACGTAGAGCTGCAGAAAATCCCAGTCCCCTCATTTAGGTGGCAGGGCTCCCAGAACTAAGCTTGGTCCATGCAAGTTCAGACTTGGAGCCCTTATGTGGGAAGTTGCCACTCCCCAAAAGTATAGGATGGCCCTCTGTTATTGTACTTAAATGTCTGAAGGTAACTTATTATTTTTCATGACTATAACAGCACAGAGGACACTCTATTAAGTTCCTAATAATATTCTAAGACTAGTGTGAGATTTCTAATTTTGTGCAGAGCCTGGGGAAAGTCCTTCAGAGAGCAGCGATTAAAAAAAAAATTCTTACCTACATTACAATGGACCAAGCTAGGCCAGTTCACATGCTCAGAAGGACCTTATATGATGAAGAGATATTGTGGCAGCTACAGGTGCTTGAGCAGTGAGAATAGCAGCCCTAACTACTCACAATAGATCAAGCTCATCAGGGAGGAGAGGCAAGGTGAACAAACTGAGCAGGGGGAGACTCAGCCAAATGCGCTGGATGACAAAGACTATACAAAAGAAGGTAGATGACATCCTATCATGAGGGATGGACCACTAGGTGGCGCTACAATGGATAGAGCGCCAGGTCTGTAGTCACAAAGACTCATCTTCCTGAGAGAGTCTCAGTTTTATATTTGTATCTTCAATTCCAAGCACCATGACTGGAATTTAAGGATTTAAGAAATGCTCGTTGATTGAACCTGAGAATGATGCTTGGCAGTATTCATGTCTGTAACTCTCAGCTCTTCAGGAACAGTCTCAGGACAATGCCTTCTTTGAAATGGAGGACTTAGAGAATTACTTGAAAGAGCTTTCAGTACTTTGACTCTGTCTGAACCCTGAGAGGTAGCTCAGCAGCAAAGCGCTAAACTTGGAGTCAGGAAGACCTGAGTTTGAATCCTACCATTCACTTTACCAGCTGTATGACCCAGGCCAAGTCATTTAACCTCTCTAAACCTGAATTTCCTCATCTATGAAATAATAGTACCTTCTTCATAAGGTTGTTGTGAGGTTTATGTGAGATATATAATGTATGTGAGTGATTTGTAAATCTTAAAACACTGCAAAGATGTGGACACTGAATTTCATTAGATTGTAAGCTCCTTGAGGGCAAGGACTGTTTTTTGCCCCTTTTTGTATACCCAATGCTTAGCACAGTGCTTGGCACGTAGTATACACTTAATAAATTTTTAGTGAATGAATGCATGGGTCCTTATGCCTTGCCCACAGTAGTAGTTTGACAAAAGTCTAGGGAAATTAGACAGCTTTGACAGCCTGCAGACTGTCAAACCCTAAATAAAAGGAATAAAGTGAATGGTAACAGCAGGTCACAAGTTCAAGTTGAAATGATTGCCTTCTGGGCAATCATCAGTGCTTTGTATTGGTCATTTGACTCTCTGATCCCCAGGGCAGCAGAAGAAAAAGAGATGGCTTTCCTATGCTCATGGGTCTGAACCAATCTGAACACATGCCACGAGGGCTTTCTGAGGCACCTGTCACTTTTCAGCAGCTTGTTGAGAAAATGGGAGACAACAGGAGCTACTGAGAAGTGTTGGTCTGTTTGTATGATCTCACTATGTTTGGGAAGATGTTGGAAGAACATCAGGAGAGACAACCAAGGGGGTTAGAACAGTGGGAGGCTGCTGACCCAGAGCAGAGTTGGCTTTGCTGAACATCTGTTAAATGTGTGCCTCATGGAGTAGCTCAGCAGGGAGGAAGGACTGACCCTGGGAAAATAGACATGCTCATTACCTGGCCACATCCACAGAATTATGGTGAACTGAAGACCTTCCTGGGGTTTGGCAGTTCTCATTGGAGATTCATTCAAAAACAACAACCACCACCAAAAAATGTTGTTATTATAAAGCCTCTCAAGTCAATCACCTATGCATATGTTGATGTGCAAAATCACAAATAAGTTGAGCTCAGAAGAAGCATCTCAGGCAAATGGAACGGCCTGGATTGATCCCTTACTGTCCTTTGGAGACTGCTGAGCTGACCATATCATTGTCCTAGTAAAATTCTTCAAGGAATCAAGGAGTCAGTCACCAAGAATTAATCACCAGCACACCAGCTCTGTGTGTGTCTGCTCTCCCTCCTCACAGTTCCCTCTCAGCTTCCCTGTCTTCCTTCAGATTTCACTTTCTTCCAGGGCCCTTTCTCAGCCTCTCACCCCTCGCCCCTCCAGTCAGTGTCTTTCCCCCAAGATTTCCTCCCTTCCATACCGTATAAGTCTTGTACATACACAGGGGCTTGCATGCTGTCACCTCCATCAGAATGGAGGCTCACTGAGGGCTGAGGCACTGTTTTTGTCTCCCAGTGTATCTCCATGGTACACAGTGAACTGTACTATGCTAGCACAGTAGAATAGCACTATGCCATGTACTGTGGTGAGCAGGATTGAAGTCTGGTGCGTTATTGTCGTTGTTCAGTCATTTTCAGTCATGACGGACTCTTCATGACCCCTTTTGGGGTTTTCTTGGCAAAGATACTGGGAGTGGTTTACCATTTTGTTCTCCAGCTCATTGTTACAGATGAGGAAACTGAGGCAAACAGGGTTAAGTGACTTGCTCAGGCTCACGTAGCTAGTAAGTATCTGAGGCCACATTTGAACTCAGGTCTTCCTGACTCCATGCCTGGTTGGTCTATCCACTGCACCACCTTGCTGCCCCTATAACCTATTACACTGTTTGCTCTAGATAAATGTTTATTGATCGACTCTGTACGGGTGAGCTTTAAGTATGAAAAGCTTTGCCTGGCTGTGCAGCACTTAGGTCCCATTCAGTATGGATAGTAGACTTGCATTATTTGAATTCGTTGGGCATACTTCCATTGGTCTGGAAACAATGACCTTATTTTACATAATTGTAACTTTGAATAGTGTGAATTCAAATACATGCAACTATTTCACAGGATTTATTATTTGTACTAATTGGGACTTAATTGTATCCATATGAAAGGTTGGGTGTGTGGCTAGGCCAGGAGAAGACCACAATCTTTCCTCTGGGGTGACCTCAGGGCCTCTTTACTTCTACATCAACCCTTCCACAGATGCACCCTAACCATGTCTGTTCCCTATATGTGTGCTTCATTACACACATTCTCTGCATGTGTCCACTATTTCTAGAGATGATGTATGATTCGTGGCTGTGTGGGAGCTCCAGATTTATGGGTGAAACATGTTGCTACTTTTCTTACTGTACAATATGATGATATTTGAACCCCAATAAGAACCAAAGTCTGAACCAAAGTCTGAACAAAGTCTGCTTTGCTTTGCTCTAAAAAAATGCCCTTTCCTGTGTCAGCAACTTCAAAGACCAGATAAGACTGAATAGTGGACCTTCTCTCATCTTTGTTAGGGATACATGCTATATAGGGGTGTAATGGTAATGGGAATTTGAAGATCTTCCCTGCTTTGAAAATATTCTCTGCCCCCTGATAGGCTGAATGTAATCACACGGAGTCTGTGATGGGAGGAGTATGCTGAAAGGTAGAGCAGAACCCACAGGAAGCTGGGAGTCAGAGAAGGTAGACAAAGTTGGGAGAAGAAGACACATCCAAGGGAAACAATTAGGCTTATGAGTAAAAATTTATGTTTGCCGCCTGCTGTGACAGCTAGGCTTGTGTTGGTTTGTGGGAAGGCTAAAGGATGCTATGGCTCTCTGTGCTGTTGTGACTTATTAACTTCTTTGCTCCTATGATGGAACCAGCTTACTGGTTTTGGGATTCAGTTTTCTGGTGTCTGAATAAATGTTTTACTTCTGTTTTATATCAGGAGAGTCTGTTATATTTTGTAATTGAGCACTATGCAGGTATATTTATAGTGACTGCTGGCTTTGTAAATATCGCATTGGTGCTACAGGGGGAAACTCAGATATCCTGGGATTGTGATTTCCAACTGACACTACTTTGTCAATTGTCTTGTCAATTTGTATTTACAACTTATTCAACTAAGAAACTTCCTTTCTAAAGACATATGGAGATCATAAATCCCAATCCTGGGATTGTCCTAAAACATATAAAAATTTTGTCATTCTTGTATCAGACAGTCAGAACTTGTGTTTTGGCTCTGTGCAAGCAGGTATCAGTTAGCTTTAAGGGAATAAACAGTATTAATTTACATGTCACCTAGCCTGTCGGCCTCCTTTAACCAAACTTTCAGGTCGACATTTATCATTAAATGCCATTGCTTTGGGATAGAATTGTGAACTCTGGATGACTGATAAAGGCAAATGCATTGGTAGGGGCATGGTTTTGAATAGATGAAAATCCAGAAAGTACTTTGAACCTAGAGAAGCCTTGCCTATATGATTCACTTTGAAAGTTGGAGGGTACCTCCAGGTACCCCCAGTTTCTTCAGATAAAATAATTCTAGAGTATGGTCCTCACTTATCTTTCCAGTCTTAGTTTCTATCACCATCCTTCATATACTCTGCATTCCAGCCAACTTGCCCAGCTAGCTCTTCCCTGAGCATGAGGATTCATCTCCCACCTACATGCTTTTGCATATATGCCTTCTCAGGTTTAGAATACATGTTCTCTTGACTTCTAGTTCATAAAATTCTTAGCTCACTTCAAGGCGCAGCTCGGGTGTCTTATTTCTTTAAAAGATTATTTAAAAAATTTATTTTCACAAATTTTATTATCTTTCCCTCCTACTAACCCCCAATACAACAATACCTCCCCCGCCCCGCAACAGAACTCTGATAATAAAAAACACACACTATAGGCAGAACAAATGCCTACATTGGCCATGTCAATATGCATGTCTCATTCCATTTTTTAAGTTTGTCTCAGGTGCCATATCCTACAGGGCTTTCTTGATCTCCACACTTACTCTTACTCTCTTCTGAAATTACTTTCTGTTACTTTGTATACATGTAGTATTTGCAAGTCTTTTTTTGGTTCCCAACTCCCTACACACACACACACACACACACACACACACACACACACACAACTTCTCCACCCACTCCAGAGAATGAAGGTTTCCCAAGGACAGGAACTGTTTGATTTTTTTTTTCTTTGTATCTCCAACAACTCAAATACAGCAAGAACTTAATAAATGTTTGTTGAATAAAGACCCTAACTGCCTCATATGTGTGTGAGTTAATTCAAGTTCTATTAATCCAAGTAGTTTCTTTGTATATGGCCCTGGGCCATGTACCAAGAAAGAAGGAAGTTCACCATGTGGCTCAGACTCCAGGAACAGAGCAGACATTCAGTTTCAGCATCTAGTTGAGTCTGTGGAGGAATACCCAAGGAAGGAATGCTAGACCAAAGGGTAGCCTATAATGCAAGTGAGCTTTGTAGCTAATAGGTAGGGGCAGAATCCAGCTGCAGTCTACTCTTTTTTTTTTTTTTTTTGCTTTTTGGAGGGCAGTTGGGGTTAAGTGACTTGCCCAAGGTCACACGGCTAGTTTTTTGTGTTAAGTGTCTGAGGCCGGATTTGAACTCAGGTACTCCTGACTCCAGGGCCGGTGCTCTAATCACTGCGCCACCTAGCCGCCCCTGCAGTCTACTCTTAATCAGACCTAAATCAAGGTTAGGAACTTGTAGAAGTATGGGGGGGTGGGGAATGGGGATGGGGATGGAAGGAGTAGCAATCAGACTTTGCCTTGGATCAGACCATTCAAAGAGCACTGAAAGTGTGCAGGTCCCCAGCCTGTCCCTGAGATCCTGGAATAACACAACATTCAATATTCCAAGAAAGAAGCAATAGGACGAACACATGGCTTCTTTCCAGACGTTTGAGAGGGCCTAGCTCTAATATCTAGTCCAAAGTCTGGAAGGAGACTGGAAGAATAGCTAAATTAAAAATAAAGAACCCCAAAGAAGTGATTTATGGAGGTAGGGAAATTCAAATCACAAACCCAGAAGAAAATGACTCTAAAACATCTATAAGCAAAGCATCATAGAAAAACACAGCTTGCAGGGGCGGCTAGGTGGTACAGTGCATAGAGCACCGGCCCTGGAGTCAGGAGTACCTGAGTTCAAATCCGGCCTCAGACATTTAACACAAAAAACTGGCCATGTGACCTTGGGCAAGTCACTTAACCCCAACTGCCCTCCAAAAACAAAACAAAAAAAAAAAGAAAAACACAGCTTGGGCACAAGCTCAACTAGAAGAGATGAAATAAGAGTTAGAAATATGTTTATCAAACACATACACATATGTATGTGTGTGCATATGTTTTATATATATATACACACATACACATGTGTATGTTTGTGCAT
>CM053595.1:33888681-33909543 GCA_028646575.1 Pseudocheirus occidentalis | reverse complement strand
CACAGAGTGGTTTTAGAGGAGAGAAAGCCCAGTGCCTCTTCTGTTAACATCATATTCTCTCACAGATGCTTAGCAAAGAATCAAACCAAGAGAAAGCAGATGAAGAGAATGGAAAGGCTCTGTTGAGATGGTCCTTTTTTGAATATCTCCCCAGTCAAAGGGCCCCCTTTTCAACCCACATACTGACCAGAACCAGCTACAGAATATCTATGTATACTCTTCTGAAGGTATTTCCATTACAAGTCTTTGCAACTATCCCAGAAGTAGGCAACCTAACCTACCTAGGGAAACATGTCAAAGGTTCTCTGCACGTGTACCAGTCTGGTACAGACAGAGAGAAAAACTCCCTAACAGAGCTATCCAAAAGTGGAATTGGTGGCAGCAGTTTCCCCCTCACAAGAGACCTGAGAGCAAGCACTGGGTGATCACTTGTCATAAATTTTGTAGTAGAGACTCTTTTTTGAGTACAATTTGAGATGTATGATTACTGAGGGTCCTTTTCCCATTCTGAAAGTCAGTGATTTTGTGATCCTGTGGTTCTGCATTAAGATATACTGATTAGTTACATACAGTGATTGAGTTGAGCTTTAAGAGGTCTGATCTGTGTGTGCCTTCCACTTACTTTCAAATGCCTAACCACCAGACTAAGTCTGGGGGGGCTTGCCCAGACTGGAAAAAGTTGTGATTCTGTTTAGTCTAACTGTGTCCCAGAGACCCTTCAACTGAAGTCAAGGGGAAATAGGAGTGCTTCCTTCCCTCAAAAGCTTTTACACTTTCAGATTCCTCACGGGAAGGTCTTCCAACAATAATCATAGAGCCCTTTCCCAATGTGAAAAATTGCCAAAACTATATAGACCCTGAATTGGAGACCACAAAAATAACTGGAGATGATGAAATTGACCTTTCCACTCCACCATCCACCTCGGTCCCTGCCAGAGCTAGAAGAGAGGGGGACTCTAGCCCTCAGTAGGTGTTGCTGATGTGAAACTGGATGTTGTTTCACACAAACAAGGGAACGCCCCTCCCGCCCCACAGATTACAGACTGCCCAATGATTAGCTCAGTATCTGGCACACAACAGGTGCTTAATAAAGTTTACAGACTGACTACTTTGCTGAAGTTGCTGATTTTATTGATCTAAATTTACTCTCTCTGTTTAGCATCTCCAATGTTAGATGTTGCTTTAGGTAATTTTTTTTGGGGGGGTGGAGCAGGTGGAGAGGTGGCAAAGGAGGTCATAGGATCATAGATTTAGCACCAGAAGGGACCTCAGGGGCCTTCTAGTCAAACCCCTTATTTTACAATTGAAACTGTAACAGAGGAATATTAAATGACTTCCAACACTACCCAGATCATGATGGGACTTGAACCTAGATCTCATGGCACAGGAGTCACTGTTCTTTCTTCCGCACCACGTTTAAGAAAGCAATGCAGTTTACTCGAAGCTTACTAATCAGTAGCTATGAAAGACCCCCTTAATGATTTTGAATACCTAGCCAAGAGAAAACTGTGGATCTGGTATAGAACAGCTTCCACTGGTCCTGAATCCCAGATGCTGCATATGAGAAGTGTGAGACTTGAGCAGGTGCGTTCAAAGGAAAGCACGACTAGTCCCAGCTGCTTACTTGGAGAGCAAAAGCAGTAACAAACCTTTGGAGAGGTTTTCCAAAGACTTCTTGTCTTTGGCTTTTATGGGGAGAAATATTTCTCTGGTTATAGGTTCCCTGCCAGGATTCACTTCAGTTAGGGTTGGAATTTTGAGAGCAATTAACTAAAAGCAATTTTTTTGTCCAGAAAGGAATTAAGAAATCTAGAAGTATCCACAGGCAGAATGCTTCAGGGACATCCTAATAAATGTTGGGGACACTGACTGCGGCCCAAGAAGATCTCCAAGGATCCAGCAAGTGGCATTTATAGTATGTACTTACAATGTCGTCAGGAAGGACATCAGAGGATGAATCCCATTTCTGTTGATGTTTGGAGGAGTTTCCCATTGAAGTCTTGGGAGGCTGAAGAGCATTCAGTAGTTCTCAACCTTCCTAATGCTCAACCCTTTAATACTCGTATGTGGGCATATCTGCTTGTGGGCAGACCTGCCTGGAGACAGATAGAGGAGCGGTGTCTGGGTTCCTAAGACCATTGGAAATATGCATTTTCTGATTGTCTTAGGCAACCTCTGTGACCCCTGTGAAAGGGCCATTCGACCACCAAAGGGGTTGCAACCCACAGGTTGAGAACCACTGATCTAGAGGGAGCAATTGAGAGAGGTTTACTGGGTATGTTGGCCTCAGACTGGAGAAATAAGTAGAGGTATGATGCTCATTTGGTACTACAAACAGCAGATAAAGAAAACTTGAGGGGAAGAGAGAGACACAGAGAGAGAAAGAGAGAGAGACAGAGAGACACAGAGAGAGACAGAGACAGAGAGAGACAGAGGCAGAGGGAGACAGAAACAGAGAAAGGAAGGCAGAAAGTTTGTTTTTTTATTTTTTCTGGAGAACAAAAAATATAGGAGCAATAGAGAGTCAAACCATGCCAGGAAGCTGGCAGACTAGGCTGACTAGCAGTCTACAAAATAGCCCTGGAGAAGGTCTGGGGCGCTACAAAGACAACCTGTAAATTTATTTAAATTACCACTCCTTTCACCCATGGGACAGTTGGTAGCACTACCATAAAAACAGAAGAATAAGAAGGATTTGGGTCTCACAAATACCCCACCTACCAGTTGTAGCCAGGGTTATAAGGAGAACCCATGTGGAGATAAGCTTGGCCAAGTTTCTAATGAAGAGGAACCTGAGCTAGGCTATAGCATTAGGAAGCATGGAATGCCACTATGACCCTCTCAGACAAAAGGAGAACCCTCTATGGGTAGGGTGAAGAGACTTACTAACACAACCACTTTTCTTCATGCTTTCTCACCAGCTATATATTTCGGGAGAGAGAGTTATAGTGGAAAAGAGTGCAGCTCTTAACTAAAGACCTCAAGCTTTACCACCTGTGTGAATTTGGGCACATCTCTTAACCTCCCTGGCTCTCAATTTCCTTACCTATAGCATGAAGGAGTAGACAGTGGACTCTCTTAGAGGTCCAAATTAGAGCATGGCCTCTAAGTTCTCTGCTTGCTCTAGATCTGTGATATAATAGTGTGTCCTGTTTAGGAATAGGACAGAACCCTGATCACCACCCTTATCCATCAATGGGTTCAGAACTTGAGCAACTAATTACTGTGTCAGAAGATAGCTCCTCCCTAAGAGAGGAGAGAGGACAGCATTCAGATGTAGCAGTAAGCCACAATAGATGTGGCAGATTGTTAGTCCAGTGGCTAGGTTGACATTGAATGCTCCAGGGTAAGGAATGAGGATGCCACTCATGTGGGCACATTGATCTCTGAGGTCACAGAGCAGCATCACACATCTCAAGGAGGATGCCACCCAAATAATAGAGTACATATATGGTTTTCTGTGAAAGGTAGTGTCTTTTTGGACCTTTGAACCTTTGGTAGGACCAACATTAGAATCAGGGAGTCATCCTGGCTGTATAAACCTGGCTAAATTATTTAACTTCTCGATCCTCCAGGCAACTTGAGGGAATTGAAGTTAACAGAGGAGTAATCTGTGTTAGGTAGAAAGAATTTCCACACTAGAATCTTTACATACAGATAAAATCACAAGACTATATGCATAATCCCTGGAATCCCCATGTATGCAATTTACTTCATTCATACATTATAAATTACTACTCACTGCTCTGCATGTACGCTTTCCTCATCCACCATTTCAATCCTGGAACCATAAGCCACCATCAAATCAACAGTGCCATTGTTCTTGGATGGGGAGTGTCAATCTCTTCTTCCACGGTTCCATTCACCATCCCTGCAACATTCAGACCAAAGTGTTCCTCCCTAGCCACTATCCTGATTAGTCAGATTTCTCTTCCTTTTATAAGATAAACTCCTTCAACATAGGAACTGCCTTTGCTCTTATAATTGTATCCCCAGCTCTTGGTATGGCATTTAGCAAATGTACTTCATATAATTTATAGGGATGACACATACATTTTTATTGCCCTGATATATCTGTATATAGCATTAGAGACTTTGTAGATCTTCTTACCACCTTGGGTAGCCTTGCCTTTTGCTGATGGAAAAATGAAGTTCCCACTACTCTCTGAGGCATCTGTTCCCCTAGAAGGTTAAGAATGAATGCAACAGACAGACTTTAACCTTTACAAGAGCTTTATTTCAACCCTCCTTCTTTCAGATCATTTATCTAACTCATCATCCCCCCTCCCACCTCCCCAGGGGCTGATTTCCACAGAAAAATTTCCAACCCATAACTCTGTGGGTGGGGAAAATGTACCTGTTTTTATATACCCAAATTAATGACTTCTCTATCTAGTGCCAGCTATGGTTTGCTTCTTTCCCCCTCCTTTCGCTTTCCAGGCCAGTTATATTCCTGATTTGTTTCCCTTGTTGAACCTCTACAACTCCTTTTTATTTTCCAAAGCTATTTTTAGTAACTCATCTCTACTCTGAAGGAAATAGCTCACGTCTCTGAGCCCGGGGCTTTTTTAGCTCCTTTTAATACGCGAGGATAGCACATATCAACAATTCTTTTAGCCACCATGTCATTTTCCCAAGAGGACTGGAGAAGAACAAAATGTCTCCGTCAGATGAATTTTGGATGTTAGCCCCTCACTGTCACATACTGTACATCACCATCCAGAGGAAGGGATGGGAATTTGGCTCCTTGTCACTTCTTTCTTTGGGGTAAGACAGTCTTGTGCATAATTCCAGCTAAGGTACCCATCCACATTCATTCCTTACGAGCTCATCCCTACTCTGGTAGGGAAATGTACTATTTTTACTCATTCCATATGTTTGCATCAGTGGTTCATAGGGTTGAGATATCAGAATTGAGATACTGTAGTTTAGCTCTGGTTCTAATCCTTCTCAGACTATTAAAGATCTTTAGGCCTAGCAGTACGTACCTAAAGGTTGAACATCTGCCATTTGACTTGTGACCTGACCTTCTGATGACTCTTATCCAATGTTGGGCAGCAGTGGATAGAGCACTCAGCCTGGAGGAAGGAAAACCTGAGTTCAAATGTGACTCCAGACACTTACAATTGTGTGATCCTGGGCAAATCATTTCACCCTGTTTGCCTAAGTTTCTTCATCTGTAAAAATGACCTGGAGAAGGGAATGGCAAACCGCTCCAGTATCTTGGCCAACAAAATCCCAAATAGGGCCATGAAGAGTCAGACATGACTAAAAATGACTCAACAACAACAGCAACAATAAACAGAGTTGTGCTGGTAGGTGTTTAACAACTGGCTCTCTAAAAACAGGTGGCACATTTTAAAATTTAATCTGCATTATTAGCATTTTCTTTACCACTTTCTTAAATTTAGATAATCAACAAAACAATAAATCAAACCCTTGCTGAAAATGGGTTCTTGTGAGCCAGTCCAAACTGGCTTCAGACTATTCTTGCTCTTGTCCTATATTGTAACCAGAGGAAGGGATCTAGGACTGATCGGGTTAACAAGATGTGCTGTAGAGGAGTCGGAGGAGTTCTGCCAAGGCCCCTCTAGCCAGGGAGTCACTTGAGCTCCATTGCCATAACAGGGACGTGTCTGGAGGCACAGGAGGGAGCAAGGCAGTTAGGGAAGAGAAATCATGGTTACAATGGAAAGCCTGGATTTGGAAGGAGAAAACCTGGGTTCAAATCCAGTTTTTGCTGCTTACTACCTGTGTAACCTTGGGCAAGTTACTTTTCCTCTCTGGACCTCAGTGATCTCATCTATAAAACTATGGGGCCTAGAGTAGACGACTTCTAAAATGCCCTTCTGCTCAAATTTGTGATTCTGTGTAATGCTGTGAACCGTGAGAACTGCATCAGGCAGATCAGGCTGGGAGGAGAGGACTGAAAGTCCAAAGCAGACAGACACACAGACACACACATGCACAGAAAAATAAAGAGAGATATAAGGGAGGGGAGATTCAGTGAGAGAGAGACAGAGAAAGAGGAGAGAGAGTGAAAGAAAGAGGAGAGACAGAAAAAGAGGGAGAGTGAGGGAAGAGAGAGGGAGAGAGAGAAAGAGAGAGAGAAAGAGAGATCCTGAAGGTATGACAGCTAGTTTATATTATATTGGGGAAGCAATGTGTAGCTGGATAAATCAATGTGCAATGTGTACAATGGAATTTGGGGGTGGTGGGTAGAGCAATATCAACTGGGAGAGTCAGGAAGGCCTTGTATGGGAAGGGTCACCTGAAAAGGACCGAGAAGCAAGCAAGGGTTTTGAAGAGGTGGACACAAGGATGGACACAGGCAGGATGGGCAAAGAAATAGAAAGAGAAGAAATATCATGTCTGGAGATGAATGCATCAACCTGTCTAAAGCAGAGTCTATGACATGAAGTACTATGAAATTAGTCTGTGAAGATAGGTTGGAGGCACGTTGGCTTTAAGTGCCAAAGGGTGTTACATTTTATCTTAGAGACAATAGGGAGCCATTGAAGCTTCTTGAAAAGAAGAGTGACATGATTGGATTTGTGCGTTAGGGATATCAATGTGGAAGCTGTGTGCTGCCATCAAGCATCAAGACTAGAGGGAGACCAATGTGGTAGACCGAAGAGAGGCCAATTAAGTGATTATGAGTCTGATAAGAACTAGGATATTGGCTATGTGAATGAGTAGAAAGGAGAAGGTAGATGCAAGAAATATTGTAAAGGCAGAATTGAAAAAGACTTGGCAACTTTTTTTTAGTGTTATTTTTCCCAATTACACATAAAGACAATTTTTAATGTTCATTTTTCTATAGAATTGTGGGTTCCAAATTTTCTCCCTCCCTCTCCCCTCTCTCTAAGATGTTAAGCAAGTTGATACAGGTATATATATGTTGGGCAACTCACTGAAG
This sequence comes from Pseudocheirus occidentalis, assembly GCA_028646575.1. Lineage (NCBI taxonomy): Eukaryota > Metazoa > Chordata > Mammalia > Diprotodontia > Pseudocheiridae > Pseudocheirus > Pseudocheirus occidentalis. The sequence goes on along the minus strand of CM053595.1, from coordinate 33,902,624 downwards.
ATGGTGGGCGAAGAACACAGAATCGATGATGATTCATGTCATTAACTTGGATCCCTGCAAGCCTGGTTGTACTCCCATTAGAAGCAGGGGTGAGGGGGTGGCTAGGCGGCACAGTGAATAGAGCATCAGCCCTGGAGTCAGGAGGACCTGAGTTCAAATCTAGCCTCAGACACTTAACACTTACTAGCTGTGTTAAGTAAGTCACTTAACCCCAATTGCCTTGCCTTCCCCCTTCCCCCTACTCCCAGAAAACAATAACAAAAGAAATAGGGGTGAGTTTGGGTAAGTGTAGGGTGGAGAGAAATAGGAGTTTTATTTTGTTCATATTGAGCTTGATTTTACCATAGGACAAGTGGTTGGAAATGTACACTGGACACTTCCTGATACAGTACTGGAGCTCCAGAGAGGGCTGTCTATGTGGCTCCTGGAGCATTCAAGAAAAAAGATGATAAATGATTCCATGAAAGTGGATGAAACAATTCAGAAAGAGGATGCAAAGAGAGAGAAAAAAGCTCAAGTCAGAGCCTTGGGGGGGGGGTCACCCGCCGGTTAGGGATGATGATCCAGCAAAGAAAGGAGACAGAGGAGTCATCAGACAGGAGAAGAGAATGTATATAGGAGGAGAGCATGGTAAACAATGCTGCAGGAGGTTTAGGAATGATGAAGATATAGGAAAAGTCAGTATGTTCAATCAATAAGGGATCATTTGTAACTTTAGAGAGAACAGTTTCAGTTTTAAGGTAGGAAACCAAATTGGAAGAAGAAGACATGAAGTGTAATACTACCTTTTCTAGGAGATTAACTATAAAAAGGAGGAGAAATATAAGATTCAATTTAATTCAATTCAACAAGTATTTATTAAGAACCTACTATGTGCCAAGCTCTGTACTACGTGCTAGAGAAATAAATAAGAAAAACAGACAGTTCTTGCTCTCAAGGAGCTTACAGCCTGATAAAGAAAGACAATACACAATATGAGACTGAAAAGGTGGGTGTGTCGGGGGGAAGGTGGGGAAGGGAAGGTTGCCAAGGAGGTAGATACCCTATGGAAGTGTATAGTGTTCCATGGAGAGTTGAAGCTAAGCAAAGTTGCTCATGAAAAATTGAACTACCTGGTAGGTTGTTAGCCCTCTTTAAGAAAGGCTTTAGGAGGAGTTAAGAGCTCTATTCTCTAGCCCTTGGATCAGAGGGGAGAGGCAACTGAGAATGAGTTGAGAAAGTATTGAGTATATAAATCTGAGTCAACCTCAAGATGACAGCTTGAGGAGATGGTAAAGTCAAGTGAAGTTTTGGTATTTTTTAAGTAGAAATTAAATTTAAAAAGTTTTTTTTAATGTATAGAAAGACCTGAACATGCTTATAGGTAGCATGAAAAGAGGCAGTAGATGGGGAGAAAAAGAAGATTAAAAAAAGGAGAAAAGGGGATATTAGATGGGAAACATTTTGGGGGAAGATGGGAGAGGACTGGATCAAGGGCACAAATGGAGAATTCCACTTGTCAAGGGGAAAGGTGGCCTCTTTGTTAGAAGGCTGGAGAAAATGATATGGTGGGGGACTGTATAAAGGGAGTTTGATATACATAATCAGGGAGAAGAGGGGGCTCATGATGTATGGTTCTATTTTTTAAGTAAAGTATGAGGCAAAGTTCTCTGCTGAGAGGAAAGGGAAAGGTAGGAAACAAGAAAGGGTTTATAATAACCTCTGTGGAATGTGCAAAAGATAATCAAATAGTGAAGAATGAAAGGATTGTCATGAGGCTCTGAGGTCCCAGTGAAGATTAAAAACCATGATCCTGGAGTGGGTCCTGTCATTCAGGTTGTATGACCACCTTCAGTGACATTCAGCAGCCTATAAACAAGAAAGAAAGCCAATGGCGAGAGTCATCCAAGGCTGGGATTTGCCAAGGCATTAGATTTGCAGTGATAGGACAAACAGACATGGGTTTTAAGAATTGAGAACAGCATATCATTCTACTAGTTAACTGTAGGTTTGAGTGGGAAAAGGAGAAAGTAAGACCAGAATGGTGATGATACCCTGGGAAAGGACAAAGTTTTGGAGTTAATGGAAGTCCATGAAGACAAACAAAAGGAGTAACACAAAGGGAAAGAAAGAGGACATTTAGAATTCTCAGTTATGAAAGTGGAACATTCCTGGGTATTGAATAGTGGGGGACAGCTGGGTGGTGCAATGGATAGAGCGATAGACCTGAAGTTTTTAAGGAAAGGAGAATAAGAATGAAGATATGGCCTAATAAACACTTTCCATACAATGATTGCTATGCTAAGTACTTAAATGTTTGTTGAGTGACTGGCTGACTTATTCTTGGACAGGAGCTCAGGCCCCTGGGAGGACGCGATCTATCGTGAGTCTAGTACCTTGAAAACACCTTTATGTGTTTTGCAGTTTCATAGTTTAATGGATAGATGCCAATGCTGCCCTGGGAATAAAGGTCTATATGATCTATAATGGTCTATATGAATAATAGGTCTATAGGATCAGCTTTGGTTATAATGGGACTGTGGAGAATCATAATTTGTGGAGATAAGGAAGTTAGGATTGAGGGACATAAAACAATCCCAGCTTCCTTATTTCCACAGATTATTTTATCCTTATCTCCATAAATTGGACTGTGATCTTCTTGGGCCAGAGAAGATTTGTTTTTGCCTTTTTGTCTCTAATACATAGGACGTGGCCTGCTACACAGTAGACACTTAAATATTTATTGAATGATTGATTAAAGGGAAAAGTCTAATATAACAAACCATCTGATCTTGCAAAATACATGAAAGTTGGAAGTCCAGACAGAGCAATAAGTAAGAGTCAGGAAATATATGAAACCTAGAAATCTAAGCATGGGAGTTAGGTCAGAAACCAGGGAGACTTGAGGCACCAATGGCAAAGTACTGGGCTCTTATTGCCTCATGAAAACCAGAAGCAAAGTTAGGTCTTGGCCTACCCATGAAACCTGGAGTAGGCTTTCTGCTTTAGTAGGAACCAATGGTTGGGTTCTTAGAGCATCCCTAACCGAGGACCTAGAGTCTCCACTATTTGCATCACTTTGAGAAGATGGTAAGTGGGTTCACCTAGTAATGGGGACTGTGTGGCCAGAGACAAGACAGATATTAAATGCATACCATAAAAAGGAACTAATTACATGGTCTTATTGATGAGAAAACTGGATGTCATAGAAAAGGTAATTAGTTTACAAAAAGTTCCACAGCTCAACAGGAGGACCCCAGGAGATCAGGTCAGTCCTGGAACAGGGGGCCAAGAAAGCATAGTTTAAGACAGTTAGGAGGTAATTTTGTTAGTTTCCACCTAACTAAGCACCCTGGGGAAAAATACCGTCTCTGAGCTTGTTTTAAATTTACCAACCAAGAAAGTAGCTCCCTTTGATGGAGGCTGTGAATATTTCAAAAGGACATCTGTCGACACTTAAAATGAATAAAAACAAAAGAAACAGCCCAATTAGTGGACAGAAACAATCCTCACTCTAATAAGTCACACTTAAATTTCAATAAGGAGGCAGACCTCTGATGGGCCAACCTCCTCTGTACGTGGAAGATTTATAACTACAAAATCATTTTTGTGATGTCAATGACAGGGCTGGCCCAAGGCATAACTCTATGAAGTTTATCTTCATCCCTGACTGCTTTGCTTTTCTGTGCCCTTCATGACTCTACTCTCCATGCCTTTCAGGTACCCAGTGCCCACATGATCTCTCTCTGATCCCCCCTCACCACTCCAATAAAAATCTACTTTCCAGACCAGCTAGGTGGCACAGTGAATAGAGCACCAGCCCAGTTCAAATCTGACCTCAGACTCTTGACACTTAACTAGCTATGTGACTTTGGGCAAGTCACCTAACCACAACTGTCTTGCCTCCCCCCTCCCTCTCCAAAAAATCCACTTTTAGAAAATGTTCTGCTATCAACTCTTTACACATCGGAATAAATGCCACTTTTTCCCCTATGCATCTTTTCTGCATTACACCTTTGTACCTTGGCCCTCAGCTAGAGGTAGGTAGGTGACATAATAGGTACAGAACTGGACTTTGAATCAGAAAGACCTGAGTTCAAATCTGACCTCAGACACTTCTTAGATGTGTGACCTTGGGCAAATCTCTTAACTTTGGTTTGCCTCAGTTTTCTCAACTGTAAAGTGGGAATGATAATGACACCTATCTTTCAGGGTTAACCCGTCTTTTAACCTGTTAACCTATCTTTTGGTTAACTGTCTTTGACAAATGGTGAGATTTTTGGCTGAAGTCAGGAGAAAAAGAAAGGAATGTAATGGATAACTGAGAGGTGAATTATTAGTAATTATCAAGTATATGGAAGATGTTACATGGAACCAAATGAACACTGAAGGCAGAGTAAGACATGCTGACTATAGCTTGAGAGAGTCATTAGACAGGACAAACTCCCCAATGGTGAAAGTTAGGAGGTAGTTGAATAATTGACTTTTTTGAAGGTCTTTACAAGAGATATTCCTTAACAGACTGGTGTGGTCAAGATTAGGCATAGTAGAGACATAGGGTAGCACAGTGGAAAGAGTGCTGGACAGAGTCAAAGAGGTTTGGGTTCAAATTGTGCCTCCTAACTTACCAGTATTATGACTTTGGGTAAGTCATATAACCTCTAAGAGCCTCAATTTCTGTATCCACAAGTAAGGAAAGAAAGGCCTGTAGCCATCACAGAGCTATTGTGAGGCTCAAATGCATTAAGGCTTTTTAAAGCACTTTGCAAACTTTTAAGTTCTTTATAAATGACCCCAAGCCTCAGTTTCTTCATCTGTAAAGTGGAGATAAAAATGCCTATAGTACATGCCTCACAGGGCTGTAGGAAGTGATATGATACATGTAAAATGCTTTATAAATTGTAAAGTGTTATATAGATTTAGGTCATTATTGTTCTGGTTGGTATTATCTGTCCAGGGTGGCGAAGTTATAGTCCTGACTAGAGGCAGGAACACAGGTAAGTTGGCCTCAGGGGGTATTCTTTTCCTGGCCCAGCCAAAATATCCCCTTCAGTCATATTTTCTGAAATGCCACATTCCAAGAAAATTCATAGGTTCATTGGAAGCAATCAAGATTAGCACAATGTGCCCAACACTTCCTGTCCTTCCAAGATAAGTTCCTGGGTCCATAACTTCCTATTTAATTGAGTGTCTTCACCAAAGAACTGCAGTTCCAAGAACACAGAATACATTTTCCAAACCAGATACCTTTTTAGGCATTAAGCTTCCCAAGTCTTGACAACTGGAGTCACAGCAGGGCAGGAGGAAGTGACTGACAGCTGAACATCGAGAGAGGACAAAAGTTACTCAACTCTGAACAAGGACTGGCATGCATCCATTTCTCTGCCTCGTTAGAAAGAAATGAGGCATTGCTGTAGGAGGGACAGTTTTTTTCTTTGACACAGTCATAACAAAGGCATTTACACAGGATTTGAATATCATTCCATGTCCACTACGAGCTAAATGAAGAAGCTTTGAGTTAATTCAAGCTGTCTCCTCTGGATGAGCCCAAGATGGCACCAAACTTCTTTCAATGATCCTGTACAGACAAAGACCTTTCTACTGAGAAATGGCTCTCCCATTATTTTGCTTATTCCTTTCACATCTCAGCAAAACCTTCTCATGTCATATTTATCAAATCCAACCACAAAGCATTAATTACCAGGCTCCCATCGTGCCTGGGATTATCAAGAAGCTTAATGCCATTGAAGGAACATCCAACTGTTCCAGACAGCAGCAACAATGGAAATATGCCATCTGTGGGGGGCAGCTCAACCTCAAAGAACATCTATAGTCTAGTCCCACAGTTAAAACCTTACATAGTAAATTATGTTGTTTGGTTCAAGAAGACAGCTTTATGAGTGCTGCATCTGTTTGGTCAGGGACAAAATGTTTTCTCTGGCCAGGGGATTCTCTTATGTATCCCATGAATTTCCCCTAGTGCCCAGCACAGTATTGGAGAGACATTTAGCAATTATTCCTCCCGTCCCTACCCTAATGGTCCTCATTACCACTTGGCCTGGATCATTGCCACAGCCTCCTAAACAAGTCTTCGCATCTTTATTTCCTTCCCCCCCTCCAATCTATTCTTTTAATTTCTGCTAGAGTAATTTTTATTCTCCAAAGATCTGGTCACATAACTCCTCTGATCAAAATATTTTGGTGCCTACACAATAACATTCTTACTTCTGCTACTTAGCATTTAAGTCCTCCCATAACCGGATCCCACTATTATCTCAGATCACTTCTCTCTCTATATTCTCCTCCTTTGGCTTCTGCTTAAGATGTTTCCTATGTCTGGTGTATTTTCTACCTCTCTTCCAACCCATCCTTTAAAATCCAGCACAAATGGCACATTTTCCATGAAGTATCCCCTGATTCCTCCCAATTAACAATGACCTCTCCCATTCTCACCCTGACTCCACTCCTCTAGATCATAAGATTGTTAACTCAGAACCGTGAGGGACGTCAGAGACCGTCTAGTCCAGCCCCATCATATCACAGATAAGGACACTGAAGACCAGAGAAGCTGTGATCTGCCCAAGGTCACATTTAAATAAATATCACAGGGGGGATTTGAATCTGAGTCTTTGGCTTCCAAAGATGGTGCTCTTTCTGTTGTACCACAAATAATACTTTGATAACTTTCTAAAGCACTGTGTGATGCTAGTATTGTCTGTTTTCTGTGCTGCTGTCTTATCTCCCTTCTATACCTCTTGAGGACACGGGTCCTGTCTTTTTCTTTGATCTTCATTCTTTTTACCTTTATATATCTTCCTGTAAAAGACATATCTGCATCTTTATAAGTGTTTTATTTTTTTTCCCTACATCATGGCTATTTCCCAGTGATTCTCCCTCCACCATCAATGTACCCTCCTTTGTAACAAAGAAGTACAGTTAAACAAAAAAAAATAAGGAAGGAAGGAAGGAAGGAAGGAAGGAAGGGAGGGAGAGAGGGAGGGAGGGAAGGACAAAGGAAGGAAGGAAGAAAAAAGGAAAGGAAGGAAAGAAGAAAGAAGGAAAGAAATAAAGAAAGTATGTTTTATTTCTTGGCCACAGTGTACCACATCTCTGCCAAGAAGGATGTGTGCTTCATGTCAGGGTTCTAAAGTCACACTTGCATAGGGATCATGTCTCATCTAAATCTTGAACCTTCCCCAGATTCTGTGCTAGGCACAGTGTTCTGCATAAAGTAGTGACTTAATAAATGTTTGTTTTTCTCCTTGGGGTAACAAATACTTGTTGACTGGCTATTTAACTGAAGCTAGGATATGATCCCATGTGGGCTGCTTAACCTCAGCATCCTCATCCATAAAATAGGCATGATAATAGTGACAATAATAATGGAATCTCGTTCGCAGGGTGCTGTGATACTGTGATGATCAGATGAGACAATGCATGGCATGTAAGGTGAGTTGTAAAAAGGTGCTGACCTTATGCGTTCTTTAGGCAAGCTGCAGGCGAATCAGGTCACACAAATGTTTCTTTTCATGATTAATTGGTTTGAGTATGATTTTATTTTAGGACAAAAGTAAGACTTGACTTTAAGTGACCCTCAGAATCTGGCCTTACTTTAATTAACAGATCTTGCTCATCCATTTCTTCATTCAACATTTACTAACTAAAAGACACTATTTTGGGTCCTGTGATAGACCAATAAAACACTTACAGGATTTAGGAGTGAATAAGACTGTGACTTGAAGGACAGTGACTGACATTTATAGAGCTTTTTAAAGCCTCCCAACAACCCCGAGAGGTAGGCAGATACCACAGTTATTTTTCTACTTTTCAGATGAGGTAACTGAGGCTCGGAGGGCAGTAGATGGCCTGCCCAGGGCCACAAAGCCTGGGAAAAGTGGGAAGCAGTTTTAAACCCGGCTCTTTTGGATTCCAAGCTTGTACCCCATGCTCTGCACCACTCTGTGTAACCCCTCTACTCTATTCAGGTCTGTTTCACCAGCTCCCAGGGCATTTGAGCTGAACAAACTTAATAGGCATAGTAATGACTAGGCATAACTCCTATGCCCCTTACGGACATTTTAGCCTGTCTCCTCATTTTTTTTCTCCCACTTACGGTCTCTCAACCCATCCATCCTTTTTCCTTGGTGATTATTATTACTGTAGTTCCTATACAAACTGGATCTGGGGCTGGAAGGGATCTCAGAAGCCATCTAGTCCAACCGCTGCCTTTTCAGATGAGGAAACAAAGACCCAGAGGAGCTAAGTGATTTGTACAAGGCTACATGAGTCCTGAGGGCTAAGGCCTGGCTCTAACGCAGGCCCTTCAAGGCCAGATCCACTGATTTTTCCTCCATACCAAACTGTCTCCTCAGTGATCTCCCGCTCTCTTCCCACCCCTTCCCACCATCCCTGATGAACTCCATAGCACTCCCTACCTGACTTATACAATCAAGATACTGCCTATACTACCTTACATCATTTCTCCAATTACTTTGCATGGCTAGATCTTGAAATCTGAAAGCTTCTCAGGACTATGTCTTCTATGCTTCTTGCGTCCCTGGCTGTGTGCAACACAAAATAGCTTTATAGGATCATAAATCTAGTACTAGAAGAACCTTCTAGTGAAATTCCTCCTCCCTGCCTTGTTTTATAGATAAGAAAGTTGAGGCCCAGGTTGCTTAACTTAGCTGGCCAGCCAGTATCAGAAATAAGACTTGAATCTAAGATCTCTGACTCCAGAGTCAGTACTCTTTCCACTGTGTTATGTTGTCTTACATAGAAGAAGTTAAGTGGCTTGGCTGTAGTGCTCTCTGATCACAGAAAGAATCACAGATTTAGAGCAAATCCAGCATACTTTTCACTATACCATGATGCTCTATGGAAAAGTCTTTAGGATTGCATAAAGTGGGTCCTCCCCCCAGGAAAGTCATGGACATTAACAGATGCCTTGCACATAGAAGACTTCAATCTAAAAATATTTGCTAAATTGATTGGAAATGTGATGGACAGGATTCAGGGAAATTTTGTATTTTTCTTTCTTTTGTGGGTGGCAATGTGGGGTGTTACAAAGAAAATGGCCTGGCAAGTAAGGGCGTCTAAGTTCTAGCCTTGGCTCTGTCACCAGTTAGAGCATTTAACCTTGGGCAAATCACTCTCCTCTCATTTCTAGATTTCAGTTTTCTTTTCTAGGGAAGAGTTAAATTAGGTGATCTCTGTGATTCCATGTTTCTATGGCTCCATGTTTCTATGTAGTGGCCACCTTGAGGGAGAGTATTAGGACTTCACTGCCATCCTCTTAGGGCCTTCAGTGTCCAGGGATGAATACATTCATTTTTTACAATGGCATTGACTATGAGATGCAGCAAAACTCAGTCCCTGACAGGTGTGTCTGTATGCATGTACATTTGAACACATGCATGTGTGTGTTTGTGCCATGTGATTGCTTTCCTTCCTTTGAGTCTGGGAAGTGAAACTCGTGGGGAGCAGTGAGAGGAGAGAAAAGGAGTAGCCGGTGATTTCCAACATATCTTTTCAAGAGAAGAGAAAATTCAGGCAGTAGCATCTGGGCCAAGGAAACAGCCACCTGAGCCTCGTTCCCATGTTTGTGAGTAGCATCAGATATTTGCCTTATCCATTTCTGCCTCCTTCTTTCTCTCTCCCACCCCTTTAGGCTGCTCTAGGTGTGGAAGTTTCCCGGATGAGTCACAGCTTCCTTTTTTTAGCAGAGGCTCTGCATTTGCATCATAATTCATAATGGCTCCTGTGAGTAGAGCCACTGCCTACGTCAATGCAGCTAAGCAGAGGTGCTGGCTGGGGAAGGAGACCGCCCTCCCCTGGCATCTTCAAGCTGCAAATGCTACTGGCTGTATCCTCATCAGCATCATAGGCCTCAGGGCCAGCCTGGAGCTATTTTCAGAGCCTGCAGGAATGGCTAGCCAAAGGCACAGGACATTGGGAACCAGCGTCTGTGAGAGCCAGAATGCTTTAGTGCTAATGCTGAATCCCTGCTTGTTAACTCTGAGGCACAAGCGCCCTGTGATTATTTCCAGCTAACTGACAGAGATGGAGGGACTCTTGCAAGGTATAGAAACAGGTGGCAGACATTCTAGTGCCCCTAAAGGCTTGTTGAGCAAAAATCTCTTCTCTACCACTCTCACTTCATTAGGTAATTATAGTGACTGAATTCCTGTGTTAATTATTTGTAAAAAACAACATCAGGTGTATTATAATGAGGTGAAGCCATTATATGACTCAAATAATGCCGGTGAACAATCTCTTTAACCGGGATTGGTTTAACTAATTAACCCATTATTAGTTAACAGAGAGAATTTCCCAGAGGGAAAGGAATACAAGATTAGTAAATTTGGATATCCTGATGGGAGTAGGGAAGGAAAGTGGGAAAAAGAAAGTGCTATTGAACATGAAACACTCTCTCACCCTAGTGGGACACTGCAATAACAATAAAAACACAAATGAGACAAACACTTATCAGACACTGACTGCATACATTGCAAATTTGTGTCATCTAATCTCAACTGGGCCAGTCTTCCCTACTACAGCTCTTGTATTTATTATTCTCGTATTGACTCTCACTTCTCATTAGAAACCCTCTCCTTATATCATCTATACTACTGATCAATAAAAGACCTTGCTTCTTACTTTACCCAGGCATTCTCTTACCTGACTCTATTATTTGCATATGCAATCCTTCATCCCTGGATTTCCTTCCTTTCTGGCCAATGACTCTGATTGGCTTCCAAATGATGGTGGAAGGGATGTCCATCCGTTGGGGAATGGCTAAACAGGTTGTGGTATATGAATGTATTGAAATACTATTATGCTACAAGAAATAATGAACCGGCAGACTTCAGAAAAACCTGGAAAACTTCTATGAACTGATGCTGGGTGAAATGAGCAGAACCAGGAGAACATTGTAACAGTAACAGCCACGTTATTCGATGATTGACTTTAATAGACTGAGCTCTTCTCAGCAATGCAAGGATCTAAGACATCTCCAGAAGACTCATGATGGGAAATGCTGTCCACATCCAGAGAAAGAACTTGGGAGTCTGAATGCAGATCAAAACATACTATTTGTTCTCCTGTTCTTTTGTTGTTTTGTTTTGTTTCTTCTTTCTTGTACTTCTTCCCACTAGTTTTATTTCTTCTTTATATCATGCCTAATGTGAAAATACATTTAATATGAATGTTTAAGTCAAGCCTATATGAGATTGCATGCCATTTTGGGGAGGGGAGAAGAGAGAGGAAAGGAGAAACTTAAAAACTCAAAATCTTATGGAAGGGAAAGTTGAAAACTAAAAATAAATAATAATGAATAAATAAATTTAACATGGTTAAAAAAAAAGAAAGAAAGAAATTGATGCTGGGTCCAAGGACTTAGAATGTTTCATCTTTTTTCTATCTGCTAAGAGGTCTTTCCTAGCTCTTGTCCTAGACATGTACAATTGGGGTTCAGTCTTGGAGGAGCCTGACTACCTAAAAGAAGGATCAGGTATTTTTTTTCATACTCTTTGACTGTTTCTGTGCTACTCCCAATTCCCCAGGAACAATTACATAAAACTTAGCTTTGGCTCATGTTTAGGGGTTCCCCAAAGGAGGAAGTAGAAAGACACTCATTATTCAGTGTAGATCAGGTATAGGACAGCTATTTATTTCCTATACAAAAAATGCTTAGCACATGGAAGACTCACTGGCATGTATTGACAAAAGACTTAAAACAAGATTTGGAAACTTGTAACTACTGTTAGGCTCTCTTAGGAGGTATTGTCTTTGATATACAAAACATCAAAATATAATGCCTTTTGTGGAACTGCTGAATAGATACTTTACATTCATCTTAGCTCTGTGCTGTCTAAATAAGTCTCTTTAGGTCCATGTCTTCTGGCAAGTCTGTCTAGGGCTCATGCTCTTTTGCCTATCAAAGGTCATTCTTTCTGATGCAGAAGCTTCCCCCAGCTGACACTCAGTTCTGATCAAAGGATTAAGGATCTCTGGACTCCTCAAACTGAAAGGTGCCCATCAAGGCTGAGGCTATCCATGTTGGCATCACTGTTCAATCATCTATGCTCATGTCATAGAGAACTACTTGTTATATGTTCCAAAATAAGAAAGAACTAGAGCAACTTAGTTTCAAAACTTATATATCTCTTTTCAAAACTTATATGTCTTATACTCTTGTGCCATCATGGGTTAAGGAACCAATAAGGGAATTGCTTCTTGACTTAATAAATGCTTGTTAACTGGTTGTTAAATTTGTATTCCCCAGCACAAAGCGCAAGAACCTTGCACATATTGAACCTCAATAAATATTTATTGAGTTGAACTGAATTGTATACAGAGAACTCTTTAGCATTGGGGAAGAAACAACATTTAGATAAGCTATGGTTCCTGCCCTCAAGTAGCTTACAGTCCTATAGGGAGATGACACCAACCAGATTTGTATTATTTATTAATAATACAAAGTATTTCATGTTGAGAGTTAAAAATCAAAGTACTATGTGAGAACTGAGTGAAGGAGGTCAATACATTAAGCTTCTTGAGGGAAATTTTGTTTGGTTTTAAAGGATAGTTAGGAATTTAGCAAGACAAAAGGAGTAGGGTGGGCATTTCAGTATCAGAAATTTAAGCAACTTCTTCCTCACTGTGAGATAAAAAGTTTGTTTTCTGCAGGCCAGTAGTTTGGTTTAAATGAGAGGGGAATTGTGTGAGATAAAACTGGGAAGCTAGGTGGGGGACCATGTCCAAGAGGGCATCGAATGTAAGTCAGAAGAGTTTGAAGGCCAGCTTGAATTACCTCACAATGACTCTCCCTAAAACCTCAGTTTCCTAGTCCTGAATGTTCTTTCTTTTAAAAAATTAAACTTGACCTTTATTTTCAATTAGCAAAAATCATCTACCTTTTCTCTCTCTTATTCCCCTTCTCTAATAGAAAAAAAGAAAACCTCAAACCAAACCCATATTATAAACCCACAATATAGTCAAGCAAAACACATTTTCACAGTGGCACACCCAAAACAAACAAAGAAATAATAAATACATCACCTTTTGTACTCTCCATTAGGAGATGGGTAACATATTTCATAATGAGTCCTCTGGGATTATTGGTTGATCATTATGCCAATCAGAGTTCCTAAGTCTTCCAAAGTTATTTGTCATTATAATGTTTTATTTGCTGATAAATTGTTCTGCTTCTGCTCCTTTCATTTTGCATCAGTTCATATAGATGTTCCAGGGTTTCTCTGAAACCATCCCCTTCATCATTTCTTACAGCATAATGGTATTCCATCACATTCATATATCATAACTTGTTCAGCCATTTCTCAGTTAATATGCACTTCTCTTAGATTTCCATTCTGTTACTTCAAAAGGAGGTATAAAAATTTTTATTCAGCCTTAGTTTTGCTTGGGACGAATTCCTCTCTTAATCTACTCTCCCTTTAGCTCTTCTTTTCTTTCTCCCCTTTTTCTTCTACTACCTTGTTGAATGAAATGTATTTCTGTACCCAAATGTGTGTGCATGTGCATGTGCATGCATGTACATGCACTCATTTGTGTTCTTCTCTCCTTTGACCAGTTCAGATGAGAATGAAGTTCAAGTGTTAATGGCTCCTCCTACCCATTTCTCCTCATTTGTATAGATTTCTACTTGTAAATCCAGATTTTGTGAGATAATTTCCCTTAATATTCCTCTCCCTTAACCCTTCCCTACTCTTTATCACATTCTTCTCCTCTCTTCCTATTCTTCTCTTAAGATAAAAGACAAAACAGAGTCAGGCTCTCCTTTTAAGTAGATCCCTTCTATAACCCCTGATAATGATTGGAGGTTCATCCATGGCATGTATATCATCTCCCCATATTAGGAAGTAAATCATTGATGCTTGTTTAGTCTCTCATGATTGTTCATATTTACCTCTTTTATGTTTCTCTTGACTCCTGTGTTTATA
>CM053595.1:33869400-33888181 GCA_028646575.1 Pseudocheirus occidentalis | reverse complement strand
GCTTCCTTTTTCGCCTTCGGCGCCATCTTGGGGGAAAGGATCTGGGTTAATCTATTTTTTAACGTGTTGTTTTCTTCAGTCTTGTTGTTGATTCTCCTTTCATGATTTTCTTGTGTCATTCTCATTTCTCTTCCCAGTTTTTCCTTTACTTCTCTTATTTGTTTTTCAAAGTCCTTTTTCAGATTATCTATAGTTTCTAGGAATTCTTCAAGTGTCTTGGAAGCATTTGGTGTGGGAGTTCTGACTGGGTTGTCTTCCTCCTATTCCATGCTTTTATCCTTTTTGTCCACAAAAAAGGATTCTAGAGTTTTATTGCTGTTCTTATTTCCTCTTGTTCACCAGTCAATTAATTGGTTATTTTTTTTAGCTTTGTGAAACTCTGCTTCCAGGGGGAAAAGCTCTGTTCCAAATTGCTGGGGTTTTCCCAGCTGCCAGAGCTATTAGGGGGGTGTTGAAGGCCCTCCCTCCCAGCTTTGGCTTGCTGAAAGCTCTCCCCAGGACCACCACCCAAGACCATGAGCCAGATCCAGGCCGCTCAACGCAAGAACACGTGGCCCTGATCAATCAACTCAGCCCCCTGTGGGATCTGCAGGCCAGGGGCTCTGAAGCAGTTCCTGCCTTTCCCCACTGCTTTCTTGCCCTGGGGGTAGATTGGCTGAACTGCTTTTCCTCCCCCAAATTTAGCTTGAAAGCTTCACTCACTTTCACTGGCCTCTAATCCTGGCTTAGCAGATGTGAAGATTGCTTGAAGTGTTTTAGATCTTCTCTGAACTAGACTCACACTGTGGCTTGGCTTGGCTCCTCCTGACTGCCCTGGGGCCTGGCCGAGTTTTGATTTCAGGCTGCCCGGATGATCCCCTGCTACCGAACTGCCTTCCTTGAGAGATGTGTTTTCTGTATTTTTGTGAGTTTGAAAGTCCTAGAATTTGTCCAGAGTCATATTTTATGGGTGTTTAGGGTGGCTGTGTGGGAACTGTGGGACCTTGCCACCATCTTGGCTCCACCCCCCTACCTGTTTAAACATTTCAAATTATCTCATGTAATTGTTAGCTTCTATTTGGTTCATTCTCATTTTCTGGGAACTTACTGTTTGGGTTTTGTATCTCTTGTGCCAAGCCATTAATTCCCTTTACAATTCCTTCTTCTATAACTCTCATTTTCTTTTCTATTTCTGTTCTTGCGCCTCCCCCCAGTACTCTCATTTCATTTATAAAGTCCTTTAAAATTCTTGGATAAGCTCTTTCAGGAATTCTAGTTGAATTTATGAACAAGATATGTTTTTCTTTGAGGCTTTACTTGTGGATGTTGGCTAGCTATTCTCTTTTTCTGCGTTTGTGTCTTGAGCATTCATGCAACCATAATAACTTTTTTAAAAGTGAAATTCTTTTGTTTTTGTTTGCTCCTTTTCCCAGTCTACTTTATGACTTCAGACATTATGTTAAGGCTGGATGCTGAACACTTCTGAAGGAAATGTCTGGTTTGGTCCTGCTGCTTCTTGGAACATTGTGACTGTTATGTCATGTCAAGGACAGCTCAGACCAGAGAATTACAAGCTTTTGGTCCTCTTGTAATAGTAATGTAATTTGAAGATCCTCTTGTATTGGAAAGCACTTAACACCTTGTTTCAAGTGTGATTGTATTAAGTATTATGATCCAGTACTTGTGAATCCCACAGTGGGAGGAATGACCTGTTGTAACAGGAAGGGGCAAAACAAGGAGGAGCTAATACCTTATATAAGGAAAAGCCCAAGCTGAGAGAGGCCAGAATTTTTCTTAGTGAGCATCTGGAGCCTGGGATGCTACTGCCAGACTGAGGGCTGAACTGAGAATTGAGAAGAACTGAACAGAGAAATGAGAACTGAGAATTGAGACAGAACTTCTTGGAGTAACCCATATGGAGGCTGAAGAGGAGAGGCCAGAAAATGATTTTGATTTTGAGAACAGAGCTTCTGCTGAGACTTTTCTTCTGAGAACTTCTGCTGAGGAGCTACTGTGAGTGAGAGAGGAGGATATCTACTTGAGGAGACCTGTTCTGTTATGAAGGCTTGGGAACGAGGGTGTTCACTGCTTAACCACGTGTACCAACTTCATGGCTTCTGTGATGACTTTGGCTTTCTGGTTCTTACTCAGTATACATCCTACAGCTCACACTATTCTTTACCCTAGAACACCACTCCTGGATACAAGTCCTCTCCTCAGTGTGCCCTGGATTTCTGACCTGGAGCTGGGTAATGAATCACAGAGCTGCTAGTTGGCATCTGTTCCTGCACCCCACACGAGTTTAGATTTCTCTGTGATGGTTCTGGGACCTCTTTTTGTCCTGATGCACAACCTCTTCCCACACTGGAATATTCTGTGTGGCCATTTCTGGCCAGCCTCTCCCTGTTGTCTATAGATCTCTCTGTCTCTCTCCTCATGCTGACCAGGACTAGAAAAATGACTGTGATTTTTTTTCTTATAATTACCCATTAGGATTTGATTTGGTATGAGGAGTTGTGGAGGTATGTGTGTGGCAGGGTCCTGGTAGACTTCTTTCTGCTCCTCCATATATCTTGCCTCTATCTGTCTCTGGTTCTGGGTGTTTTAAGGGATAAAATGGTGCTTGGAGAGGTATGAGACTGACTGATAGGGGAACTGAAAACACCAAGAGAGCCATATGTGAAATGAATTCTCAGATCAGGATCTTGAGTCAGGACAAACCAAAGAGTCATCATCCATGAGTCCTGATATCTTGGCAATAACCCATAGAAGAGGCTTGGAGTCCAATGGGAAGAGTTTACCTTCCAGTTTAGCTCCTTTATGAACCAGAACTGGGTAGGAATCAGGAAACCTTCATTCTTTCCTTAACTGTGTCAGCTATGGAACTTTGGGCAATGCCTAGAACTCTAAATCTTGGTTTCCCAATATGGAAAAAGAGAGAGTTGGGCTGGCTAGTATCTAAAGACCCTTCTAGTTCTATGTTTTTGTTATGACATGAACACTTTGGAGAAGTAGTGCTCCACACAGAGGCCATCTATAATCACGTCAGTCAGGTTTAGATTCTATATGTGTTTGTTCTTTGGCACTATGACCAGTGGCAAAGGACAATGTATTTGGAGTCAGAGAGTCTGTGTTCAAATCTCCAGTCTGCAACTTACCTAACTTGCAAGTTGCTTAACTTTGGGCAAGTCATTCCAGGTCTCTTAGCCTCTATTTCATCTTCTATAAAATAATAGGCCTAGATTGGATGACCCCTTAAGGTTCCTTCTAGCTCTGTGTCTAGATTTCTTTGCTCTTATGATAAGAAGGGTGAATACACCCTTCTCCATAACTCCTGTGTGCGTGTGTGTGTGAGTGTAAAAATAGGAGAAATCTTTCACTTTTGGTCTCCATGCTTCTTTGGTGTTGGACCAAGAGGTCATTTGAATAACTCATCAGCGAGACTGAGCTATGTCCAGGATCCTGCAAATAATATGAAGGCACTCAGTGTAGCAGAACGTTGAAAGGCGCTGGTGAGATTCAACATATAATGAGGTTTGTCTCCAGCAGTGTCTCATCCTGGGGCCAGCTCACTCGGGACACTGCGCATGCTCTTTTCTTTCTTCTTTCTCCTCTTCCCCACTTGCATCAAAAATAGTTTGTTTTATATCCTGTCCCTATTAGAATGTTTCACTAGATTGCTGTGGTGAAAAGAGTATAGGACTGTCTGGAATGCCCTCCCTCTTCACTTTGCCTCTAGAATACCTAGTTTCCTTTAATGCTCCACTCAGATGTTGTATAAAGCATTAAGCCTTCTTTTCTTCAGCCCTCAGTTGCTATGATGCCCCTTTCCCCTTAAAAAATTACCTTCTATTTATTTTGCATAGAAGTAGCAGGTCATAGAGGGTGGATGGAGAGCTGATTTCAGTCAGGCAGCCTTGGATTCAAGCTTCACCTCTGCCACATACTGGTTGTATATTCCTGGGTAAGTCATAACCCCTCAGTGATTTAGACAACCTGTTAAGACAGTAAGTGGCAGAGAAAGGACTGACCTAGAATGGCAAACTGAGTTTCCTCATCCAAGAGTATATTATAGTGATGAAATCATAGGTCTAGTCTTATCCTGGTTCAGTGGGTAGGAGAGCTAGACATGGAGTCAGGAAGATCTGAGTTCAAATCCTGCTTTGGACCCTGGTTCTGTGACCTTGGACAAGTCATTTAACCTCTTTGTACTTCCTTCATTTGTAAAATGGGGAATAATAGTCGTACCTACTTCTCAGGGTTGTTGTGAAGATCAGATGAAATAACATATATACATATGTTATTTTATATGTTATATATATGAAATATATATGTTTATATATATATATGAAATAACATATATATGGTAAACTTTAATTGGCAAACTTTAAAGTACTACATAGAAATTGACTGCAATTCCCATGCCTATTTATTTTGAAATTACTTACATACATACATGTCATATGCTCCAACTAAATGCAAGCATCTGCCAGGTGCATATTAGGCATTTAATAAAGACTTATTGGTTGCTTGGTTGATGTGAGGAGATTTGAGTTCTAATTCCTCCTGCATCCCATACTAGGTGTGACTTTGGACAAATCAATTTAATCTTCCTGAGGCTGTTTCTCCAATAGGAATCGTAGTATTTGATTGCTGTATGGATCAAACAAAATAATGAATGTTAAAAGTCTTTTAAAATTGTAAAGTACCGTGCAAATGAAGCTATTATTATGGCTAGATATTCTGCTAAATTAATAATAATAATATTATTGATTGGCACCTGCAGCTTCATTGATGCAGTGAAGTCCCCACAGTGTAACTCCCTTTATTTGGGAGAGAGTTGGAGAGGAAAGAAAAATGTGTATGTGTGTATAGGGGGTTAAAGTTTAGATTAGGCCTATGATTAGAATAGGGAACCCTCATGAGGAAACTCCTATATCAATAGAAATTGGCTGCTCTTCTGCAACTGATAGCCTTAGTCAGAGGTTGGGAAGACCTGAGTTCAAACTCTGCATAATATTTGTGTGATTCTGGGCAAGTAACTTGACTTTTGTCTACCTTGGTTTTCTTAACTGTAAAATGGGAAAATAATGACACCTCCCTTGTTGGGTTGCTGTGGGGATCAATGAGGTAATATCGGTAAAGTGCTCAGCACAGAACCTGGCACATAACAGTCTAACAAAATCTCCGCAATTATTATTGTGGTTGCTATTTGATGGGATGTTGAGAGATGAAATACCATATAGGTAGTGTGCGTCAGAGGTAGGATTTGAACTCAGGCCTTTTTGGACTTCTATGCTAGCTATATTGGATAGAGAGATGACTATTGTGCTTTTCTTTCTTTTCTTATATTTAAATTCAATTTTATTTTATTTTCAGTTTTGAATTCCTTTCCTCTTGCCTCCCCCTCCTCTACCCATTGAGAAAGAAAGAAGAACAAAATTCATTACAAATACATACAATCAAGAAAAACAAATTCCAAATTAGCCTCCTCCAAAAAATCTGCTTCCGTCTGCGTTCTAAGCCCCTCATCTTTGTCTGGAGGTGGATAGCGCGCTTCCCCCTGAGTCCTCGGGAACTGGAGTTGGTGCCATTGTGTTGAGCAGGCTGCCTCTTCTATCATCCTCCCTCTCTGACTAATCTTCAATCTCTCCCTGTCTACTGTCTGCTTCCCTGCTGTCTACAAACAGGCTCATGTCTCTCTCAGCCTTAACACCCCCCCCCAAAAAAAAACCCTTCCCTTAATCCAAGCATAAACTGCTAGGTATCATCTTCTCCATCTCTGCTCACTCCCCTTCACAGCTAAACTTGAAAAGGTCACCTTAACTGCCTCCACTTCCTTGTCCCTCGCTCTTTTTCTAACCCTTCTGCCATCTGGCAAAGTAACTAAGGATTTCTTCATTGTCTCATCTAGTGGCCTTTCTTAATCTTCATTCTTATTCTCTTCAGTCTTTGACACTGTTGATTACACTGTTCTCTAGGATATTCCCTTCTCCTTAGGTCTCTGACACACTCTCCTGATTCCCAACCTCTCTGCTCCCTTCTTGCCTGTCTACTTTGCTGACATCATCTGGGTCATGCCCAGTAACTGTGGGAGTCCCCCAAACTCTGTCCTTGGCTTTCTTCCCAGATCTATGTATCGATCCTTAATTGCTCTCCTGACCTCCAGTCTTTTGTCAACAACTGTCTCTTGGACATCTCAAGCTAGGTGTCCCTTAGATATCACAAACTCAACATTTACAAAATAGAATTCATTGTCTTCCCCTCCCTCCAACCTTCCCTCTTCTCCCAGCCTCCCTGTTACTCTCAAGGATACCAGCATCCTCCTTTTAACATCAGTCAGTGTTATCCTTGACTCCTACTTATACTTAACCCACATATCCAATCTGATGCCAAGTAATGTCATTTCTATTTTCAAAACATTTCTCATACATTTCCCCTTCTCTCTACTCCTATAGCTGCTACCCTGGAATAAGACCTAGCCTTAATCACTGAATGGCCATTACCTCAAACAAACTGAGACCTGGGAAAGACCTTGGCTTAAAAAGGCCAAGGTCCCCCACTGCATCAGGGGCCATCTCCAGTTGTCCTGATGTGAGAAATATACTTGTCTAGGAATAAATAATATTTGTTGGAAAGCCAGAAAGGTTTTTTTATTACATTTGTTTTACATTTATTCTTTCTGAATAAATGGGTAGCTCTCTTAATGGAGTATGCCGATTCAGACAAATGTGAGCCCTTTTATACTGCTACCATTAGAATTTTCTGTCTTGCTCTCCATTGGCTCTCCAGTGCAACGCTGCCCCTCCCCACAACTGCCCATGTCATGCTCCCCTCATATAGCTCAGGAAGCATGCGTATAAGCCTCTAGCCCCCTACCTGATCAGAAGCCTGGCTCTGCTAGATCACAGCTCTGATTAGAACCAGTCACCTCTGACCCACATTCTGCCATCAAAGACAGGAGCACTTTTAATTATGTGGAAACAAAATTCCTCCCATCACTTCCCACACTGATTTATTATATCTGGTTATTAGACCCAGATGACTCCAGAGGAGACAGTGAGCTTGGTGACTTTGCACAACCCTGCCTCACTTACATCCACTTCCCTTGTAAGTCATCACATCACCTTCCTGATATCATTGATCCTTCCTTCCTTCCTTCCTTCCTTCCTTCCTTCCTTCCTTCCTTCCTTCCTTCCTTCCTTCCTTCCTTCCTTCCTTCCTTCCTTCCTTTCATTCTTCCTTTCTCCTTCCTTCCTTCGATTCTTCCTTTCTCCTTCCTTCCTCCTTCTCCTTCTTCTTCTTCTCTGTCTTCTCCTTCTGTCCATATAGGGAATCATACCCTCTGCCCAAAGGAGTAGAAATTTTGATCACCTGAAACCTTGCAATATATCTTGTGGTTTACAGGCTAGATTTCTTTTCTTTTTTTTTTTAAGGACCATTCCTTAAACCCAAATCACTCTGGTTCTCACTGCTTGGTCAATAATAGGTCCCAGCCCAAGTCTCACTTGGTCATTGGTGGTTTTTGATGGCTCATAGTGAATGTAAGTAGCAACTGTTTCTGTTTTGGTTAGAAACCCTGAGGGTCTTCCCCTCCTGGATTGATTTTTTCGGGGGGAACTAGATAAAAGAGTACATTTTTGGCCTCATTTCTTACCTAGCCTTAATCATTGAATGGGCATTACCTTAGACAAACAGACCTGGGGAAGACCTTAGCTTAAAAAAAGCCAAGGTCTCCCACTGCATCCAGGATGATCTCCAGTCATCCTGATCTATATCTTGTCACCGGACCCAGATGGCTCTGGAGGAGAGAGTGAGTTTGGTGACTGCACAGTCTTGCCTCACTTCAATCCAATTTACTTGCAAGTCATGACATCATCTTCCTGATGTCATTGGTCATCTTCAAGAATGAAGGCTAAGCAACAACAACCAACAAAAATAACAACCCTGGTGCAGGTCCCATCACCTCATACCTGGATTATTGCAATGGTCACTGCTTGGTCTCCCTGCCCCAAGTGTCTCCTCACTCCAGTCCTTCCACTAAGCTGTCAAAATGATTTTCATGAAACAGGTCTGACCATGTTATCCCTGTCGCCACTTAATAAACTTCAGCAATTTCCTAAAACCTACAGGATCAAATATAAAAATATCCATTTGGTTATTAAACCCCTTTGCAATCTGCTTTCTTCCTACCTTTCCAGTCTTATACTTATCATCAGTACTATTGGAACAAGAAGAAATGGAGGCTCCCAGCTTTGTTCCATTTCCATATTTCATGGTCATTTAATATATAATATCATTCCATTTAAACAATATCTTTTTATTCATTGAGTCAACAAGTAATTCTTTATCTCTCGCTATGTCTTGGTGTCAGGAAGACTTGGGTTCAAGTCCTGAGCTGTGACTTTGGGGAAGCCACTTAATCTCTCAGTGCCCCAAGTGACTTTCCAAGAGTATCTAAATTACCTCTGAGCGTCTGAATGTATCAGTGGAGGGAGTTTCCATACTGGGAATGCCCTAGATTGGTCTGCTTGTCCAGACCAAAATGTCCTAAATGCATACAATTATGCAAGGTGCTATGCACAGTACAAAGGAGTTAGGAGCCCTAGTTCCAGGAGTTCATGGTCTAGTTGAGTGGCTAAGACCTTGAAAAAATGTTTGTGTTTCAGTACCAACTTAGGCAATACCTGGAGAAGTTTGTGTCTTCACTTTGTATCTGTTGCTCTACCTGGTTTCAACTCCAAGGAACAAGATGCCTCTCCTAGGAGAAGTATATCACTCCTAATCTCATCACCATGTTGCTAACTGACCCCACCTCCCTCAGCCTCCTCTCCCCTCCTATTGGAGAGCTGGAGGTCAGAGTACCAACTATCCCCAGTGCCTTCCTTTACAGAGGGAAGAAACTGGACTCTCCCATCATTCTGCTTTGCATCTGCCACCCTGCCTGGTTTGAACTCCACTAAGCAAGATTCCCTGGGGCCAGGTACCTCATGGTGTCCCCCCTCTTCCCCTCCCCACATACTTTCCTGCCTTCTTTTGGGTGGATTGTAGGGCAGCTAGGTGGCATAGACAAGGATAGAGTATTGGGCCTGGAGTCAGCATAGGGAGAGAACATCATGGGCTGGGATGGACAGGAAAGGTCTCATGGGGAGGGTTAGACTTGAGTAGAGTCTTGAAACATAAGTAGAAGATGGAGGTAGAGTCCTTTTACCTGTGAAGGCAGTCCCCTGACTCTGAATGCACTGGCCTATTTGTTGTAGCTGTTTGAATGATTGAGGGTGTGGTGAGGGAACTGGGCCATGAAGACAGCTAGGTATAGTGGACTGAATATTGGGGTGTGGAGTCAGGAATATCTTCTTTCAAATCCTTTCTCGGGTATTTACTAGCTGTGTGACCCTAGGCAAATTGCTTAAGCTCTCTAATGCCTGTTTCCCCATTTGTGAAATGAGAGGGCTAGACTCAGAGATCTCTCAGGCCCTTTGTAGTCCTATATCCAGGATCTTATAATTCATCAGAGCCCTTGGTAGGAAAGCCACCTTTTTATTTATGTTCCTTTTGTAAAGGAAGTACACACACACACACACACACACACACACACACACACACTCACTGCCCTTGTGCTTACTAAGCATTTTCCCAGCCATATACCCACCGTGGAATTTTAATTATCTCATTCGTTTTGGATGAATTATTGACTTTTGGAGGCTTGCTATCTTTAATTGTGAGGTGTTTCAGAATGCGCAGGTTATCAAAAAATGAGTAGCGGGGGAGGCTGTCTTGGAACAGGCACCAGGATACCAAAATGTATCCTTCATTTGTGCAGTAATGGGGTGAGACCCTGCCAGCCTGCTAACGACTTCTTAAAGAGAAGGCAGCTTTAAGAGCAGCCTGGTTAAGGCAAATGGTTGCCGGGCTACATTTCAAAACAGGAAACAGGGAAGGCTACTACTTCCTAGGTATTTTTCTGCCTTCTTGTTTTTAGGATGATCTAGATCAGGGGTGGGGAACCTGCGTCCTCGAGGCCACAGTGGCCTTCTAGGTCCTTGGGTGAAGCCTTTTCCGTTTTATGAAACGAATCCTTTTATTAAGGGGATTTGTTCTGTGAAGTTTGGATTCAGTCAATGGGCTGCACTTGAGGGCGTAGAGGGCCACATGTGTCCTTGAGGCCATGGTTTCACCATCCTTGTGCTTGATGTTTTTTCTTTGGAGTAGGAGTGGGGAGATTATGGGAAAGACTGAAGGTAACAGGACATAGTGAAAAGTGCTATGTCATTACAGCTGAGTTCTAATCCTATTTGCCTTTAACTTGTTGTGTGTCTTTGGGGTCAAGTCCCTTTATCTCTCCTAGGTCTCAGTTTTCCCACCTATCATATGGGAACAATAACTACTCATCCAGTTCCCACTGAACAGTCTCATTGTGAGGAGAGGACACAATCAATGTAAAAGACTTTATATATTGCCTCAAGAGCTAAAGAAATGTCAATGTCTACTCCATATCACCAGGGCATCATGAAAGCATATTTATTTTTCCAGAAAGATCCTAAAGACCCAGAGACAGAGCCTAAATGTCCATCTTCCACACAGCTGCCAAAGGACTATTCCTAAAGCACAGGGCTGACCGAGTCACTCCTCTGCTCAAGATGCTTTTGTAGCTGTCTGATGCCCCTAGGATAAAAGTCAAACTCAGATATTTGCCTTTTAAAGCCTTTTTGCAATCTGACTTCAGGTTTTCCTTTCTAGGATTGTTTTATATTACTCTTTCCCAGACAACATTCCAGTAAAAGTGGTCTATCTGCTCCAGTTTCTCATACATGGCTTTCTACCCCCCAGCTTCATGACTGTACAGTTTGTCTCACATGTATGGATTGCTCTTCTACTTTACCTCTGCCTTCCTCTTGGAATCCCAAATCTACTTCCTCCCTTTTTTGTTCTCACTCTCTCCCCTTTCTCTATCTTCTCTCTCCTCATTCTCTTTCCAGATATATAGAGATGAACATATGCATATATATACACACATATATTTGTGTGTTTTAATAACTACTTAATTATTATTATTGTTATTATAAGAATTAGTTATAATTCTTAGTACTTAGTAAATTACCCCAAATCACATTTGCTAGAAGGTGGGTCATGAAGTGAGGGGTGGAGAATGCCAAGACAGTCTGTGACGACTCATTCCAAACAGAGAGTAAGAACAAATCCTAATGATAATCTCCCATCTCACCTCAGTCATTGATTTCAAGCAGTGTGGTACGGTGGAAAGATTATGAGGTTTGGAATCAGATCCAGCTGGGTTTGAAGCCCAGCTGGGCTGATTAGCAGACTACATGATCTTGGACAAGCCTGTCTCTGGGCTTCACTTTCTTCAATTATAAAGAAGGCTATTGGTCTAGACTCAGGGTCCTCTGTGCTCTAATGCTTTGTATTCTAAAGTTAATTTCTGGTCTGAAAATCTAAAGAAAAAAAATCTCAACCAGAAGAATCAAGTGACTTCTTTTGGAGTATAAATTGTGATATGGACAAGGAATTCCTTGGTTTTAGCTGTGGCCAATTTGTCAGATAATTTAATTTGCGTCTTCCTGCCCCATTCATGTACACAAGACCCAGAGAAGATATTTAAAGAAACCAAAGGAGTCTATCAAAAAAGCCCAGCAAAGACCAGGTTCTCCCCTCCTCACCAATGTCTTTTAAGTTCCCAGAAAGGTCCAGATTGCACAGAGAAAGGTCAGGAGTATTTCTGTTTCACCTGAATGAGTTTAGGAATCCTGAAGAGTATGTTCTGATAGTGAGTTGTGGGATCTGACAGCAAGTGAGGGAAGAGGCAAAAGAGGAAGGTTTAGAAATGTTCCCATTTTCCCCAGTGGGAACCATTGCCTTCAAGAAGTATAAATCTCTTGAAATGGTGCAGGGCAAAGTCCCAAGGGCTGCCACTCACTGAGTTCCACTGGCTATTTTTAGAATGGGGGGGAAAGTCAAAGATGGGGTTGAGCAAATTCAAAGTGACCAGCTCAAGAGAAAGACAAACAGGTGAGGGAGTTCTTCTGAAGGGGCAGAGACATTCATTTGGAAAAAAACCCCAAGAGATAGACTCGATCTGACATGGGCCCAGAAGTCACCAAAAGGAGGCGAACTTGAGAGAAGGAAAGATATTTCTGGGATGAGGAGAATTGTCTGGGGATAGGGATTTCTACAGAAAAACTTTCTTGGGAGGCCCAAAATTTAAGCTGAAGGCAGTGGATTTCAAGGCAATTGGCAGAAGGCTTTTAAAACAAAGCTGAGTCCATTCATTCATAAATATATTCAATAGGTCCACTATTGTGCTTGTATAAGACGGATTTCTCTTGCCCTCAAGATGTTTCCATATAGTTAGTGTAAATTTATTAATTACCTAATATTTGCCAAGCCACATGCTAGGCGCTGGGGATGCCAATACAGTCAGAAAGAGTCTTTACCCTCAAGGAGCTTATAGAAAAGAGGTCCAAAGAGGAGGTAGGAGGGGAACGCATTCAGATAGTACCTACCATGTGCCAGGAACCATGCTATATGTTTTAAAATATTATCTCAACTAGTCTTCACAACAACACTGTGAGGTAGGTGCAATCACCCCTTTTTAGAATTGGGGAAACCTAGTCAAACAGAGGTTAAGTGATGTGCCCAGGGTCACACATGTGAGTCAGGAATTAAACTGAGGTCTGCTTGACTCCAGGCCTTGCACCCAATCAGCTGTGCCCCCCAGCTGCCTCTAACAAAGCATGAACCAGCAAGCGTACGAGAGGGGTGTGTAAGGGAGAGGGTAGGTCTTACAAGTCAACCTCTACCTGGTATAAAGTCTGGGCGTGGGAGATGACTGTGGGTCAGCACATAGTCAAGGGAGGTTTCTTGGAAGAGGCATTTGGACCGGGCCTTGGAGGATGAGGATTCAGTTGCTTGTTTCTCTCTTCCTGATGTGCTGCGTACATAGATTGGAGATAGGAGGGTCTTTAAAGATCATCTAGTCTTACCCCAGGGACAACTAGGTGTCACAGTGGATAGAGCGCTGGACCTGGAGTCAGGAAGACCTGAATTCAGATCTGGCCTCAGAAACTTAATAGTCGCATGACCCTGTGCAAATCACTTAATCCTGTTTGCCTCAGTTTCCTCATCTGTCAAATGTGCTGGAGAAGAAAATGGCAAACCATTCCAATATCTCTGCCAAGAAAACCCCAAATGGGGTCACAAAGAATTGGATAGAATTGAATAACAATAAGTATCACTCCTACTTTTTCTGGATGAGGAAAATGAAGCCCAGAGAGGTCATGACCTTATCCAGGTAACCCAGGCAGTTAAAGGCATAACAAAGATTTGAACCCAAGTCTCTTGATTCTAGATCTAATGGTCCTTCTACTGAACTGTGCTGCCTCATTTATATATCTTCATCATGTCATAATATTATAGTATGTTGATACGTATGCATACATGTTTTTGTCTGGACTTAGGATTGACCTTTGATTTTATTTGTGTAGGGAACTCCAGGGAATAATTTCCCTTGAACGATATGAATCAGTAAATCTATTTCGACTTAAATCCTCACTTTCTAGGGAGATCATGAGACTTGGCCAGGGTAAAGTGGTCCAGGGAGGAATTGAAGCCAGGACTTGCTGATTCTGAGACTGGCCTATGCACCATGCCATGTTGCCTCTTTCTATTAGAATACCAGCTTGTTCAGCTAGTCACCATTTGCTGGATGATTTGGTCAGTTCCAGGTTTGGGGATAAGATAAAGGGGAACAAAGAGAAGAAATGAGCATTTATCAGTCACCTAGGGGCACTATGTCAAGCACTTTCCAAATATTCTCTCATTGATTCTCGGCACAATCCCAGCAAGGAGGCGCTATCATTCCTAGTTTTACAGTTGAGGAAGCTAAGGCAGATAGAGTTTAATGACTTTACTAGGGTCACACATCAGCTAGTAAGTGTCTGAGGCCTGATTTGAACTCAAGTCTTCCTGACTCTGAGCCCAGGGCTCTATTCATTGTGCTACCTACCTGCTGGAAAGGCTTTTCTGATACTGGGAAGGCCGTTAGTCAAGATGCAGAATGCAAATGTTCCCCACTCATAATTTCTCCTTTCTGAACAAGAAGTCTCTGCCTCTAGTGGTGACTATAAGACCAGCTTTTCCTGAGGAAACACAACTGGGGACATAGAAGCAAAATGCTCCAATGACTTCAGCGGAAAAAAACATGAAGTTCTAACATGAACCAAAATAAATTCAGCAGACCCAATCAGAAAGGCTGAGGGACGGCTTGTCAGCTAAAGGGAAAGTACAGGCCCGCTCAAAGTATTGTATGAAAAAAATGCATTTTGGATTAAAACTTTAATTTAAAAATAACCTCCTCTGGGTGTGGAAAGAACAACTCAAATAACAGGGTCAAAAACCAAATGCTTAAGGGGTAAATTTGGGAGGGATAAAGAAATGTCAAATTCTCTAGGCAAGATAGATGATATTGTGGAATTGACGCTGGATTGAAAGTCAGAATGGGCAGTGAGGTGGTGCCATGGATCGAGTGCCTGGCCTAGAGTCAGGAAGGTTCATCTTGAGTCCCAAGTTCAAATTTGACTTCAGACACTTCCCAGCTGTATGACCTTGGGCAAGTCACTTCATGATATTTTCCTCAGTTTCCTTATCTGTCCAATGAGCTGGAGAAAGAAAAGGCAAACCACTCTAGTATCTTTGCCAAGAAAATACCAAATGAGGTCACTGAGAGTCACACATGATTGTACAACAGTAGAAGTCAGAATGCTGGGCTTTATTCCTGGCTGCGTGACCTTAAGCAAGTCACTGAACTGTTGTGTAATCTTAGTCTCCTCTTCTGTCAAATGAAGGGCCTAGAGTAGTTAATCTCTCAGGCACCTTCCATTTCTAACTTCATAGAAATGGAGAAAGGGGCAGGCTTGGGGGTGGTGTGAAATCTGACCTCGTACCACGTCAGAGCTGGAAGGAATCCTAGAGATCAGTTGCTCCAGCAATATGATCTACAGGAAAGAGCACTGGATTTTGGATCTGGTGGGGTTTAGACCCAACCCCAGCCCTACTACTTACTCAGTTCAGCAATAACAAATAATTGCATTCTACTTACTACCTGTGTGACCTTGTGCAAGTTTATTTCTTGTTTCTCTAGGACTCAGTTGGTTCATCTGTAATACGAAGGGCTGGAAGAGATCATCTCTATGGTGCCAAGTGGGCAGCTTGGTGGCGCAGTGGACAGAAGGCCAGGCCTGGAATTAAGAAGACCTGAGTTCAAACCCCAGCATCAGATACTTTCTAGCTGTATAACTCTAGGCAAGTCACTCAACCCTGTTTGCTTCCCTTTCCACATCTATGAAACAAGATGGAGAAAGGAATGTCAAATCACTCTAGTATCTTTGCCAAGAAAATCCCAAATGGGGTCATGAAGAATTGGAAAGGACCGACTGATGATAACAAAGGACCCATGTATGTGAATTCTATGATATAAAAATCAGCATATAGTTAGTAGGGAATATAAGCTTCTTGGGGGCAGGGCTGTTTCATTTTTGTCTTTGTATATTCCCCAATGCCCAGGGTAGTGGGTGGCATATAATTGGGGCATACTGTTTGTTGATTTTTTCATTGATAAGTATCAAATGAGCTCCAGGAGTTCAGAGGAAGGAGAAGTTATTGTGGCTTAGGGAAAGTTTCATGGAGAAGGCAAGATTTGAATTCATCCTTAGAGGATAGGGAGGATTCTGAGGAGACAGAGGTGGTGGTGGGCAGGGAGACTGGTTAGACAAACACAAACATCCTAGACCAGCATAGTAGCAAGACTTGGCTTTTACTACTTCAATGATAGCAGCAAAGGCCTCCTAAGGATGATTAAGCTTTTGACAGGCCCTATTTAGTCATTCAGAGTGGAACCTTGGAGAGGTTATATGAATCATCCAGTGTTACTGAACAAGTTATCAGCACAGAGAGAAACATAACCACTGACCTATCGCTGGCTCCCTTCTTCCTCTTGCCTAATTAAGCCACACATCCCACACGAAGGCAGTACAGTTCTTTGCCTTCTCCTTTTCAGAAAGACCTTTTTGGAGCAAGAATGCCTAAACAGGACGCAGCTGAGCCCTCTTTCCTGTGCATGACAGCGGTCACAGCTCCCTCATCAACCCTTGGCAAGGACTATGTCTTGGAGGGTAGAACATCCCCAGGTGGCCACAAGACTGATGAAGACAACAGATTTGTAAGCTGCATCAGAATCCTTATATAATAATGATGTATAGAAAAGTGCTGCTAGAAATGACCCTCTGTTTCCCAAATTATGCTTTCACCGTGGGTCAAACCATGTTGTGTCTATATACAGAGACAGATACATTTTCATGATTACAGAGAGAGGCTAGGTTTCTCCTGCAATCCTTACTCCTCAAGGGTTCCAACTCTTTAGCAAAACTGTAGACAAGATAACATTTATCTTTGGCTTTCCTCCTCCTCTTTCTTTTTTTTTCTTTTCCCTTCCTCTTGCCAAGGAAAAGGAGGGGGTATAACACAGTCTCATAGAGAAAAGACTGGCTTTTGAACCAGGAAGTCCTAGTTCAATTCTTATGCCTGACACACGCTAGCTTTGTGACCATTAGTAAGTCACTTAATCTCACCGAGTCTCAGTCAGCAACTTAAAGCTATAAATTATAGAATTGTTGACCTGCTTTAACATTTGGCATTTCCACACTGGAAGTTCCCCCATACCAACAGTTCTAGTCAAAACAACAAGAATAATAGCTCTAGTATACATCTGTAGAGTGTTTTACAGTTACAGTTTTTTCATAGGCTTTATATCCTTTGGTACTCATAACAACTATCCTATGAGGTAAGTAGTACAAATATTGTTATCTCCACTTTACAAATGAGGAAACTGAGGCCCAGAGATGTTAAATGACTTGCCTAAGGTCACACTGTGACTAAATAGACCCAAACCCAGATCTGCTCATTCAAAGACCAATGCTTTTTCCATTGAACCGTATTACCTCTTCTGAACCATCCTGAATCTCTCTGTTTCTTCATTCGGGCATGACTTACCTCTAACCAAAAATAATAATAATTGTAATAACAATCCCTAATGTGGCAATTTAATGTTTATTAAGTGCTTCACATATATTATTTCATTTGATCAATCAGTCAACATTTATGAAACATCTACTATGGGCCAGGTGCTATGCTAAGTACTGGGGATACAAAGAAAGGTAAAAGTCTCTGTTTTTGAGGAGTTTATGATCAATTAAGAGAAGACAGAATATAAAAAACTATGTTTGTTGAATTGTTTATTTTTAGTTGCATCTGATTTTTTTTGGTGACCTCATTTGGAATTTTCTTGGCAAAGATACTGGAATGTTTTGCTATTTCCTTCTCCAGTTCATTTTATACATGAGGAAACTGAGGCAACAGGGTTAAGTGATTTGCCCAGGGACAATTTTTCTTTTTTAATATATATTTTATTTTCCCCCCAATTATGTTAAAACAATTTTTTTAACATTTAAAAAAAAAGGTTTGAGCTCCAATTTCTTTTTCTATCTCCCTCTCTCTCCTCTCCCCTCCTTGAGGTATTAAGCAATCAGATATAGGTTATACATGTGCAGTCATGTGAAACATTTCCATATTAGTCATTTTGTACAAGAATACTTGAATAAAAGAGAAAGAATGAAAGAAAGTGAAAAATAGCATGATTCATTATGTATTCAAACAATATCAGTTCTTTCTGTGGAGGTGGATAGTATGCTTCATCATTAGTCCTTTGGGAGTTTCTTGGATCATCGTGTTGCTGACAATTAGCTAACTCATTCACAGTTCTTCAACAAACATAATTGCTGTTACTGTGTATAATGTTCTCCTGGTTCTCTTCACTTCACTTTGCATCATGCAAATCTTTCCAGGATTTTCTGGGACTATCCTGCTTGTCTTTTCTTATAGCACAATTGTATTCCATTACAGTAATCTACTGAGGACAAATTTGAACTCAGATCTTTCTAACTCCAGGCCCAACACTCAATCTACTGTGCCATTTAGCTGTCCAAACAACTATGTTCAAACAAATTATATAAAGGATAAAAGGGAAATAATCAACAAATGGATGGCATTAGAATTAAGGGAGATTGAGAAAGGCTTCCTGCAGAGGGTAGGATTTTAGTTAGGACTTGAAGGAAGTCAGGGAAGCCAGGAGGCAGATATGAAGAGGGAGAGTATTCCAGGCATTGGGGATGGCCAATGAAAATGCCTAGGGCCAAGAGATGGAATGTTTTGTTCAAGAAATGTTAGAAAAATATCTTTATTTTACAGATGAGGAAACTGGAGCTTAGAAAA
The DNA here is from genome assembly GCA_028646575.1 of Pseudocheirus occidentalis. Classification (NCBI taxonomy): domain Eukaryota; kingdom Metazoa; phylum Chordata; class Mammalia; order Diprotodontia; family Pseudocheiridae; genus Pseudocheirus; species Pseudocheirus occidentalis. The sequence goes on along the minus strand of CM053595.1, from coordinate 33,869,860 downwards.
AGTAAATGACTTGTCAGGTCAGGGAAGATTTGAACTCAGGTCTTCCTGACTCCAAAGATAGTGCTTTACCCAGTAGATCATGTAAACATCTTTTAACTCCCTTTCCCCACTCCACAAATATTCAGGGAACTTATATTGTCTTCAGAATGCCCAGGTTGCACCCCTTCTTGGACTCTGCTCTCCTTGGACATCAGCCTATTCTCCAGATCATTTTCTTTTCCTCTTCCAAACTTATTTCTGATGTCTCATTCCATCAGTGAGATTATGTGACTGAATTTCACCTTCTGGCTGCTAGGTGGCACAGTGGACACAGCCTACAGTGCTGGGCCTAGAGTCAGGAAGACCTGAGTTCAAATTTAGTCTTATACACTTACTAGCTCTGTGACCCTGGGCAAGTCTCTTAAATTGTCATTTGTTTCTGTTTCCTCATCTGTGAAATGGGGATAATAATAACACCTTC
>CM053595.1:33808971-33869300 GCA_028646575.1 Pseudocheirus occidentalis | reverse complement strand
ATCCTCATCATCATCATCATCTCCACCATCACCATCATCATCATCACCATCACCATCAGCAGCAGCAGCAGCAGCATCACCATCATCATCAATTATAATTATAAACCATAGTGGGCACTCACAAAATGTTGAATAGTTAACAACTGCCTTCATAGCCTTGACCTCATTGGGTGATCATTTGGGGACAGGGAGAGGAATAGGGGAGGGATTTTGATCCTAAGGGAGATATTGAAATGTCAGTGTCCTTCCTCTTGTTCTTCCAGATCACATCACATAGAAAGCCAGTCCCTTATCCCATTAGGCATAGAGATTAGAAATATAGATCTAGTGCCAGAAAGGATATTAGGGGTCATTTGGTCCAACCCTCTCACTTTACAAGTGAGAAAACTGAGGTCCCATGAATTAAAGTATTTTGCTCAAAGTAACAGAGGATAGAAATTACGTTAGAATTCACATCCTTTGGCTCCAAGTTCATCGTTCTTTCCACCATAGTAAGTTGCCACTCCTTACCCTCAGGACAACCCAGCCTCAACACTAGCTTTATAAAAATAAGCTCTAACAATACCTGTGTGGAATATTCTTGGCAGAGGCTTCTCCACTGCTTTGTATAGACAAGCTTGTTTCTTGGGAAAATTCATTTTATTTATGATTTTAGGATCATAGAATCTGAAGGGATACTAGAGATCACTTTGTCTACCCATTTTATACATGAGGAAGATAAGGCCTGAAGAAGAGAAATGACTTGGCCAGGATCACCCAGGTGGTATTATAATCAGGGATTCCTCTGCTCTGCTGCACTGTCTCCCAACTTTCAGGTACCCTAAGGGAAAAGCATTGATATTAGAGTCAAGCAATCTAGGGCTTAGGCCTAAATTATTGTATGACTCTAGGTGTAACTGCCTATTCCAGGTCTTAAGCTTCCATCATATTCAATCTATATGTTACCCTCAACCCTTAAAGCAGTATTCTATATACAGAAGATGTTTAATAAATGCTTGCCAAATTAAATGAAAATAGAAATGAAGAAATTGTGCTTAATTATATCTAAGATCTATTCTAGTCTCTGGTTATGACTTGATGTGAATGCATGTTGTCCGTCTTAGATCATAAGCTCCAAGGAGGCAGGGATCCCAGCACAGTTATATGCAAATGAGCAATTATGGAAAGGAAGGTCTGGATGAAGATGATGATAATAGAGAATTTTGGTCTAATTTTATTTTTTTTAAAGTCTTTGTTGATGCTTTAAAAAAAAACACCATTGTCAACTTTCAATGATCTCTCTCCAAAAAAAGCCCTTCCAAATAAAGCAACACATTGGTTGTGTCTAATTATATATGCCTCATTCCTTACCTATTATCTACCATCTCTTTGCTGAGAGACAGGAAGCATGCTTCACTCTCACTTCTTTGAATTTATTCTCAGTCACTGAATTTATCAGCATTCTGATGCCTTTTAATGTTGTTTTTCTTTACATTATTTTGGCAATGTTTCAAATTGTTCTCCTGGTTCTGCTTACTCTGCTCTGCATCAGTTCATACAACCAACTTCCTTTCTAAAGGCTTCACATCTTGTATGTCAAAAAAGGACTCATTCTATTATTTCAAGACTATATTTATCAAGAGAGGGCTGGGGTCATGTGAGGTCATATCCCTAACTTTCTACCATTCTCATCAAGGAAGACAATCTCACTCTCCCATAAAAAACCTGTTGGTATCCCTGCCAAGGACAGAATAGTATTTGATGCCAACAGGGCATGTGCTGAGAGGCAAACTTGCAAAAATGGAAAAGAGCAAGAGTCATCTGACAGATGAATAGGGCAATTATTAGTCTCCTCCTCATCTGTAGACTTTAGGACTAGACTTTTTAGTTGTCTTGGCCCCTCCTTTAGGTGCAGTGGTTGAAAGTTTGAAGAAGACACTCATCTTATTTGGAAGGTTTTCCAGGATCTCTCTGGGGGCCTTCTGCAAAACTTTGTAATTTCACTCCAATAGAGGGAACCTAGCAATGTTTTCCAAAACACCACCCGCCCTGAAGCATTCTTGGAAGAGCAAGCAGGGACCAGAACAATGAGAAGGAGGGAGGGTCAGCCCCTTCTGTGGAGGCAAAAACATGTCTACATCCCCAGAGTGGGGTCAATCTATTCCAGAAGCTCAGTGAGGCAGCTGGGTGAACACATTAAACACCGTACTTAGAGCTGAGAGAAAGAGGGAAGACAAGGATAAGTGGCATTTTTCTTTGCTGAAGTTTGGAAGTAAACAAGGACAAGTAGTTTTCATGATGATTACAAAATGATGGAAATTTATTACTCCCTCCCCCCACACTTCAAAGGTCTCCAGCTATGTAATGTAGTGTAGCTTCACTCCCAGGGGTTGGAAGACACATTCTCCAAGTCAGAAGCAGAGTGTGTTTACTCCAGGAATCCAGGTTTTCTACCAGTGCTTGGATATTCTGGGATCTATCTGCCTGTATTGTCTGCAGGTTCAGAGTTTTCTTTTTCAAACCCGAGAGACTCATCAGGAGAGAAACATAAACAAAAGACCATGCATAGAAGATGCCTGGGAGCCCAAAATGAAGATCTTTAAAATTTGGGTGAAGGTAAATTGAGTTTGCAAGGTTGTGGGTTCAGCCCTGACACAATGGGGAAATATAGGTATGGAATACTGCCGCATCACTCTCCTACTCAATAAACTTCATGGCTCCCTATTACCTCTGGGGCCAAATAAAAATTCCTCTTTGGAATTGAAGGCCCTTTACCACCTGAATCAAACCTTTCCATTTTATTACATGTTACTGTCCTCATGTGCTCTCTGGTCTAGCCAGATATGTCTTCTTGTTTTTCCTCCATATGGTGTGTGCCTTTGCAAGGAGACTGTTTCCTGCATCTGGAATGTGATCCCTAACTCACTTCCACCTCCTTCTGTAGAATTATTTGATTCCTTTAAAGCAGCGGTTCTCAACCTGTGGGTTGCAACTTCTTTGGGGGTCGAATGACCCTTTCACAGCAGTCACAGCGGTCACCTAAGACCTTTGGAAAATGCATATTTTCAATGGTCTTAGGAATCAAGACACCGCTCCTCTATCTGTCTCCAGGCGGGTCTGCCCACGTGCAGATATGTCCACATATGAGTATTAAAGGGTTGCAGCATTAGGAAGGTTGAGAACCACTGCTTTAAAGGCTCAACTCAAACACTGTCTTCTACGAGAGGCCTTTCTTGAGTACCCTCTTCCCTCTGCCAGCTAATGGGGCCTTCCTCTTTTCCTAATTACCTCATATTCCATGGTATAGCTCTTATATTTATGTATGACGTAAGCTCCGGAGGAAGTTACCAGCCTGGAAACTCTCTTCACAGGTACACATCAGCAACTCCTAAGTACCGTGGTTCTAAAGAGTTTTTTGTCACTGAGAAGTAAAATGACTTACCCGTGGTCACATAGCCAGTGTGTGTCAGAGGTCATTCACAAAAATAGGTCTTCCTCATCCAAGGCTGGTCCTCTGTCCAATATATCATATTTACTCAGATATCATTATCCCCAACTTATAGATGAAAAAAGGTGGAGTAATTTGTCTAAGACTGTACAGTTAATTACTGACAAAACTGGGATGAGAAACGAGGTCTGCCTGGTATTTCTTGGTAACTTTATGCTAGCTCCTGTGGGTGGATAGGAATCTACATTCATCGTTGACTGAATGGGTATGTTTGGGGGGAGACTGAGCTTTCTTCTCCTACTAGGATGTCCTAATTTGGAAAAGACTACCCCTACATTAAGGATGATCACATAAGCTTTATCTAGAAGAGGTTAAAAAGGAAATGCTATGTTTTAAAATCAGTTTGTAACCTTCAATTAGTTACATCATTTTTCTTCGCCACTGTTGCCATTATGATGTAGAGACGAGAACTAGCTAGGGTTAGTTAATGACATGTCATTACATTCTACACACTGGGTTCAACTGAAGGCCCAATATTCATTCATATCAAAATTTGGCTCTCCAAATTATTCGCAATACCAAAAATGATCTCTAATTGACCACTTTCAGATACTACTTAAGCCTTAATTTGGAGGGCATGAGTGGTCTGCCCGAATGAGCCATTCATTTTGAGCTTCATTTCTTTACCACTTGAGATACTGAATGGTAGGTACCAAAGGCAAAAGGAGCCCCTGGAGACGTCTTTCGAATGAGTGCCTCTCCTAAGTCAGGGAGTCATGGAGCTCTCTATCCTAATTAGCTTGCAGTGTAGCTTCGAGAGGGCAAGAGCATGTGTGTCAACTTCTGATCTAATTTTCTTTTTAGAGCAGTACTTATGAAGGTGTGTGGGATTGGGATGCAGGGTCTCTGCCTACTTCAAAAGCTCAGGAAATCTGCTGGGAGATTCCGTCTATTTCAACCACTCACATTTCCCTCCTTCTTGGCAATGGAGTGGAGGTAATGCTGAACTACTTCATTTTGCTGCTTTTTAGTAGTTAACTCAGATTCACTCCTAGAGACTCCCAAAGACTTTGCCACTGATTATATTCACACCTGAGTTCAAGCTCCTTTGATTCTTTCTCCCTTCCCCCCAGAACTCTTTCTCTCTGAAGAGGTGAGTTGGGGCCCAGCACTGTGCTAATCAGATATATCTTGATGCCCCAAATACTTATGCCAACAGAAAGCGCAATACTCCAAAACCCCAATTAGAGAACTCAATCCACACAGTCGCTCTAGTCAGCCAGCAGCCAGGTACTGCTATCTTCTAGCCACCTAGAATCAAGCCTTACTCTGAACATGGAATTGGCTTCAAGGGTCCATACAATGTTGGATACCTTCCTCTCATTCACTCTGAACATTGAATGCACTCTGAGGGTCCATACTTCAGAGCCCCCAACCTGTTCCATAAACTTCTCAAGACTCAGAGCCCACTGACTGCATTTACCCAATGACTGTTCTTTTTTTATTTATTGACTTGTTTATTTACTTTTAGTTTATAAGATTCAGTTTCAGAATCACTTGAGTTTCACATTTTCTCCCCTCCTTTCTATCCCCCCCCCCCGCCATGGTGGTATACAATCATGTATGGGATCTGCAAATACTTTCACATTGTACAATAGTCTGGTTGTATAGAAGGGTTGTAACCAGTGGAGCAAATAATGGGAAAAGAGGAAAAAAAAAAAGAAAACCAAACATGGAAAAGAACAATAGCATGTGTTGCTTCAGTCTCCATTTAAACTCTGGTCTTTCTAGATCTCTCTCTTAGTGTAGGTATCTCCTTCCATTCTGAGACTTGTAGAGTTGTCTTTTAACTGTGTGATGCTGAGAAGAGTTCAGTTTATCCAGGTTGGTCGTCACATATATGATGTATCTGTGATTGTGTACAAATTTTTCCTGGTTCTGCTCTTCTCACTTAGCAAGCCTTTCCAGGTAAATATGAAGTCCATCTCCTTCCCATTTCTTATAACACAATAGCATTCCATTACATTCATATACCATTACTTGTTCAGCCATTCCCCAATTGGTGAGCATCCCCTGAGTTTCCAGTTTTTTGCCACCACAAAGAGAGCTGCAATAAATATTTTTGCACATATGGGTCCTTTTCCCACTTCTGTGATCTCTTTGGGATACAGCCCCCAAAGTGGTATTACTGGGTTAAAAGGTATGCAATTATTTATAGCCCTTTGGGCATAGTTCCAGATTACCCTCCAGAATGGTTGTATCAATTCACAGCTCCACCAACAATGCATTAGCATTCCAATTTTTACACATCCTCTCCAGCACTTGTCATTTTTCTGTTTTGTCGTCTTGGCCAATCTGATTGGTAAGATGTGGTACCTCAAAGTTGTTTTGAATTACATTTCTCAAATCAATAGTGATATAGAGCATTTTTCCATATGCTTAAAGATATCTTTAATTTCTACCTCTGAAAATTGCCTGTTCATATCCTTTGCCCGTTTATCAACTGGGGAATGGCTTATATTCTAATAAATTTTACTTAATTCCCTGTATATTTTAGAAATGAGGCCTTTATCAGAGATACTGGTTGTAAATATTCTTTCCCAATTTCTGACTTCCCTCTTAATCTTGGTTACATTGGCTTTGTTTGTACAGAAACTTTTCAATTTAATGTAATCAAGATCATCCATTTTGCATTTTATAATGCTCTCCAACTCTTCTTTGGTCATAAAGTCTTCCCTATTCCATAAGTCTGACAGGTAAACTATCCCTTGCTTCCCCAGATTATTTACAGTATCAGCCTTTATACCTAGATTGTGCACCCATTTAGACTTGACTTTGGTGCCAATGGCCGTTTCATGCTCTGTTTTCTATGTCTCTATTTCTATTTCTCTTGTTCTACTTAATTCAACAGCCACCAGCTCAAATGTCATGTCTTATATGATACCTTGTTAGCTAGGTGGTGAAATGGATAAAGTGCTGGGCCTGGAGCAGGCTCTCCACCTCTGACCTGGAGTCTTCCTGAGTGCAAATCTGGCCTCAGATGTGACCCTGGGCAAGTCACTTTAACCTGTTCACTCAGTTTCCTCATTTGTAAAGTGAGCTGGAGAAGGAAATGGTAAAAGCTTCTAATATTTTTGCCAAGAAAACTCCATGGGTCACAAAGAGTCAGACAGGACCAAAAAACAAAGGAACAGCATACTAAGCTTTTCCTAACGCCCCTATTTTTAATGGGCCTAAATTACCTTGTACAGGTTTTGTATTTATTTATTTGTGCATATGTTGCTTTCTCCAAACTGAATGTGAGCTCCTTGAGAGCCCGGACTACTTAATTTTTTTCCTTGTATTTCTTAGGATGTAGCACGGTACCTGATCTCATTAGCCCCGATGGATTCAGTTATCATCTCTATGTATAATGATTCTCATATCTATTTGTCCAGCCCTAGCCTCTCTCCTGACCTCTAGTCTCCCATCTTCAGCTGCCTACTGAACATCTCAAACTGGATGCCCTGGAGACGTCTTAAATTCAGTATGTCCCAAATTAGCTTGTTATCTTTACCTCCTTAATCCTTCCTAATGTTCCTACTCCTGTTGAAGATTCATTCTCAGTTCCACTCTCTCACTCCATATATGCAGCCCCCTAGTTCATCTCTTGAATGTGGCCCTTTCTGTCCCCTGACATTGACACCATCCTAGTGCGGGCTCTCCTGCTTGGACTATTGCACTAACCACCACCTGGTTTCCATGCCTCAAGTCTTCATTCCAGTCCATGCTCCTCCAAGCTGCTAAGCTAATTTTCCTAAAGTGCAGCTCTAACCCATATCACCTCCTATTTCCACACCCCCCTTGAAATCCCTTCCCCACCATTTCCTACTTTGTAAACTCCTGGAGGACCAAATATAAAATCCTCCACCTGACTTTTAAATTTCTTAAAAACAAAAGCCTGGCCTTTTGTTTTTGTTTTTGTCTTTTTTTTTTTTTGCATCCCTAATACTTCGCCCAGTGTCTTGCACACAGCAAGCTCTTAATAAATCCTTGTTGACTTGATTTGACTTCACTTGCCTTGGAACATACCTATAGTTGGTACTTTAGAAAACTTGTTGATTGAAAGAATGGCAGAATGACTCATCCCTCTGTCACCAACATCCAGGGGCTGGATCTTAAAGCATTCAACTAATGATAGTCACCAGCATCAAAAGCAAGTCTTGAGGCTCTTTCATGTAATGAACAATTGTAGTATATTAACAAATTCAGAGTACTCCACATGCCTGATCTTACTGTAATAAAAGTTCTGACAGAAGGTTGGATTGGTAAAGCATTTCAGGAAGGCCGCACCAAGTCTTGGGGATGTTCCATGAACCTTGATTATTGATGCACTATGAACAATGGGAAAAGCATTGGATTCCAGGACTTGAGTACTAGTTCTCATACTAGGTCTGCCACTAACAAGTTGTGTAACTTTGGGGCAAGCTATTTCACCATTCTGGCATTCTAACCTTGAATAGCAGCCTCTTAAAAAACATATATCTATAAGATCAATGGCAACACCTTAGTTAAACCACTCGGGAAGGATGTACAAGTCAAGATACACCATTGACAATGAGTCAGAGTTCATTTATCAGTGGTTTAATTTTCTTCCTGCTGGGGATTCGTCCCGATATAGGGGCCCCCATCCAATCCAGCACACTCTTCAGCAGGAGTAGGCAGATGCTATCACTATCATGTCTAAATTCAGCTATCTTTTATGAGGAGCAGAAATCAGGGAGCAGGAGAAGGTTAAGTACTTGGGGAGGTCAAAGTTTCCTTTCAGCTACTCATGAGGACATTTCCAGAACAACAGCAGCAAATAAGAGACTTACAAGGCAAAAGTTCAAACAACAAGCTGGAAGGCCAGCAGCTGTTCCCAGATGTTACCCTTTCTGGTTGTATAAGCATTGCTTGCCTTGATTGGGGTTGCCCAACAGGCACATGCAGAGTCCTTCTTCTGTTACTTAATCAGATGCTTTCAACAGTTCTTCAATTCTTCCATCACTTGCTCTGTATACAATGAATATGGTGTAGCTATATGGTTCACATGTATTTGCACGCACATGAAGGGGATGTTCTTGAAGGTACTGAATACATAATCCAGAACTCTACTGCAAGAGGCCTCGTAACCTATAGCATGTGTAATGGGTCAGCGACTTTAACCTAGTGGGAACAAGGAGTTGACATAGAAGCAGCTACTCCATCTCACTCAAATAGTATCATCTCCTACCCAATCTTGCAAGACCTGGAAAATAATTTGGTTGTTGGTTAAACAAATGTTCTCATGGCTGCACCACACTTTTGCCTTGCTATGAATGCCTGGCTATTTTAGGTTTTAGTCAAAAAGGTAGCTTAGTTAAACAGGTTAGTTCCTTGGCTCAAACATATAACAGGTCTCTTCCCTTCTGTGGAGCTAATCATAGGCCACTGGACTGAGTTATCACCATGGGAATATCTGGCTCTCTTTCCTGAACAATGCTGCCAACCCTAAGTGAGGCTGGCCATCTGAAAGTGTCAGTATTTGGAGTTTCAGGGCTTTTAATAAGAAGAGTCAGAAAGCAGTGAAGTAGGTTTTGTTGTTGTTTGTCTTACCACCTACTACCTATGCAAAGCACTGTTGGGAGAAGATGATGGGGGAGGTCATCTTCATCATCACAACATATAATGCAAAGAGCTCATATGCTAACTCAGGAGACAAAATAAATATCCGCTATCCAAAAGAGGTTTGGCAGCTGCCAGAGCCAACCACCAGGTGCCAGAGGAGGGAACCAGTCAAGCACGTGTGGGAAAACTTCTCTACGGCTCCAGTCTTAGTCAGATGCCACCAGTATCTCATCTTCCCAAAAGTTGTACATATGGGATCTTCCAGGCTCCTCGCTGTGGGGCAAACATAATTGCTCACGCCATTTAGATGCAAGGAATTGTCAATTATATACTTCTCATAAGACAAAGGACCACCTGGCCTTACTACTTCTCCTTCCACCAGGCTTTAGACTTATTGGCCTTAGAATTTGCCCTGCCACTGTGACCTCCACACCTCCAGATTTTGCTGCCTGCCCTATAGCTGATACCCTAAGGACCCCTGGGCTTTGCAATCTGCCATGCTACTTTTGACAATGCCACTTTTACTTGAAGGTAAAAAATGTTAGCTCCTTCAGACAGATTTTCACATTAAAAAATTTTTATTCTCAGAATTTAGCACAGTGTTTAACTCACAGTAAGCACTTAGGTTTTTGTTTCCTTTTCTTTTTGGAGACTGGGTTTCCCCATCTTGCCCAGGCTGGAAGTATAGTGGCCATTAATAGACCCAACTGCACCACTGATTGGCATTGAAAATTTCTCCCACTGGGCTAGGACATCCCTTCTTAAGCAGCCTGGTGCTCCTCCCTCTACTCCTGGGGTTTACCATATTGGTGCCAGACTTAGTACAGACGTCCAATTGGCCTTAGCTAACTTGAGCTCCATTATTCACCAACCTTAGCCTCTCCAGTAGAAGGGATTATAGGTGTGTGCCAACATGCTTAATTAGCAGTTAGTGAATGTTTTTTCAGTCTATTCCATTACATTCCATAAGGCAAAGTCCAGGTTTTCAGGCTGTGGAAGCTTGGTATAAGGAACTAAATAAGAAATATGACTGTAACTCACTACAACTCAAGACTACATGCACACTTGCAAGTTTTAAGCAGGGTCCTGTGTCATTCAGTATTTGATTCTATTCCCACCCCTCATTCATCCAAATGCATGTCAACTAAAGTCCTCCTGTACACATCAGCCCCTGAGTAGACTACAACAGGCTGGCTCACTCATACCCTTGTCAGCTGGAGTTCCTGACTTGCCACCTCTTTCTTTGTTAACCTCCATGGAATTTCCTGGGTGGAAGCCCAGAGAGGTCATTGTGGGCTGGAGCAATTAGACAATACTTCATGGGAGGCTCAAAGGCTCATAACTTTAGACCAATAAGAGATCTCGCAGGCCATCTATCCAGTTCAACCCTGTGACTTTATAGATGAGAAAACTAGGCCCAAAGAGGACAAGACAGCAGAAATAGTCTGTGAGGCTTGAACAGGCTGCAAAGGGTGGACTTTGAACTGGGCATTGAAGAATGAGTGGATTTACTCAAAGAGGACAAGAGAGGAGAAGGGAATGCATTCTAGACAGTGACCACATGGCCACATTTCCCTCCTTAGAACTCTTATGCCACTTTCTTTTAAAAAAAAGAGATGCCAGGATGGTAGCTCCTGAATCCATTCACCCTGCTCTGGGAAGACTTAGCTGTGGTCAAGGGAGACTAGAGGTCACTACCAGGACTAGCAGGCAGGTCAGAGAATATTGCTTGCTAAGGAACTTTGGCTTTCTCCCAAATCCACATGAATAAATCCTCTGTGCCGCAAGTTCCAGAATCAGTGGTCCCCCCAAATGTCCGGTTCTTTGTCTAGAGAGTCAGCATCAACATGGTGCTCCTTTGTCTGGTCCAAGAGGAGAAGTGGTGGGGAACAAAACAAATTCAAGCTGCGAATGTCCTAGGACATGGGTCCAGATTAATCTTATGTCTGGATGGGCTTCAGGGTTTTAGGAGATTGCTGATCTTGAAGATGCTTGATATACGTATTATTCTTCATTATGTGTTGTGTTCTTGCTCTTGAATCCACACACTGTAAATTCACATTGTCCGACTTTAACTAGGCTGTCACTTTAGATGGCTTTCCTTTTATTCATCCCTAATTGATTCCCTGTCTCATTCCTCACTGAAGCTGTTCCAAATGCTTTCTTCTTTCCTCAAACCTCTCACATCTCCCCTTTCCATTTCTCTCTCAGCTGAGCATCTTGCCTCTACCTTTATTGAGAAAATTGAGGCCACTCAACTGTTAGCTCCTTCTCTCCTCTTCATCTCAAAATTTCTTGACATCATTCCTGCTTTCTCCTTCTTTCTTCCAGTCTCCAACAATGAAATGGCCCTTCTCTAATCTTGAGTCTCTCCTTAGTCACTGATTTCTTTCCTACTACCTTCAGGAATACACATATTTCCCTCATCCTTAAAAAAAACCTCCTCTAGTCCATTCTGTCCTCTCAAACTACCATTCTTTTCTTAGTCAAACTAAAAAAAGCAACCTGTACTTTATGCCTTGGCTTTTTTTTGCTCTTACTCCATAACTCTTTGAGATCTGGCTTCTAACTTCATCACCTAACTGAAACCACTCTCTCCAAAATTACCACTGATCTTTTAATGAACAAATCTGATGGTTTTTTTCATAATCCCCATACTTATCAACCTATTTACTATATTTGACACTACTGATCACTTCCCCCTCCTGGTTATTTTTTCCTCTCTTTGGTGTTATTCTCTCCTGATTCTTCTCCTACTTGTCTAATTGCTCCTTCTCACTCCCCTTAGTTGGCTCATCACCCATTTTTCATGGCCTAACTCTGTGTCACCCAAGGATCTGTCCTGAGCCCTCTTGTCTTGTCTTGCCTTCTTTGTAATCTTCCTCTCTTCTTCTATTGTCTTGTCTTTCCTTGTATCATCTTCTCTTGTCTTCTCTCTTTTCCTCGCTTTCCCTCTCCTCTCCACTCTCAGTAACTTCATCAACTTGCATGGGATTAATTATTATCTCTATGCAAATAGCTCTATATGTCTAGCTCCATTCTTTCCCCGGAACTTTGGTTTCATATCACTAACTGCTTATTGGACATTTTATTTCATACTGATGTCCCAGAGACATCTCAAACTCAACATATGCAAAAGAGAACTGATAATTGTCTCCCCCCACCATACCCCGTCTCTTCCAAACTTCTCTATTTCTGTCAAAGGCATTACCATTCTTCTAGCCACCCAGATTTATTAACTTCAGCATTTTATCAGATTTCTCACTCTGCCTCACCCCACTTATTCAACCAGTTGTCAAATCTTACTGTTTCTACCTCTAGGGCATCTCTTATATCCCATTTCATATCTCTGCTCACAGAGTTACCTCCTTTGTTCAGGCTTTCTTGCTTAGATTATTCCATTAGCTTCCTAATTGGTCTTCTGACTCAATTGTCCCCCCACTCCAGTCTACCAGTCACATTGCTGTCATAGTGATTTTCTTTAACTATGGGTCTGACCATGTTGCTCCCTAACTCAATCAACTCTGATGGCTCCCAATTGCCTTTAGGATAAAATAAGAATATTTCTGCTTAGTTTGCAAAGCCCTTTGCAACATGGCCCCCTTTCTATCTGTTCTTCTCATATACTTTAACTCTATGGTCCGGCAATACTGGCCTGGTGACTGTTCCTCACATGTGACACTTCCTCTCTCATAAGTGTGCCTTTGCAACAGCCATCCTACACTGCCACACTTCATCCTCTTCGCATCCACACTTCATAGAACTCCTCTATTCTTTTACGGTGCAGCTCAAGCACAACCTTTGAAATCAAGGTTTCCTGATCCCTTCAGCTATTAGTGCCTTCTCTCAAACTACCTTGTCTTGAACAAATACCTCTGTATTTATTTTCTTTGTTTATACTTGTTTGTATATAATTATGTATGTATTTTTCCTTTCCTGTCTACTCCTTTAGAAGCTCATTTTGAATAAAAGGTTTTTGACTAGTTGTCCTTTTAGACCCAGTGGCTAATACAGTGCCTGACACAGAAACATTACAAATGTTTCTTGAATGATAATTATTAAGTCCCACAAATTTGCTTATTACTTTTGGATTTTTCTACCATGTCCCAGAAACCTCATCACCGGAAAAACTCATTATCTTGCAAGATTGAATCAGCCTTGGCATTTCAACCTCATCAGCACCCTTTGACCCTCTGATTGGAGGGCAGAGTCCAAAGCCTCCGTGTACAGAGCGGGTCCAGGACAGTCATCTACTTATTTCCCTCCCGAACACACAATGATCTTGCCCAGATTACCTCCTGTTTTTCATCTTTCTTTCATATATTACCTTCCCCTGTAATATTATAAGCTCATTGAGGGCAGAGACTGTCCTTTTTTGTTTGTATCCTCAGTGCTTAACATAGTACCTGATAGTGGTGGTTTATATATGTTAATTGACTGACTTATTGATTCTCCACTAAAAGTAACAATCAACTTTATGCAGCATTGAATTAAAAATGTCTAATTCCATTGAAGAAGTAGCTAAGTGACTCGGTGGATAGAAAACTGTGCCTGAAGTTAGGAAAACCTGGGCTCACATTTGGGCTCAAATTTGGGCTCAGACGGTTAATAGCTGTGTGACCCTGGGCAAATCATTTAACCTCTGTTTGCCTTAATCCACTGGAGAAGGAAGTGGTAAACCACTCCATTTTCTTTGTTAAGAAAACCCCATTAGTGTGCTATGGTCCATGGGATCACGAAAAGTCAGACATAGCTGAACACCTGAGCAATAATAACAATTCAATGGAGAAAATCAGCTTCACTGCAGTAAAGTCACTCTACTATCACTCTCTGAGATACAGCAAGGTCCAAAGAAGGAAATATGTTTTCAGCAGTGGGTGGGATCTCAGAACTCCTATTCATTGGGCAGATCCACAGATCAAAGCCCTTTTCATCCACTCAGCAACACTCAGGCAAAGGGAAGGGACAGAAGGTTATTGTCTCATTGTCTGGAGAGAGTATGGTTCTCAATCCTGTAAATCTCCATGATCAGCTCAGATAAGGTCAGCTCCTTTTCCATATAATGGGGATCATACCTGGAGGTAAAAGATGGATTTGTTGCATATTAAATGGTAGACCCAAAACTAAGGGTTCAATGTTAACTTGGAAGGAAATTTCAAGCAAAGCACCCCCAGGGATCTGTACTCAGTTCTGCTGTTTAATATTTTTCTTATTGACTTCGTAAAGGCATAGATATTGTGCTTAATGAATCTGAAGATGACACAAAACTGGGAGGGATAGTTAACATTTGATCAATCAGCATTTATTAAGCTGTTTTCCAAATACTATGCTTAGTGATATGAAAACAAAGAAAAAAATAAAAATATTGCCCACTCTTAAGGATAAGAGAAACAACATTTAAGTATATGGGTACACACAAGTTATACAGAAAATAGATGCAAGGTAACCTTAACTAATTTTCCTGCAGAAGGTTGCACTTGAACTGAGTCTTGAAGGAAGCCAGGGATGTACAGAGATGGGGTGAGGAGTAAGAGCATTCCAGGCATGGAAGATAGGTATTTAAAAAGCTCAGGGATGGACGTTGGAATGTCATACATAAGGAATAGCAAGTAGGTCAGCCTAGCAGTGCCCTAGAATGAGGAGAGGAGAACCATGGGCTGGTAAGATAGGAAGGGGCCAGATCGTGAAGAATTTTAAATACCAAGAAGATTTCATATTTGATCCTAGAGGGAACTGCTGGAGTCTATTGAGTGGTGAAGTGATATGGTTAGACCCGTGCTTTAGGAAAATCACTTTGGAAGCCACAGGGAAGACGGATTTGAGTGGGGAGAGACTTGAGGCAAGGAAACCAATTAGGAGGCTATTCTTACAGTCCAAATGAGAGATGATGAAGGTCTGAACTAGGTCATCTGTGGAATGGAGAGAAGGGAAAATATATGAGAGCTGCTGTGGAAATAGAAATGATGTAATTTGGCATCTGATTGGATATGTGAGGTGATTGGAAATGAGGGGGTGAGGATGACACCAAGATTTACAAAGTGGATTATTAGAAGGATAATAATCCTTTGACAATCCTGATGACTGAGGTTTCAAAAAAAATCCCCCCAGGTTAGAACACTGGACTAGTTTTAATAAGATTACATTGGATGGTGAGTGATAAATACAAAGTCTTACACTGGGCTTAAAGAAAAATCAACTGTACCAGTATAAGATGGGGGAAGTGTGTCTAGACAGCTATTCATCTGAAAAAAAAAAGCTAGGGGTTTTATTGGTCTGCAATCTCTAAATGAATCAACAATGTTCCTTGACAACCAAGAGAACTCATTTGAACTGCATTGGAAGTACTCTAATGGGGGAGTTGGTTTTTCCCCTCAGATCAATTGATATAAACACAGGGGTAGATAAGAGAGACAAAGTTCAAAGATATATTTGTACTCTGTCTGTCATTCATCCAGTGAAAAAGTTTCTCTGATTGAATTGGAAAAAGAGCCCAGTATTGGCCGACAGAAGATTGGCCCCATTCCTGTATCCAATCTGTCTAGTCCAGCCGTCCTAGCCTACTCACTGATCCTCACACAAGACATTCCATTTTCCATCCCTAAGGCTTTTAAATATCTCATTCCTGGAATGCTCTTTCTCCTCATCTCTACGTCTTCATGTCCCTGACTTCTTTCAAGATTCAGTTTGAGTGCAAACTTCTACAGGAAATCTTTCCCAGCCCCAGCTCCCTTCCCCCAGCTGCTACTGCCATCCTCTTTAAGGTTACCTTGTGTCTATTTTCTGTATTGTTTATATATTTCTATGTATGTAAATGTTGTCTCTCCCATCCTTAAGTGGGGAGACTTTTCATTTTTTTTCTTTGTAATCCCAATACTTAAAAATCTAAGCCTGCCAAGTTCTGGAAGTAGTCAAGCCAGACCATAATACCAGAGGGTAGCAGGAGTGGGGAGGACAGTACTTTCTCTCTATCTCTGTCCCATCAGTCTTGATGTCTTGAGACTGCATTCAGTGGGGAGCAGAAACAGAAATACTATAGAGAGACACAAATGCAGAGAGTTAGCATTTCAAAGCAAGACCCTGGCAGCAGAGAAGAGAGCTGATTTTAGAACCAAGGGAAAACTAGTCCCCACAGTTCAGAGGAGCTGAGTGACCCACCCAGCAGAGATACTGCACCTGGGGAGACTGATACAGATACAACAAAAACAAAAAAATACATGACATAATACAGGATATGTGAGTTGCCTTGGTTATATGTGTTCTGTATGGCTCACTACCAGTGTATGCCCACTGTTCTTTCAAACAGTATATATTTATGGGAAAGTTTATGCAGGTTTATGGAGGGAATGTTGTATAGTTACTGTTCTTAGCATTTCCATCTTAACTAATGTCATCTTGAGATAATTGTGTCTTCTTGCTGACTGTTAGGGGTAGGACTACCGTTCAGGAGCTTAGGAGCTGTAATTTTAGGACTGAGAGTAGCCATCCCCCTAGAGCAGCGGTTCTCAACCTGTGGGTCACAACCCCTCTGTGGGTGGAATGACCCTTTCACAGAGGTCACAGGGGTCACCTAAGACCATCGGAAAACACATATTTCCTATGGTCTTAGGAACTGAGACACCACTCCTCTATCCATCTCCAGGTGGGTCCACCCACATGCAGATATACCCACATATGAGTATTAAAGGGTTGTGACATTAGGAAGGTTGAGAACTACTGCCCTAGAGGATCCAACCGGCAAATACCCAGTTGGAGAGGTAACCCACAGGGGATGGTATAGAAGCATTCTACAGCAAGATATCAATCCCTCTGTATTCTTTACTGTTCAGATCACACCTAGTATATTGTGTTCCATTATTAACATCTCATCTTAAGAAAGAAATGGACATATTACAGAGTATTCGGGGGAGGGCAACCAAAATAGTGACTAGCATTCTGATCATTGAAGGAACTAGAAATGTTTAGGGTGGAGAAGAGAAGCCTTAGGGGGAACTTGATAACTATCTTTAAACCCTTAGAGCATGGCCATATAGAAGAGAGATTAAAATTGTTCTGCTTGGCCCCAGAGAGTAGAATGAGGAGTGAGGAGAAGTTGCGTTCCATTTAGGCTTTATACAAGCAATGACTTATTAATTATTGAAAAAATGAGATAGATTATGTTTGGAGGCAGTAAGTTTCCCTTTATTGGGAGTCTTCAAGTAAAGACCAAATAATGCTCTTGCAGGTAGGTTAAAAAATTTGTTTCTTCTACTTCTGAAATCTGTACTCAAGGAGTCACTCAGCTGGTTGGCCAGAATTAGGGAGGTCTTAACAGTAGTGATGGAAACATTATTTGAAAGCACTTTTAAAAGCATAAGCAATTATTTTTCTTATCTGAAAGGGGGTATTATCTGGCTTGAATTATTGAGCTTTCAAACATCTTCATGTTGTCAGCTAGCCTGGAGGAGAGAATTCATTAATGAGTCCAAAGGAAACAGACTTGAAGAGTTGACATCTCTTGGATGAAGCAATTCACTCCTTACTCTCTGGTAGGCATAAGCAACGGTTCTTCCAACTTTCTCTTTTTTTAGTTGCAATGTTTCCAGATGTTCCTGTTCTTCTAGCTTATACCCCACAATAATTTAATGCTTTGCAATAATGTTGAGTTTTCCTCACTGTCCTGATTGGAGTGGAGAGGGCAAAGTTGGGGAAGATCCATTTTCCAGTCTCTATTCTTCTTTAGATTTTCTTAAGAGGAAGCAATGTTATAATCAGCGCATGCTATTAACCTTTGCATTTATAATCAAGTCAAATTGATTGAATATGGATTTGTCTCTCAGAAGACCAGCTTGGAACAATTGGATGGTAGGGGAGCCTAGTCAATCAGAAAAGCTATCTTCAGGGCATTTGCAGATGTAGTTCAGACTCAGAGTGGACAAAGAAAGCAAAGTCAGTATCAGTATAAAACAACTGGCCCATCAGAGTTTCAAAGCAGCCTCTTGCAGAGAAGAGTTCTTTCAGTCCACAAACAAATGAGATTCATTCTGTTCTTGTGTCTGGCAACCAGGGTGTGCTGGAGATGTAACCAGACTTAAGAACTGGTCTTGTCATGGGTTATATCGATAACTATCTAGGCTTATGTCACAAACTGAAGGGCTTCACCTGCATTAACCTGCATTTAGTCATGACTAAAATTCCACCACTAGGGAGAGATTCTTTTGAGGGTTCCAGAAACCCCCTTTTAAAATGCACAGTCACCTACACTATGATGGACAAATAAAAAAGATGTATGTCATGCCCAGGGAAAAGGGAGTTTGTTTCCTAATCTGTAAAATGAAGTGTTTGGACTAAATGACTTTTAAGGCCCATTCCACCCAAAATCTAGTGATGCTATGTTAACTCAGCATTAGTCACTAACCCTCAGCATAAATTGGGTAGCTATGAGGATTAGCACATGAGTAAAGGATTTTGCAGAACTTAAACTATACAACTGTCAAAACATTTTTATCATCACTAGAAAACAAGCAGGCACAAATAAGTTTTTTTTTTAAATTTAGTATTTATTTATTTACTTACTTTTAGTTTTCAACATTCACTTCTATAAGATTTTGAGTTCTAAATTTTCTTCCCATCCCTCACTTCCCCTCCCCAAAACAGTATGCAATCTAATACAGGCTATACATGTACAATCATATTAAACATATTTCCATATTAGTCATTATATAAATAAGAAGTGAACCAAAAGGAAAAACCACAAGAAAGAAGAAACAAAAAAAATGAGAGAGAGAAAATAGTATACTTTGATCTGCATTCAGACTTCATAGTTCTTTCTCTGGATGTAGATAGTATTTTCTGGAATTGTAGATAGCAATTTTGGAATTGTCTTGGATCGTTGCATTGCTAACAAGAGCTAAGTCTATCAAAGTTGGACATTGTACAATGTGACTGTTACTGTGTACAATGTTCTCCTGAGTTCTTTTCACTTTACTCAGCATCAGTTTGTGTAAGTCTTTCCAAGTTTTCTGAAGTCTTCCTGCTCATCATTTCTTTTTTTTAAGAATTATAATTAATTTTCAGTTTTCAAAATTCAATTCCATAAGATTTTGAGTTTTAAACTTTCTCTTCTTCTCCTCTACCTTCCTCAAGATGGCATGCAATTTCATATAGGCCCTAGTTATACATTTGCATTAAACATATTTTCATATTAGTCATGATGCAAAGAAGAATTAGAATTAATGGGAGGAACCAGGAGAAAGGAAAAAAAAACAGGAAAAGAAAAGGAGAGAAAGGAGTATGCTTTGATCTGCATTTAGACTCCAAAAGTCTTTCTCTGGGTGTGGATAGTATTTTCTGTCATGACTCTTTTGGAGTTGTCTTAGATCCTTGCATGCTGAGAAGAACTAAGACTGTCATGGTGGATCATTGGACCATATGGCCATTATTGTGTCCAATGTTCTCCTGTTTCTGCTCACTTCACTCAGTATCAGTTCATGTAAGTCTTTCCAGGTTTTTCTGAAGTCTACATGCTCATCATTTCTTATGGAACAACAGTATTCCATTATACTCATTTACTCCAACTTGTTCAGCCATTCCCCAGATGATGAGCATCCCCTCAATTTCCAATTCTTTGCCACTGCAAAAAGAGTTGCTATAAATATTTTTGTACGTGTGGGTCCTTTTACCATTTTTATGATCTCTTTGGAATGCAAACCTAGAAGTGGTATTACTGAGTCAAAGGGTATGCGATTTTTAGCCCTTTGGGCATAGTTCCAAATTGCTCTATGGAATGGTTGGATCAATTTACAACTCTACCCAAAACGCATTAGTGTTCCAATTATCCCACACCTTCTCCAACACTTATAATTTTCATGTTTTGTTGTGTTAGCCAATCTGCTAGGTGTGAGGTAGTACCTCAGAATTGTTTAAATTTGCATTTCTCTAATAAATAGTGATTTAGAACATTTTTTCACATGACTATAGATAACTTTGACATTTCCTGAAAACTGCTTGTTCGTATCCTTTGACCATTTACCAACTGTGGGATGACTTATATTCTTATAAATTTGATTTGGTTCTCTCTATATTTTAGAAATGAGGCCTGTATCAGAGACTTTGGCTGTAAAAATTGCTTCCCAGCTTTCTGCTTCCCTTCTAATCTTGGTTACATTGGCTTTTGTTCATCTGGATCCAGTGACCAGATATGTGATCTTCCCCTCCCAGTTTGATTTTTTCTTTTTTTCTAATTAAAGGGGCCATCTCTTGACTCACTCCTTAAGGAGTCCTATTCACTAAATGGGCTTTACCTCATTCTAAACGAATACTTGAAAAGGCCTTAGCCTAAGAGGACCAGGGTCTTCCATTGCATCTTGGGTCATTGCCAGTCATCCTGATGAACATCTGATCACTGGATCCAGATGGTTCTGGAGCAGAAAGTGAGATTGGTGACCTTACATAGCCTTCCCTAACTCAAATCAAAGTCAGCTGCAAGTCATGTCATCGTTTACCTGATGCCATGGTTCTTTTTGAAAACAAAGGACAAACATGACAAATTTCATTGATTCATTACTCTATTTCTTAGCCAGTACCAAGTAGTTTTGATGATTGCTGCTTTATAATACAGTTTTAGATCTGATATGCTAAGCCACTTTCCCTTGAATTTCTTTTCCTTACTCCTTTTGATATTCTTGACCTTTTTTTCTTCCAGATGAATTTGTTATTATTTTTCCTAGATCTATAAAATAATTTTTGGTAGTTTGATTGGTATAGCACTGAATAAGTAAATTAATTTAGGTAGAATTGTCATTTTTATTATATTAGCTTAGCTTATCCATGAGCAACTGATATTTTCCCAGTTATTTAGATCTGACTTTATTTGTGTGAAAAATGTTTTGTAATTGTGTTCATATAATTCTTGGGTTTGTCTGGGCAAGTAAACTTCCAAATATTTTATATTGTCTACAATTATTTTAAATGGAATTTCTCTTTCTATCTCTTGCTGTTGGACTTTGCTAGTAATATATAGAAATGCTGATGATTTATGTGTGTTTATTTTATATCCTGCAACTTTGCTAAAGTTGTTAATTATTTCAAGTAGCTTTTTAGTTGATTCTCTAGGATTCTCTAAGTATACCATTATATCGTCTGCAAAGAGTGATAGGTTTGTTTCTTCATTGCCTTTTCTAATTCCTTCAACTTCTTTTTTTCTCTTATTGCTAAAGCTAGCATTTCTAGTACAATATTGAGTAACAGTGGTGATTGGTAATGGGCATCTTTTTTCACCTCTGACCTAATGAGGAAGGTTTCTAGCTTGTCCCTATTATATGTAATACTTGCTGATTGTTTTAGATAGATATTACTCTTACCATTTTAAGGAAAACCCCATTGATTCCTATGTTCTCTAGAGTTTTTAATAGAAATAGGTGTTGTATTTTGTCAAAAAAATTTTCTGCAACTATTGAGGTAATCATATGATTTCTCTTAATTTTGTCATTGACATGGTCCATTATGCTGATACTTTTCCTAATTCTGAACCAGCTCTGCATTCATGGTATAACTCCATCCTGGTCATAGTGTATTATCCTCATGATTTCTCTGATCTTTTTGCTAATATTTTATTTAAATTTTTTGCATCTATATTCATTAGGGAAATTGGTCTATAATTTTCTTTCTCTGTTTTGGCTCTTCCTAGTTTAGGTATCAGCACCATATTTGCATCATAAAAGGGATTTGGTAGGATTCCTTCACCTATTTTTCTAAATAGCTTATATAGTATTGGAATTAATTATTCTTTAAATGTTTGGTAGAATTCATTTATAAATCCATCTGGACCTGGAGATTTTTTCTCAGGGAGTTCGTTGATGTCTTGATCTATTTCTTTTTCTGAAATGGGGCTAATTTTTTTTCCTCTTCTGTTTATCTGGGCAATTTATGTTTTTGTAAATATTCATCTATTTTGCTAAGATTTCCAGATTTATTGGCATACACTTGAGCAAAATAGCTCCCAATTATTGTTTTAATTTCCTCTTCATTGGTGGTGAATTCACACTTTTCACTTTTGATACTAGTAATTTGGTTTTCTTCCTTCTTTCTTTTTTTTAAAGCAAATTAACCAAAGATTTATCAGTTTTGTTGGGTTTTTCATAAAGCCAACTCTTAAGTTTTATTTATTAGTTCAATATTTTCTAAAGTTCAAGTTTATTAATCTCTCTTTTGATTTTCATAGTTTCTAGTTTGGTATTTAATTGGGGATTTTAAATTTGTTCTTTTTCTAGCTTTTTTAGTTGCATGCCCAATTCATTGATCTCTTCTTTCCCTATTTTATTCATGTAAGCAGTTAGAGATATAAGAATTCCTCTAAGAACTGCTTTCATTGCATCCTATAAGTTTTGGTATACTGTCTCATTATTGGCATTCTCTTGGATGATTGATTGTTTCTATGATTTGTTGTTTGACCCACTCATTCTTTAGGATTAGATTATTTAGTTTTCAATTAGTTTTTAGTCTATCTTTCCATAGTCCTTTACTGCATGTAATTTTTATTGCATCATGATCTGAAAAGGATGCATTTAATATTTCTGCCTTTCTGCATTAGATTGTGAGGTTTTTATGCCCTAGTACATAGTCAGTTTTTGTGTGGATGCCATGTGCCACTGAGAAAAAGGTATATTCCTTTCTATCCCCATTAAATTTTCTCCTGATGTATACCACATCTCTTTTTTTGGAGGGCAACTGAAGTTAAGTGACTTGCCCAAAGTCACACACAGCTACACACACAGACACTGTGTCAAGTGTCTGAGGCTGGATTTGAACTCAGATCCTCCTGACTCCAGGGTCGCTGCTCCATTCACTGTACCACCTAGCTTCCCCGATATATACCATATCTAACTTTTCTAAGATTCTAGTCA
Organism: Pseudocheirus occidentalis; assembly: GCA_028646575.1. Classification (NCBI taxonomy): domain Eukaryota; kingdom Metazoa; phylum Chordata; class Mammalia; order Diprotodontia; family Pseudocheiridae; genus Pseudocheirus; species Pseudocheirus occidentalis. The sequence continues at coordinate 33,846,365 of CM053595.1, read as the reverse complement.
TCTCCTTTCTTGTTTATTTGTGATTAAATTTATCTAGTTCTGAGAGGAGGAGTTTGAGATCTCCCACTAGTATAGTCTCCCTGTCTATTTCTTCCTGTAACTCACTTAACATCTCTTGCAAAATTTTGGATGCTATAACATTTGATGCATATATGTTTAGTATTGATATTCCTTCATTGTCTATGCTATCTTTTAGCAGGTTGTAGTTTCCTTCCTTATCTCTTTTAATTAGATCTATTTTTGCTTTTGCTTTGTCTGAGATCCAGATTGCTACCCCTGCTTTTTTTTTCACTTCAGCTGAAGCATAATATATTTTGCTCCATCCTTTTACCTTTACTTTATGTGTATCTCTCTGCTTCAAGTGTGCTTCTTGTAAACAACATAATGTAGGATTATGGTTTTTAATCCACTCTGCTATCTGCTTCCATTTTATGGGAGAGTTTATTCCATTTGCAGTCATAGTTATGATTACTAACTGTGTTTTTCTCTCCATCTTATTTTTCCCTGTTTATGCTTTTCTCTCTCCTTTCTTTCCCTCCTCACCAATGTTTTACTTTTGACTACTGCCTCCCTCAATCTGCCCTCCTTTCTACTTCCCTCTTACTTCCCTTTCCCCTCTTACTTCCTATAGGTAAGATAGATTTCCATACCCAATTGAGTGTGTATGTTATTCCCTTTTGGAGCCAAATCCAATGAGAGCAAGGTTCAAACAATACTCACCTCCCTCCCTTATTTGCCTTTACTGTAATAGATTTTTGCACCATTTCATGTGATGTAATTTGCCCTTTTCTGCCTCCTCCTTTCCTCTTCTCCCTATAAATAAGTTTTGATGGGGAGAAAGATCTTTGAACAAGGATGGAAAGCAGACTTGGAATGGGTTCCCTGTTGTTTGTCCTTCATTTCAAAGATGATCAATTTCATCATGAGATGATGTCTTGACTAGAGTGTGAATTGGATTTAAGTGAGGCAGTGTTGTACAAAGTCATAAACCTCATTATTTCTTCCAAAGTCATTGGAGTCCAGTGGCAAGACAAAAGTCAGGATGACTGGAGATGGCCTGGGATGCAGTGGATGACTTTAGCATCTTTGACATCTGACCAAGCTCTAAATGACTTTCATAACTATTGGAACAAATTGTTCTTATCTACCTATTCTGCAGGGGAAGCCTTCACGTGCTTGAGGGAGACATTCCCCTAGCTCATGGAGAGGTTGGAAGCCTATTGTTTACCTGCAATCTGGGTTAGCCCGTCTGCTGAGATTTCAATAGGCTGTTGCCACTGTTCATGTTGCAGTTTGTTGGAGTCATAGGTGAGAATTGGGTGAAAGTGAACAATGAAGGTAGAAGAACATCCCTGAAAAGGGTTCAACAGGCTCTTACACCAGAGGTGGTAGTCCTCCCGAAACACCTCATACACCCTTAATGAAGGAGCAATGGAAATGCTATTTTGGATTTACTTACAGGACAATGAATAAGTTCTTTGGGACTTGAAGACACCACAGCAATCATATTACCATAAAATTTCTCTTCTCTCCAGATCCTTGCTCTTTTGCCTCCTGGGCTCACAGGGACCATTTTGTTCAAAGGACCAGATGTGGATGGCACACTGACTCCCAACATGGGAGTCAAAGTCCAGAGAGAATGGGCTGAAAGTGATTTCTAGCCTCACGACCTAGCCCAAATTTGGCTTTGAAAGCAATTAGAGTTTTTTCTCTTCTCTTGTTTACTTCTTGTTCCTTGAGGATAGAACTTCAGAGGTTTCATGAATTCTTATCTTGGAATTAGAGAGGGGAGAGGCATAAGGAAAAGGGGACAGCATTTGAACAGAAAGAAGAGAGAGTGTCAATTAAAGAATTGGAGAAGAGAAAGAAGAAAAAAGGTGAGTGAAGGTGAAGAAAGACACAAAGGGGTGTAGAAGAGGAAACAGGTGAGGAGAGCAGAGATGTGAAGGTAAAGCCAGTGAGAGAGAAATGGAAAATAAAAGGATGTCATTGGAGGATCCAGGACCTAGGCAGGGGTGGGGAACCTACGGCCTCGAGGCCAAATGTAGCCCTCTATGTCCCCAAGTACAGCTTTTTGACTGTGTCCAAGTTTTATAGAACAGATCCTTTCATTAAGATAATTTGTTTTGTTAAGTTTGGATTCAGTCCAATAAGTTCTTTGAACATAGCTGAAGGGCCTAGAGGGCCACATGCAGCCTTGAGATCACAAGTTCCCCACCCCGGACAGAGCCATCTCTAAGGAGCTCAGGATATGAACCAAATCACACAGGGCCCCTGGCACACAGTCACTGATGAATAAGCCCTCGTTGACTTTACTTGACTTCACTGTACACTCATTGCTCTTTCTACCTCCACTTCATCCCCCACCCTATTCCTACTGTCCCTCTCATTATCCTCCCCCAACTCCATTTTCATGCAGATGAAATCAGGTTAAAATGAATATCAAGGACATTCTTAAGGGAAGGAGAAAAAACAGAACCACTTCCGGTTTGTGGGATGTATAGAGGATGGTAGGATCATAAAATGAGAGCTGTAGGGGTCCTCAGAAGTCTACCTGGTGCATCTAAATCTCAACCCCCTCACTTTACAGATGAGGAAACTGAGTCCTAATTAGGGACACTTGGGACTTGTCTAACTGGCTCCAGGAACAATGCTTATTTCAGCAGGGAAGAGGTATTCCCATCAACATTGTTGTTGAGTCATTTCAGTCGTGTCTGACTCTCCACAACCCCATTGGGGGTTTCCTGGAGCAGTTTGCCAATTACTTCTCCAGCTTATTTTACAGATGAGGAAACTAAAGTGAACAGGTTGAGTGACTTGCTCAGGGTCACACAGTTAGTAAGCATGTGAGTCCAGATTTGAACTCAGGTCCTCCTGACTCCAGGGGTGGTGCACTATCCACTGTTACCACCTCACTGTTCAACTTTGCCTGTAGGCTAGTCATGGGTTTATTGTATTTATATGATATGTATTTACATACTTTTTTTTTAAAGCATCAGTTACTCCAGCTAAGGACTATAAAGTACAGAGAAAGTGCTCCTTCCCCCCCCCCCCCACATTATTAGAGGCAGTTCTTTCTTGGGAACTCTCTACCCTAGAAGGTGTGAAACTCAAATAGAAATGGGAAAGGTACAATGAATCCATACATAAAGATCCCCTTAGGCTGCATGTTTATTCATTTAAATAATATTCTCTAAGTTTCATTGCATTTTAATTTATTTAATTTATTTTATTTTGTTAAATATTTGTCAATTACACATTAATCTCATTGGGACTACACTCAGAAGTGTGGCAGATCTTGTGTTTGACATCTCTGCTCTAGACCAAAGAAATCACAGGTCCAGCCTCGTTCCTACCCCTATGGCATCTCCTCTTTGGTCTACTGCCTTCCCAAATCATGGTTAAGTAGGTATAAGCTGATGGGGTTGGGCAATGATTGTCCTAATTCATTTTACTCTGAAGAGGATTCTGGGAAAGGAGAATGAAAGAAAGAGGGAGATAGAATTTCACTGAGGGAAAGAGGGATGGATAAGAGTCAAGGGCAAGGTGGGGAGAGAAGGGCAATATATACGTGAAGGGAAAATAAAGGGCGAGTTAAGCCTCAGGCTCCCTGTTTGGCCTTTAGCTTCCTGAGCTGCCTTGAACAAGTCATAGAATCTTTTTGGGTCAGACATTATCCTCATTAGTAAAAAGTTCTATCAACTGTCACATCATCAAATAAGGAACTTTCCACAGGGCTGCTCTGAGATTAAATCAAATTGAGATTCTTAAAGGAATTAATCAAAAGCCTCTCCTCACCCCATCCGACTTATATTAGCTTTCCTGACTGATTGGTTTAATATTTATTGAACCAAGATACGCATTAACATACAAAAGATACCATATCTCTTTTTCCTGTTCATATTAATCTTTTGAAAGAAGGGGGATGTACTTGCTATAAGAGTTTTTATTTTGAAGCTTTATTAGAACCTGAAGGAGAATATCAACAAATTTCACATCACCATATTAGTGGATCCAAATGTACCCCAAGGGTGTGCTGTTAAATGTTTAACAATTGGGTCTCCAAATATATTTGTGCACACAAATACATATACATGTATACATATACACATGTGTGTACATGCACATATATGTATAGGTATATGTATACATATACCTATACATATATGGGTATACACGTATGACTGAAGTCACAAGTCACTTTTAATCTGGTTTATTAACATTTTCTTCATCACTTTCCTTAAACCCAACAAATTAATAAAATAAGCCCTAATTGCCAATTATGAGGTGTGAATGTTCATACTGAAAATTTAGCAATCTTCTCAATAGCCGCTTTGAACTGGCTCCAGTGCACACCTGCTTGCACCCTGATACTGTTAGTTTTGAACAATACCAGAAAGCCATCATGTTTCCAGAAAGCATTCTCTTCCTACAGAAATTTAAGGGACAAAAAAAGTTGCTTTTTCTAACATTTTATAAGGATTCACTTTAAAGGCTTTTCTTCCTAATCCTCCTGTTGTAGGCAGTTTGACCAGTGAAAATATGGAATACTGTAATAGAAATTCAGTTTTATTACTTTCAAGTCCATATACTAAATGGAATCAGTCTAAGGAAATGTCTTAGGGACTTGCTTTCATGAATAAGTAAGATTATCACACTACTGGATATAAAAGCATTTCCAAAATGCATCTGTGAGGAGTTTGCTATCTTTGAGTAGTCTCAATAGTTCCACTTTGAAATTTTGTTTGTAAATTGCTTAGAAACCATAAAATCTATCTAATCAGTTCTCTTATAATTACCACTAAACTGATTATGGAAGAGGGACAAGGATTTTGCCTGGAGTTAGGAATGAGGGAATTGGGACTCTTAGCTCTAAGCCTCTGGGTCCAGTGTTTCTACTAGTTTCTGGAGGCTTATTATTGCTTCCAGGTAATTTGCATGACTGAATATGTGTGTGTGTGTGTGTGTGTGTGTGTGAGTGTGTGTGTGTGTGTGTGTATGTGTGTGTGTGTGTTTAAAAGGCATGATGGGGATTGAAAGGATTAAGAGAAAAGGGTGTTTCTACTCCCAATCTCAGAGAGACTGGGCAAATGTTTCCCATTAGTCAAGACAAGGGAACATGGGAAAGCAAAAGGAATTCACTTACTTAGGAGACTTTCCACTGGTAGGGGAGAAGTCAGAAGTCTTTGTTGCCTAAGTGTCAAGGAGGTGGAGGTTCTGAGGCTGTTTATTCACTATATCAGAATCAAGAGTGACTAGCCCAAGGCATGCATTAAAAAAAAAAAAGTGATAACACTTTCTAGACTTTCAGGGGATAGCAGCAGAGAAGGCTGAAGGACTGACCAAATGATGGAGAAGGATAGAGAACAGCAGAAGAGGCAGAGCTTCATTCAGCAGATGGCACCTCCCTGGGAGGAGACGTGCCAGCGGAGTGGGCAGCTTGTGCCCCATGGAGGCAGAGAGGGACAGGCAAAGGAGCTTCAGACCCCCCAGACAGAGCTGCAGGAGGTAACACAGCCTGACCGTCTCCAGTCATTAGCCTGGAGACAGAGCTATGAGAACTCTGGCCAGATGCTTTCCCTTCCTGGACACAAGTCACAAAGAAAGAAACCCTCAGAGCATATGTTTTCCACGCATTTGTTTCCTCCCCACATGGGCACATGAATTTGTAGTAGAATTGTACCTATTCATATGTGAAGGCTGAGAATGATTCTGTTGTTGATTTCTCCTTGATCTTTAAATAACTTGCATTTCCATATTGGTTTATTGGCAGATAAAGCATATTGAACCCAAGTAACTGTGGGATTCCAGTATACGTGAATTCCTTACAAAAGCATTATTATATGTGTTATGTATGCATGTATTACACACAGTAAAGCATATATGCTACACATGCATCTATTATGCATAACATACACGTATATATTATATACAATATAGGTCATGTATGCATTATATTATATACATGTTTTATACATAATATAATGTATATGTTATATGTATTATGTACTACATACATTATTATACATGATGTCTTTGGTCTCCATTTAAAGGTCAAAGAATCATCGATTCAGAGTTGGCCAAGTTCAACACCTTAACTTTAAAGATGAGGAAACTGAGTTTAGAGAGTTTAATGGGCTGTTGAGGGTTACACAGTGACCGTGCCATGGATCAGATGGAGGACTTTTGACTTCAGATCCCACACTTTTCCCTGAACCACATTTCAGCATCTGTAAAAATGAGTCTGATAGGGACTGGGGTAGGGAGACCCTTCCTGCCCTACTAGAAAGTTAGAGGGGCGTTGGAAGAGGACATAAAAGAGAACAGATTGTGGGAGGGGCTTTATGGTGGGATCACTGTTTTGAGCTTGGGGGTAGGGGAAAGAAGGGGAGAAAATTTGTAACTCAAAACCTCATGGAAATGAATGATGTAATCAAGAAAATAAATTAAAATTAGAATTTAAAAAAATGAGTCTGATAGTTCCCATCTCTTGGGGATACTGTGCAGCATAATGATTTATAGCTATTATAGGGATAGGCACTGAACCAATGATTTCTTTATATAAATATCATCCCAAAGGAGGAAACTCCTTCTCTCCATACTCATCAGCACCCCCTGGCTCAGAGGTGTCAAGGTCACTGCCCACCAAACTTCCCACTGGACCTGAACTGGTTTAAAATGTGACTGGGAAATGTTCAATAAAATAAATATGAATACAATACAGATAATGCTAATTTGTGAGTTTCTAAGTCAATATGCAATGGGCGGCTAGGTGGCGCAATGAATAGAACACCGGCCCTAGAGTCAGGAGTACCTGAGTTCAAATCCAGCCTCAGACACTTAACACAAAAAACTAACCATGTGACCTTGGGCAAGTCACTTAACCCCAACTGCCCTCAAAAAAAAATCTAAGTCAATATTCAAGGAGCAAAGATCCGTTCCTATTTGATTTTAATACCACTGGCTTAGAGTGTCTTCCCCAGGGTTAAGTGACCAGTACAGGTCAGAGGTAGAACTCCAAATCAGGTATTCCTCGTAGCAGCTTCTCTTTCTGCTCTGCCACACTGATTAAAATAACAAAAACAAGACCATTATCATAAACAGGCCACTTCCGGGGTCCTCAAAACTCCTCTAATTTTCTAAAGCTTATATGATTTGTCTTTTTGTTTCCCCCCATTCCCCCTACTCTCCCTTTCTTGCACCACCCCCATCAGCACCACAGCCTTTTAATAACTTGGAAGAAGCAGGCAGAGCCCTCCTAGGATCCTGGCATCTGCATCATTTTTGTCTGAACCTTCTCATTGTTCCTAGATTGTCTGGCAGCACAAGTAAGGGCAGTGACTGGGCTACTCCAAACAGCACCCAGCACCAGGAATTCAGTCCCCTGATATACCTGCCTGCATGTAGGTCATCGAGGCAATGTGTTCTCTTCTGAAATAAAATCCACAGCATCTGTCACTGAGTAGAACAGCCAACCCTATCAGGAAGGCCCTGCTCTGCAGTTCTGACCTCAAGTGCAGAACAGGAAACTTGTTTTGGCCAAAACTAGGGGCAAAATGTCAAGACCTCACATTCCATTCTCTGGATGTTATTCAAGCTGGGATGAGGGATGGGGGACCAAAGTTTACTCAGGCAATTTGCAACTCGCCTGTTTTTGTAGAGGGACAAACATTTGAGTCTCTGGCATCTGGACACCTAACACATATATTGGGGCAGCTAGGTAGTACAGTGGATAGAGCACCTCTTCCCAAGTTCAAATCCAGCCTCAGACACTTAGTAGCTGTGTGATCCTGGACAAGTTACTTGACCTTGTTTGTCTCAGTTCCTCATCTGTAAAATGAGTTGGAGAAGGAAATGGCGAACCACTCTAATATTTTTTGCCAAGAAAACCCCAAATGGGATCATCAAAGCTGAACATGACTGAACAATAAAAATAACAAATACATAGATTCATTTTGCTATATTTGAATGGGATGTCATCCTGTGTACCTAAGGGAATAGAGGTGATAAGTGGGGGGAACATCCCATTGTCTGTTATTGTAGCTGAGGAGGTCTCTCCCTGGGTGACTCATCCCAAAGCATTTGTAACATTTTTCTCCAGTGAAATTCCAAAGGGTACACATGGAACACAAAGGAAAAGAAACAGATGGTGAGCTGGTCAGGTATGTCCTTGCAGGTTGGATGTAGGCAACAGAGATGTCTATTAAACACTCTATGCATCTTTAGAGATGTGCTACACCATACCCCACATCAAGACTCTGTAATTACAAGTGTACAACCAATCACTCTCTCACAGAGAAGTAACAAGCTATTTTTGCACCTAAGTCAAGGATCACCAGATACACCAAAGGCAAGCAGTAGAAGCATGCCCTTAAATAAACTTTTTTCTTCATAAAAACAAAGCATTATTTTCTGTTAAAATATTTATTTAGTATTTTATTTTCCCCCCAATTGCATATAAAACAATTTTTAGACATCAAATAAACTTTTAAAGATGGCTTTGTTTGATGGAGCAAGCAGGGAGAGCCAGAAGGAGGCGCTCACCTGGATTGTAACCAATATAGCAATACTATGTGGGAGAGAAGGGCTGAAAAAGCAAGGAAAAAAAGAAGCAGTAGGGTCTTATAGTTGAAAGGAACCTTATAGATCTCCTGCAAATATGTAATATCCCTGATAAATGTTCCTCCATTCTCTGTTTAAACATGTCCGGGAAAGGGAGCAATTAAATATCTCACAATAAAATATCTCACAAAGCAATTAAATATCCCAGAAGACAATACTTTCAACTCTTAGATAGAATTGAAATATGTACCTTTATAATATTTCCCCATCAATCCTGCCCTTGAGAATCATACAATACTAGTCTACTTCTTTAATGCATCTATCTGCCTTCTAGAGATTTGAAAGTAACTCTCATGGCCACCGTAAGTCTCACCTTTATACTTAATGAGAAAACAGTCTATAAGTCACCTATAAATTACGAACCAAATTGTAGCTTTATGAAAGTGACTCATTAGCCATGGGATGAAAGATGGACAGAGCAATATCCTTAGAGTCAGGAAAACCTGGGTTTGAGTCTCTGACACGTAATTGTAGGACTGACCAAGACACTCAATGTCTCATTGCCTTAGGCATAGACTGTCTATGAGTTGACACTACCAGATAGTCACTGGTCTCTACCAGCAGAGAAAGTTAGCATGAGTTCTCCATGCAGATGAAATCACAGACCCGCAGCAACAGTAACAAACAAACCCCCGTCTCCCACCTGCACATAAGTCATCGGGGTGATGCATTTCCTTCTGAAACAAGATCCATAGCATCTGTTGTTGAGGAGTAGTTATTATTATCATGAGGTTAATAATAACTCACATTTATATAGCTATTTAAAGGTTTTAAAGCATTTCCTTTATAACAATCCCATTAGATACTATCTGCACCTTATAGATGGAGAAGACCCATTAAATGGTAAATATCAGTGCTAGGATTCAAACTCAAGTCTCCCAAATCCTAGATCTCCACACTTCCAATTAAGTTGTGTTGCCTTGAGTAGGATTCAGAACTGGAAGAAACCAGGAAAAACATAAGCACCAAACTTGAAATCTCAGAATCTGAGTTCAATCTCAGCTCTGCTTATTTACTTACATGTGAGACATTGAGTAAGTGACTACGTTTCTTGGCCTCAGTTTGCTCATCCATAAAATGGAGTTGGTGGTGCTGGATTAGAAGATCAATCTCTAAAGTCTCATTTAGTTACAGAACTACAATCCTTCCATAAATGGAGCAAAATGAAAGGGAACAAAAGCTGCTTAATGATACAGAATTGAAAGGAGTAGAGTTTCCATTCTTCAGGGACTTGAAGTGAACTGTGAACCTAAAACCTGAATGCACCATGCTAATTTTCTGAAATGACTGAACCGGAACAAAACCCTCATGTCCAAATAGTGTCGCAAATGATCCTGAACTACCCTAATATTTCACTTGGTTCAGGTTCCTGCTCTTTTCTGCCCTAGAGGTACCAAACTAATTTAGCAGGCAGCACGTCCTCGTGCCAAGGGCCTTCAGAAACAGAAAGGGGAATAACACACATCACTTTCTTTACAGAGTCTCCATTTTCAAAGTTGTAAAACATTGCCATCAAGATCCTACTTCCTCAGTGTTTAGCAAAATACGATTTCATGGGCTTTGGGGACTTTTCGGTTGTTATTATTTTGGTTAGAAAAATCAGCCCAGCTGCTGAGGACTCTCCCATACAATAAGCTGAGATGGTTCCTGTCAGTTGAGTTCCCAGATAAAAGAAAAACAAAATGAGTGTGTGGCGGCTTATCTTTTTTGAAATAGGATACATTTTTCCCATGTTCAGATCCTAAAATACATAGCTGTAATTGAATCTACCTTTATTAGATTACCCAGCTATGTCCACAAAATTGTGGAAACCATCTTAAATTAGCAAGGTCAGTGTGGGAGCAGGCTGGATGTGAGAACTCTGAATACTGAGGCCTAAAATGATTTCCAATAGAAAGCCATGCTGCCACAGACAGGTTGGAATTCAGAGCTCCCTCTGCGAGCAGCAGGAAGTTCTCATATCACCCTCAATACCAACTGGGTGACTTTAGGAAAGCATTAAAGCATAGAATTTGAGATTTGAAAAAAAAGACACCATTTTCTTTTTTTCTTTGTCTTCTCAGTACCTTGCACAGTGTCTGGCATTTCATAGGTGGTCAATTAATGCTTATTCAATTTAATTTAATTAAACCCCTTAACTGGACTCAGGAAGGCATAGATTAAAATCCTACCACTGACTCTTTTTTTTTTTTTGCTTTTTTGGAGGGAAGGCAATTGGGGTTAAGTGACTTGCCCAAGGTCACACAGCTAGTTAGTATGTCAAGTATCTGAGGTTGGATTTGAACTCAGGTCCTCCTGACTTCAGGGCCGGTGCTCTACTCACTACACCACCTAGCCGCTCCCCTACCACTGACTCTTGCTACTTGTGTGGCCCTGGGGAAGTCATTGAACCTCCCTAAAACTCAGTTTTCTCAAATATATTCTTTAAATGAAGGGGTTGGATTAGGATTTGGTGCTTCTTAAACTGTGGGTCACATAAAGGGTTGTGATCCATAGTTTAAGAAGTGCTGAAGGGGTTGCAAGTGGAAAACATTTAAGAAGCCTTGTGTTAGATAATCTGTAAGGTTCTTCCCAACTCTGTGCTCTTATAGTGTAGGAATCATTTCTATGACATCCTTTACAGACTACTTGAATGCCTCCCATCAAGCCACCTTCATGTGCCATTCTCTGGGAAACCAGTTCTGACTGTATCCATATGACAATGATCTTGCCCTTCCCAGAATCCCTTTAGCACAAATAGTCTATGCCACATAATTTCATACTTGATTATATGTTTTCATGTTAGTTTCTTGAGCATAGGAATAGTTGTCTTATATATCTTTGTGTCTGCAATATCCAGCTTGGTGCTCCATAAGTAGTAGTCATCCAATAATGTTTGTGCATCGCTATAAGTTGCATTTCAATGTCCTCTAGTAAATATACAAAATGTGATTGTGAAGCTCTTTAGGGATTATTTTTAGTTAATAGGCTATTTCATAATAGCCATGATTATGGAAAGGTTTCAGGAAGTTGAAAGACTTCAAAATTTTGATCAGTGCAGTAGTCAATCATGCCTACAGAAGGCTGATAGTGAAGGCTGTTTCCCATGTCTTGATAGAGATGTGAGAGACTAGAAGAACAAAATGAAGCATATATTTTCAGACAAGGCAAATGTGTTCATTTATTTTGCTTGAGAAAGGATTCTATTGGCAGTCATGGGGGTCAAGAAGAAGGAGGCAATGAGAAGTAATGGGACATAAAACAATAAAAGAGCATGAATAGAACATTAAAAAACACACAAACTTATTCATGCCAGCGAGTGTTGTTGTAACGGAATGGGAATTTGAAGATCTATCCTGCCCCTTAATAAACCTAGGGGAGAGTTTGAAGACCTCCCCTGCTTTGAAAGTAAACCCCCTCTCCTAATAGACTGAATGTAATCACACGGAGCCTGTGATGTAGGGAATTTGCTGAAGGGAAGCAGAACACACAGGAAGTTGGTAGTCAGAGCTAGCCAGAAGGTGGGAGAGAGAGAGGATACTCAGGAGATAGAGAGGTTTGTGATTAGATACTGATCTTGTATTGGTTTGTGGGAAGGCTGAAGGATGCTGTGGCTCTCAGAGTTATTATGGCTTCTGAATATCTTTGGTATTATGATGGAATTGGCTTCCTGGTTTGGGGATTTGGTTTTCTAGTGTCTAAATAAATGCTTCAGTTCTATCCTCTAACTGGATAGTTTGGCATATTTTGCAATTGAACATCATAAGATACTTATAGTCACAGTCTCTTATCATGATTATGGATGCTGTAAATATTTCATTAGTGCTACATTTGGCGATGAGGATGGGATTGTGAAATATCAGACCTCTAGTTGGAGCCAGAAGGGATTTAGAAGAAGAAATGGCTATACCAGGATGGGAGGATTTGTCTTATGCCTCCCTAACAAGGGAGTGGTCTAAAAGTACAGGGCTCTGTGAAAACTGGGAACAGAGGCTGCAGCAGGGAGAACCTAGAGATTTAGAAACATATTTGCAAAGAATACCAATAAAACCTGGGAGAGAGCTGGAGGCAGTGAGTAGAAGAGGCTGGGTTTTGCTAACAAGCTACTGTATTGTGTGTAAAAGCAGAGACAAGCTGTTACAAGAGTTGGCTAAGTGCCAGAATTTAAGACATCCTTTAGAAGAGCAACCTGGAGAGTCTCAGGTAGAAAGAGAGAGTACTGGAGAGTCTCTGGAAGCAGAGAGGGCTATTGTAAATTTGGCTCAGAAAAAGAAGCAAAAAAAAGTAACAGGGAAAAAGTTCATATAACTTTGGTAGAGTCTGATCCTAGTTGCTATGAAAATGACTCCCAAGACAGTTCATGTGTTGTACAGAATAATATAATCTTACCAAACGATACATTGTTTCATGGTGAAACTTTTACAGAGGCAGAATCTTACCCCATACTGAGAAGAAGGCAGGAGAGTCAGAGAAGGCAAGCAGTGTTTAAGGAGATATTTGAGGATTTCACTCAACAGGAAATTACTGATATTTTGAGCAGATTCACTCAAAGGGTGGGAGAATCCTTAGCGTCTTGGATGGTAAGAATCAATGATGAAGGAGCTGCTGGGATAGTGATATATAGAGTGGACTGCTTGAAATTTATAAGTATTTGCCAGAATCCTTTGGTCCAGCAAACTTTTAGAGATTTTCATCTGGCAGGAGGTAATAATACAACCAACCTATTAGCTTTAGCTGCTGATGGATGCAATAGAATGTATGCTGCTGATTCTATGTGGACTAGTGGAGACAGATCCTGCTACTCGCTTAGAGACTCTATGAGAAAGTTGAAGGAAAAAGTAATGACAACTGCTATCACGGCTGGAGATGCAGATACCTATCATGAAATCTCCTTAGCAGCTCATCATTGAAATATCATGGTGAAGACAGCTCCTCCTGCTTATAAGCACTTACTTTGGATTCTATTAATTGGTAAAATAGAACACCCTCTGTCAGAGGTGCTGGATAAGATTTCACAGCTAAGTGACTTAAGAGAATGGAAAAAAGGTAAATTTTCTCATGAGGGAAAACTAAATGGCCAGTGGATTTAAAGTCAGAATAGACGGCCAAGAAGAGAATTGTCTACTGCCTCATTGAGAGCAGGGGTAGATTTTAGAAAAATTGATGGTGTTCCAACTAATACAAAATGTATCAAGAAAATGGGCTTGATGTTAGACAGAATAGAGAAGTGGGAACTGCCCCTACAGATGTTCCTGAACCATTGTATCCCAAGTTCGTCACACCTTTAGGGGGACTCAGATTAAAGAAAGTGTTGGGATAGCTGGAAGTGGTCAATGTGCTGAACTTGTGGCAGTTTATCAAGCCATTGGAATAGAGCAAGGAGGACAGTGTCATATATTCTACTGTAAATGAGGTTATGATAGCAAGTTCATGCACTCCAGAGGCACGGCTGACCCTATATTGATTTCTTTTTTACTTTTTGTCCATTAAACTTGTTTGCAGGATTTGTTTTCTGCAGGATTGGTACCCTCCACCTGCAGATGACTGATCACTTAAACTGGATGTCACCCCTTGTCCATTATTGTGATATGCCACCTCTGGACCTGGAGTCAACTGAGCTCCAGATGCCAGCTAAAGAACTGACCTTTTGAATGAGATCTTCTGGACCTGGCATTGACCAAGCTCCTGATGACAGCTAAAGAACTGAATTCTTGAATAGGACCTCTTGGGGCAGGGACAGCTCTATGTCCAATTTCAGCTTGAAGTAAGCTTTGGAGAAGAGATCTTCACCCCTTACCCCAAGATTTTGAGCCCCGTTCATTTGAAGGAGGAAGGATGCAGTACTTGTGCCCAAGCCCCAGTCCTAAGCTATTGTTTCATGTGCACAGTTTTTCCATTATGCCTGTTACATTGTTGCAAAGTTCTGTTGATATCAGTTTTTCTACCAGTCATCCCTACACTCTCATTTATTTGTTAAGGTATTTTTTCTATGTAAGGGACATGAAAGATCTTGGGGCGAATGTAATGGGATGAAGATCTTCCCTGCCCCTTAATAGACCTGGGGGGACTTTGAAGACTGCCCCTGCTTTGAAAGTAAACTCTGCCCCCTAATAGGCTGGATGTAATCACATGGAGCCTATGGTGGGAGGAGTTTGCTGAAGGGAAGCAGAACCCACAGGAAGCTTGTGGTCAGAGCTATCCAGATGGTGGGGGTGGGGAGAGAACACTCATCAAGGAGATAGAGAGGTTTGTGAGTAAATATTGATCTTATATTAGTTTGTGGGAAGGCTGAAGGATGCTGTGGCTCTCAGTGTTATTATGGCTTCTGAATATCTTTGGTACTATGATGGAACTGGCTTACTGGCTTTGTGATTTGGTTTTCTGCTGTCTAAATAAATGCTTCAGTTCTATCTTCTATCAGGAAAGCTTGGTATATTTTGTGATCAAACATCATGAAATACTTATAATCATGGTCTTTATCATGATTGTGGGGGCTGTAAATATTGCATTGGCAATACAATTGTCCACTTCAAAAGGGTCACCATGGAGGTTGTTGTTTAGTCCTTTCAGTTGTATCCAACTCTTCACGACCCCATTTGTGGTTTTCTTGGCAAAGATGATAGAGTGGTTGGCTATTTCCTTCTCCAGTTCATTTTTACAGATGAGGAAATGGAGACAAACAGGGCTAAATGACTCGCTCAGAGTCATACAGTTAGTAAGCATCTGAGACCAGTTTTGAATTTAAAAAGATAAGTCTTTCTGACTCCAGTCTCAGCACTCTATCCTTTACCATCTTTACCACAGGTTGTTTATTTAATCCAGGGTTGCTGGCATTGCTCCAAATACATTTGGAAGGCCTTATGTGCAAATTCTCTCCTTAAGTAAACTGCAAACTCCTTGAAGCAAGACCTCCTACGGCATCTCTTTAGTATCTCACCAACCACTTAGCTCAGGTGAGGGCATGTGATGTGATATGTGCTCAATAAATACTTGTTGAATGAATGATGTAAGGGTGTGGACTCAAAGATCTCTAAGGTCTTTTATCAGTCTCCAGTTCTAAGCTGTAACTGCACACAATATTATCAAATGGAGATCCTCCTATATGGTATTTAATGGGAAAAAAGAACAATTTCAGCAATATCTATCCATGCCCAAACAATGAACACACTAATTAAAATTGTTGTTGGGTATCTAAAAACAACTTAATTTATTAGATGAGGTGAACATTTCCCCTGCAATCTTTTAAGGCTATTGGTTCAATTAGAAAATCGCTCACTGAGCCTTTCTGCCTCTTCACTTTGCTGCTACCAGCATGTTGCCAGGTGTTGCACAGAATCGTATAGCTCCAGTCTCAATCATGGATTTCAAAATACTTGACCTAAATTAGATTTTTGCTTTGTATGTCATGAATTAATGTTGCAATTTAAGTCATCAATCATGTATAAAGTGCCCACTATGTATAAACATAATATGTACCCTGATAATGATGATAGCTAATATTCATACACAACTTTATAATTACAAATTACTTTCATATATATATATATATAATATATATACTGTTTCATTTGATTCTCACTGCAAACCTCTGGCACAATATTACACTGTCACTTTATGGATCAGAAAATTGATGATCAGGGTATGAATGACTTGTCCATCATCACACAGGTAGTATTATAGTTCTATTGCATATTTTCTTATATTCTGCTTCTTTGAAAATTACATGTATGAGAATTTGCAATAAATCTGAGATGCCTAATTCCCAGCCATTATTAAATAATAGAATATTCTTCAATAAATATTCATGATATACAAAGCACACACACATGCATATATAATCCTTATGGTATCTCAGAAGTCTTAGAGAAGTGTTAAGCTTTAAAGCTATTGCAACTAAAACCATGCTAAGACTTTTGAAATGCCTTGTGTGTATGTGTGTATGTGTGTATGTATATGTATATATGTATATGTGTATGTGTACATACACACATTTATTTACACATGAATGGAGGTCTTCCTGATTCACAGGCTAGATCTTGAATTACATACACATGCACAATTTGCACATATATGTACCTATACATATAAGTATAAAAATATACAAATACATGAATTCTATGGTTGCTATATTTGTAGGGTATAACTATAAAAATTATTGGTGCCCATTTTTAACAGATAGGCTAAAATTTCAAAGAACTATTGTCACCAGATTAAGACTATGAATTTCAGAGCATATTCTGATCTGTATTGGTAGAGGGAGTTTTTTTTTTGAAAGAACATCCTACCACTGAAGTAGTGGGTTCAAATCAAATGCATCCAGATATTTTGAATGTAACCAATACATACATGTTGTCTTCCCTAAACTCCTTGAAGACAGGGACTGTTTCCCTTTTTTCTCTGTACCCCCAATACTTGGCACAGTGCCTAGCACATAGAACTTAATAAATATTTATTGATTGATTTTGTCATTTATGCTATAAAGGCCAAGAACATTGAATGCATCTCTAATTATTTAAGCCTTTCTTTGGTTTTGTAAAACTTATCTCTGTAAAACCATTTGGACAACAATAGTATATACACGCAAATATGTGTACACATGTGAATATGCATAAATATACACATACATACATCTAAGCAGATGTGAGTATATGCATGTACATATATACAGGCAACTCTTTAAAATTCTGATAGAATAACTACTGATCTGAATTGGAAGAGGGAGTTTCCTCCTTCAAAATTCCATATGCCAATGAAATAATAGATCCAGACAATACACACACAAAAATGCATGTAGAAGACTTTAAACATAAACACCCATATATATTATATGAAGTACTATTCTAAAAGACATTTGATGGATTTAAGTTTTATAAAAAAAATAAAAGCATAAATAATTAAAGAGATACTCAATGTTCATGACTGGGCCATGTCATTATTTATGAATGGCAATATTGATGAAATTAATCTATAGGTTTAATGCTATGACAATGAAATTATCAAAGCAGTAATTCAAAATACTGGGCAAAATAATAATAAAATTAACATGAAGGCACAAAAAGTTAAGAATGTGCAATAATGGAAACAGAGTAAGAAAGACAATGGCATTACAGGACCAGATAATTGAATTATATTACAAAGCAACAGATTTCATTTTGAGGCATATGGTACCCAACAGTCAAATATTCAGAATTACAATCACCTTGATTCAGAAGTTCTCTCCAGGGATGTAGATCCCCAGCCAGTCACGACAGCCTATCTTGTGTAGCTCTTGTTCATGTTCTCCCAAAAGTTCACCCCAGGGGATCGGTCCAATGTTCTAGGTACCTGCCTTACTTTTCTTGACATCACAAAATTACCAGTGGAATGAATGAAGCTTATTCAACAGTCATGCTTCACTCATTTTGGTGATTTTTTAAAAAACATACATTTCCCTGACAGCATCCTTTACTCTGATTCTTTCTTCAAAGTTCCTGATTTGCTAGTTATCACCATCATTGTTGTCATCATTTGTCACTATTGTTGTTATATGAATGCAATTATTAAAAAGGCATTGGGCAGATTAGAAACCATGGTGCCTGATTGTAGAAGATGGCTGGGTTGAATCGGCAACAGGGTCCCAGAAGTGTTTATTGAATGTAATTCTAAGTACCTTTGAAGGGCTTTTCCAAGGCTATCTAAAAATGGTGGGGCTTTTTGCTTGTTTGGTTTTTTTGTTTTTTGGGGTTTTTTTGCTAACAGAACTAAAATTTCTCTTCTCTTCTGTCCACTTGGATTTTAAGTTCAAAAGCAAATGAAGTATATTTAAAGATCTCTATGGTCACTCTTTACCTCTGTGTCACATGGGGGAGGGGAATTTTATATGGCTACATTTTGCTTTTACTGCCCTGTTCCTTCTCCTTTTAGCTATAGATGAGGCAATTGAGGTCCAAGGTCCCAGTGGTTTCAAGTTGAAGAACTGGAAGAGAACCCGACTTTGAATTCCAGTTAAAGTAGATTGAAGAAGAAGGCTTGGTTTAACCAGAGATCAATTCCTAGAGTGGAGAGATTCTGGGTACATTTAAGAGTCCATTCCCACTTAAAATCTATGTTCCTACTGTACCTGCAGGGTCCACTTTGTAACTTTCATTGGAAGTGCTGACTGTGGCCCTAGTTGCCAAACCATCCAGGAGACAAGAAGTCCTGTTACCACCGAGCATATTCATGGAAGGGGGCCAGGTAGGTGACTGTAGGTGATCACATGGGAAGGCAGAACCTCTTCAGCCTCATACCTACTGTTATTGTCTAGGAAACCACAGGGTACACAGGTAGGTAGAAGTCACTGCTGATAACCAGGTTTCAATCTCATCTCTTATTCTTCTCTTTATCATCATTGGGCTTAGGACAGTGGGGCTCCCTCTCAGGGACTCAGTCTGAAGGCCTTGTCCTGAAACATATTGCCATATGTAGAAACAATATGTGCTTTCCTGAGATTTACTAAACATTTTTTGGGGGGAAAAATCTCAACTTTGTCTCAGTTTTCCATTGAGAAATTAACATCTCTCCCTATTAGGACCCCAGTCAATGTCAGGACCTAAGATACCAGGTCTAACTGCAAAACAAGCACATATTTTCCATATCTTAATTCTGGGTGTGTATCACCATGGGTATCTTGGAACAAGGCAGAAGAACTGGCACTGTGTGACTTCAGTGAGGAGCTGGGGGCCGCATTACCAGATATTTACTGATCAGGTACCTGATCTGAAGGACTCTGTCGCTACAGGACAACATCTCTTGCATTCTCCCCCTAATCTCTATTCAAATGGCCACCATCCTGATCCAGGCTCTAATCACCTCTCACCTAACCTGTTTCAATGACCTTAGTGTAACTGGTCTTCTTGACTCAAGCCTCTCCTCACTCAAATCTATCTTCTTGGCTGCCACAGTGATTTTCCTGCACTGCAGGTCTAATCATGCTTTCCTTTACTTAATAAATTTCTATGCTTTCCTATCATTTCCAAGATGAGATAGAAATTCCTCTATTTGGTATGTAAAGCCCTATACAACCTACCTCATTCTCCTTATTATATTCTCTGTGGCCCAGATCACTTGGCCTTTCTGTCCCTGAAGCATGACACTCTACCTCCTACCTCCCTTTTTTTCACTGGGTGTTCTCCACTCCTGGAGTGAACTCCCTTTTCATTTCGTCCCCTTAGAATCCTTAGTTTCCTTAATTACTCAAATCAAACTTCTGCTCAAGAATTTTTTTTATCTTCTCAGTTGCCATACTTTCTCCCACCAAAATGACCTTGTATAAGAAGGCCTGCCTAACATACAAGCAAAAACTGAAGATGGGGGGGGGGTTAAGGTCGAGGAATAAAAGTCAGAGACAACAAAATGTAAATATAAGGTCTTTAGATACAAAGTACACATTCACCATCCTAGAAAGTACCTGAGGCTTAAACAGATCAGGAAGAAAATGAAGACACCAGAAAAAGAAGAAAAAAAAGAATTGGCTTCCATAGCATAGACTACATGCATAACTTAGTCTCTTATCACTTGTCTAGTGAGGTCCTCAAAAGCTATGGAAGATGGAGCTGACTGAAGTGGAAACTGAGCAGCCTAAGGCATGGTGGGGTGCCTTCCTGAGTAAAGAAGCTTTTGGCCAAGGGGGCAGAAGAGGCTATATCTTTCCTTTATCCTGCCTGGAGGAGACAAGCAACTCAGGACTGAGGCTGTGAGTCAAAGGGAAGACACTTGTGAAGATCCTAATCTAAAGCTCGATGCTGTAACACAGACTTTCACAACTTGGCAGTAGGTGGGGCCAAAATTAAAATAGGTTCAACTTCCTTTGGGCAGCTGATAAGTTTTAAGTGGCTCATTTTCCAAGTAAAGGTATAATTAATTATTAAACTATTTTGCAAATAGACAATACTGAAAAAATCAATTAATAACATTTATTGATCATGAAATCACATTAATGTTAAATGCCAAGTGGTACAAGTTTTAATACACTTTCAAGGTCTTTATATGGTTTATTTTTAGTTAACGGGATGTATCACACTTCTGGTCAGCAATCAGTTTACAATACGTCAGAATCATGTTTGAAATAGATTTCTTTAGAAATCTGAAAACTAACCTTAGTAGCCACCTCATTTTCTGAGTTTACTTTCTTGAAAAACCATCGTTCCACACTGAGATTTTTCAACAGCTTGGACGCTTTAATTTGTTTTTCATTGGTGTCTAATTTGCTTAAATCATGATGTTTTGATTCAAAATGATGATGAAGATTGTATTCCTTTGGAACAGGCATTACTTCCTGGCAAACAAGGCACAATATTTTGTCTCCTGTGTAAATAAACAAATATATGTTTGTCCACTCCAGATTAACACTCTATGTTCTGATTTGATCTTCTGTTTCTTTTTATCACCTATTTTATACCCATTATCACCAAAGTCACCCCAAAAGCTTTAATGTTAGAACCAAAAAAACCCACAGCAACTGCTCACATATAAAGAAACACCAAACTGAGTGTCTGACCTTGGAGAGAGTGCCAGACACTCATGTAACCTGGAGGGCAGCCATGCAGTGAGGGAGGGGAAGAAGCCTTCTAATTGTTGTCACTTGGTGCATAGTGGGCGTCAGCTGCATTGGCGAGTGGCTACACTGTCCTTGTTCAACACCAGTAAGGACCAAAAGCACCAA
This sequence comes from Pseudocheirus occidentalis, assembly GCA_028646575.1. Classification (NCBI taxonomy): domain Eukaryota; kingdom Metazoa; phylum Chordata; class Mammalia; order Diprotodontia; family Pseudocheiridae; genus Pseudocheirus; species Pseudocheirus occidentalis. The sequence goes on along the minus strand of CM053595.1, from coordinate 33,825,082 downwards.
AAGGTACACTCTTGCTCCTCTCAGACTAGAGACAGACTGATGATGGTTGGTTGTCACAAGTCACATGACAAACAGGAGAAAGTGTCATCCCAGGCACCATCTAACATGATGGCCACAATAGTGACTAGTGGAAGGCGGGTTAAGTGGGGAACAGACAAAGCATGTGTTGCATCTTTACTTTCCTTAACATACTCTACATTTTTTCACAGGCAGCCCGTGGGCTGTATGTTACGCAGAACTGCTTTAACAGAAATAAGCTTGTAAAACACCAGTTGAAAACAGCACTATACCAGTCAGCCAAGTCAGTGACTAAAGGTGGCTGGTAAGCAACAAGTATTTATTAGGCACTTAGTATGCACAAGATACTGTGCAAAGCTTATTTTATGCCAGGCCCTGTGTTAAGATGTAAAAAGACCACAGCTGCCCATTAAAGAGCCAGCCCAGAGAGTCTAATCTATCAGAGCTCTCATGACCTAAGAAGAGCAGAGTAGCTAAGGGAGCTGCTTGGCCCAACCTGGAAGCCACAAGCCAGCAGCAGTGGCTGCCCAGCCCAACCCAGGAGGAGCCAAGCCAAGGTCAGGAGATGGAAAATTGCCAAGTTCTTGACTCAGTAGTGGTTTGGTTCATCCAGCCAAGAAACCATGTCCTACAAGGAGCAAACCTAACCGAACCCCAAATGCCATGCACAATAGTAAACATTACAGCAAATTGCATTAAGACCCTCTGGAGACAGAAAGGACATTAAACCCTTCATTAATGATGAGTTTCCTTGGCCATGTGTGAACACTGTACGTGTGCTTCACTATCACTGTCTTTTTAAGCTCCTGTTTCCATTCCCCTCCCCCTCCCCAACGTTCACTCCCCTCTCACTATGAACTGTTCATGTATTTGTGGGAAAATGCATTCATGATGCTGGGGAAAATGTGTTATAACAACTGTACTCCCTATCCTTTTGGGGTAAATGCCTTTGCTTAAGAACAGTCTACCAGATGATTGTTAATGGGAAACACACTGGTAGGGATTTGTTAGAAAGTATTAAGGAGATTTGCTGTTGTCACCTCCTTTTGCTGTAGCTGTCCCCATTAAAAATATCACTACTGACATAATTACCCCTAGAATTCTGAAAGCAGTAGCAATCATCTTTCTGTGGACTCAGTCTTACAGTTCCAGTTTGTATTGGGCAAAAGAACTCTGGGGAAGGGAAAGGTTATATTTGTATTTATTTTGGGTACATTTAGTATATACTCATATGTGTAAATGTCTAGAGATAGCCAAGTGGTGCTGTGGATAGAGTTCTGGGTCTGGAGTCAGGGAGATCTAAGTTTAAATCTGGCCTCACTTACTTAATTAACAGCCGTGTGTGATATAATGGTAATTTGAAAATCTTCCCTGCTCCTTGATAGGCCTAAGGAAATTTGAAGATGTTCCCTGCTTTGAAGCTCTTCCTTGCCCCTTAGTAGGTCAAAAGTAATCACATGGAGCCTGTGCTGGGAAGAGTTTGTTAAACAGGTGGAGCAGAGCCCACAGGAACCTGGGAGTCAGAGCAGTTAGAGTTGGAGGGACAGGAGGATGTAGGCAAAGAGACAGCTAGGTATGTTGTGGCATCCTACTGTATTATTGTGCATTAACTTCTTTGTTGCTATGATGGATTCAGTTTTCTAGTGTTGGGATTTGGCTTTCTGGTTTTGGGATTCAACTTTCTGGTGTCTGGATAAATGTATTGCTTCTGTCTTCTATATGGAGAGTCTGTTATGTTTTGCATTCAAGTAAAGTGATTGGGTCCATTTTTATTTTTCCCACTAAAACTATATTAATTCATATTTTCATTACTGCAAATTGGTATCTCCACTCAGGTAAATTTAGAGCCATACCTCATCATATTCCAATGATATCTTCATAAATTGGTACAATTACCACATTATATTCTTTCTTAGGTAATTGTTCAATTTTCATTATTAGTTTGACTTGTCTGGATGATATTTCAGCCCTTTCCAGTCCTGTAATATAAGTTCTGTGTTTGAATTTGTTAGGGTTACCATACCTCTGCCTCAGTATCTATTAATGCCCTAGTTACTGTATTTGATCTGTTTTTTTTCCAATATATGGTCAAATTGATATGGAATTTGTAATCCCCTCTGTGTATTTCTTTAATCTGAGCTGGGGCTTGGCCAATTTCCTAATCTCTCTGAAGATGTGACAAACTTGGATACAAGAATTCAGGAGGATCTGTAGCGGCAGTTCTCACTTCCCTCTTCCATCTAATATCAAGCCCCTTTTCTTGGTACATTTTATATACTTCATTAGCTGGAATACCATCTATTCTTCCAAAATCTACCCCTGCTCTCAATAGAGTAGTAAACCATTCTTTTCTTGTCAATCTATTCTGACTTTGAATCTGCTGGCTATTTGCTCTTCTCTCTTGAGGAAATTTAAGTCATTTAGCTGTGAAATCTTATCCAGCACCTTTGAAAGAGGGTGCTCTATCTCTCCAATTAGTAGAGTCAGAATTAGGTGCTTATAAGTAGGAGGAGCCATCTTCACTATTATATTTCTATGAGAAACTGCTAAGGGGGGGTATCATGATAAACCTTGTTGTTCTCACATCATGATAGCAGTCTTTATTACTCCCTCTTTAACTTTCTCACACAGTCCCTAAGTGAGTACTAGGGTCTCTCTCCACTAGGCCACAGAATCAGTGGGATACATTTTATTGCATCCCTTGGCAGCTAAAGATAACAGATTGGTCATATTGTTACCTCCTAGCATATGATGATCCCTAAAATCTGGTTGTACCAAAGGATTCTGACTAATACCTATAAATTTCAAGCTATCTATGAATACTCCTCTGGCCCCTTCATCACTGATTCACAACATCCAAGACACTAATGACTCTCCCATCCTTTGGGTGAATAAACTTAATATATCAGTAATCTCTTGCTGAGTGAAATCCTCAATTATCTCCCTGAACTCTGTTTGGCCTCCTTGGTTCTCTTGCTTTCTTTTTAGTATGGTGCAAACTTCTCCCTGAGAAGCCTCATCTAACATTGTTTCATTTTTCTCCCACACATTCTTCTGGCAGTTGTCACCGCAGCAACTAAGCTCTACCTGAGCTACATACACATTTCCTTTTATTAGGTTTTGCTTCTCGTTGAGAGCTAAACCCACAGCAGCCTTTTCTTCTACCAACTGAGACTCTCCAGCTTGTCCTTCTGAAGGAGAGCCCAAATGCTGTAACATAGCCAATTTCCTTTCCATCTGAGCTTTCCCTTCCAGAAGCTTGCTTTTACAAATAATAAAGTAACCTGTTAGTAAAACCCAGCCTCTTCTACATATTCCTTCCTGTCCTTTCTCTGGTTTTATTGAAATTCCTTGTGAACATCTTTCTAAATCTCTACGTACTCACTTCTGTAGCCTTGGTTCCCAGTTTTCACAGAGCCCTGTACTTTTAGCCCATTCCCTTGCTAGTGAGGAATAAGGTAAATTCTCCCATCCTGGGATAGCTGTTTCTTCTTCTAAAGACCTTCTGACTCCAAATAGAAGTCTGATATTTCATGATCCCATCCTAATTACCAAATGTAGTGCTAATGCACTATCATAAAACCGATGATGACTATGTACTGGTATAGTTCTGAATTGCCAAATTTTACAGACTCTCCATATAGAAGACAGAAGCAAAACATATCCAGACACCAGCAAGCTGAATCCCCAAACCAAAAAGTCAAATCCCAACACCAGAAAACTGAATCCATCATAGTAACAAAGATGTTAATACACCACAACACAGCAGTAAACCACATCATATCTAACTGTCTCCCTGCTTGCGTACTCTCCTCCCTCCTGCTCTAACTGCTCTGACTCCCAGCTTACTGTGGGCTCTGCTCCATTTGTTCAGCAAGCTTTTCCCACCACAGGCTCCATGTGATTATATTTGGCCTATTAAGGGGCAGGAAAGATCTTCAAATTACCATTACCATACACCATGTGACCCTGGGCAAGTCACTTAACCTCTGCCTATTAAATGGGGATCATTAAAGGACCTAACCCACAGGGTTGTTTGAGGATTAAAGAAGATGTGCTTAGTATAGTGCCTGGCATACAGTAGATGCTTAATAGATGCTTATTCCTTTCCTTCTCCCCCAAATGGAAGCACCTTGAAGACAGTAGCTGTTTCCCTTTTTGTCTTTCATTCCCTACTGTCTAGCATAGTTCCTGGCACACATCAGGCAAAATAAATATTTTTTAATTCATCAATTGATACTGGATGGTAAAAACCATACCCAACTGATACTTCCTCTACTTTGTGGCTAGAAAACTCCCACTTTAACTTCCCCTGATCTCTGTGATTCAGTCATCTGCTGAAGGAAAAGTTTCCCTGTCCTGCTACCACCCCCCACTTTAATGCTCCCATTTCCCAAAGTCAGTATATCTCCTCCTCTTCCCTGGCTATGCCTCATGGTTGCTGTTATCTCCATCCTTATCATCATCTCCTGCCTTCTTTGGCTTTCTTCACACAAAAATCCCACCTTCTCCTTCCAAGAAGGGAGGAATGTTTTTCTCAATCCCCCTTAATGCTAATGCCTTCCCTCTACTGATTCTAATTTGTCCTGTGTACACTTTGTACATCACTGTTTTGGGGTCTTCTCTACCATTAGACTGTGAGATCTTTGAGAGCAGTTTTTTGCCTTTCTTTGTGTCCTTGGCACTTATCGCTGTGCCTGCCACAATAAATGCTTAATAAATAAGTGCTTAATAAGCGCTTGTTGATTGACTGCCCTCACATTTTATTGTGCCCTCCTAAATTTCCACTTTATCATTATCAAGCTAACATTAACAAGCTTTTCTTCTTTCTAGACCTCTTATTTTTTAACTTTTTTTTAATGCTGTCCTTTTAGAGGGGAGTCAGAAAGATCTTAGTTCAAATCCTGTTTTGGATATTCATTAGCTATAGGATGTGGGGCAAGACATTTAACTACTCAGCCTCAGTTTACTTATCTGTAAAATAATAGCACCTACTTCACAGGGTAGATGTCAGATTATAAACCTTCAAGTTCTATATAAATGCTAGTTAGTATTAGAGAAAATTGAGGACATCTTCTTTGGTCTCTTTTCCATACCTTGAAAACTACCCAGAAAGTCTCACATTTTCCCTATTACTCTGATTCCGTTTTTGAGGAAGTTGTGGCCCTTCTCTTTGCCAAGGTCAGCCTTTTGATCCCATGCTCTCTCATTCCTTCTGAAATTGATAACTTTGGTCACTTGTTCTCTGTCTCTGTCTCTAGCTCTTTTTGTCTCTGTCCATCTCTATCTCTGTGTCTCTGTTTCTCTCTCTGTCTCTCTCATCTTCAATCTATCCTTAGCTACTGCCTTCTCTCCTGCCTACAAAAATTCCCAGATCTCTCTCATATTTAAGAAAAATATCAAAAACCAAAAAGCAAGCCTTATTTTGGCCTGCTATGTCTGGGTCAGAGCCCAGGATACACCAGTAGTCTCCCCTCTCTCTACTTCCCAGGTTGACAGTTGACCCCTACTTTGGGGTCTGACAGTTGGACCAATGCTGCATCTACCTAACTGGAAAGTCTTCTGTCCTACATCTCTCCATTTTGTCCTTAAAGAGGACATGAGGGACATTGCCAAATGCTTCACTAAAATTTATCGTCTTGTGAGGCAGCTCATTGCATTTTCAGTCCACTCTAATTGTTAGAAACTTCTTTCTTAAATTGAGCCCAGATCTGCTTGTGATTGTTTTTAAAAAAGAAGAAATCCAAAACCCATCTGGGGCTGCCCCAAAGCATTAGTGCTCAATCTCTTCTATCCACAGCACATCACTCAGGCCCCCTGGGCCTTTGCAGAACAGAAGCACAGATTGCTTGCTATTCCTGCTTTGGAAAAAGTTGGCACCTGTGCCCCCGAACAGCTGTCACTTAGCCATGCTGAAACCTAATAGAATTTTTATAACTAAACAAGGCTAGAGGGAAAACTGGTGTGGACACCACCCTAGGATCATCTCTTAGGGATGTTTCCAAGGGGAGGGGCATGGAGGGGAGCTTGTCATTGAGTTGTGTCTCCATGGCCATTTATCAGTATTATTTTATGTGCTCTGTGGATCCACCCAACTCCAAGAATCCACAGCCTTGGGAAGAAAGTTATTGCTTTCTCCTTTTAAAGTGATCTCTAATTGTAGAGTTTGGTCAAGGATCAAATCAGGCCTTTGTTGTTAGACTTTCCTGGTCTCCCCTTCCCAGCAACAGAATTCACACAATATCTAGAACACCACCCAGATTACTGAAGCCTTTTCTTTGAGGTTGAAACCAGTCTGCAATCTGGTGGTATTTTAAAAGGATCATTAGGATCTGATGAAAACTTAGTGAGATGGATTGCCAATGTATTGGCAATGTTACTTTTTACAACTGTGTCATAACAGAGTCACGTTACAAGAGAAGTAACTCTGAAGTATACCTTTTAATAGCCAAACAAACAGAATATGCCCATGAATAACATTAATAGTGTGTGATTTCACTTGGAGGCATTCACAAAGATGGGTGCAACTTGGTTCAAAACTTCAGAGAGATAAATCCCCATAGTAGGCTAAGGAGAGCGAGCTAGTAAGAGAAAGTCGTTTTGGCTTAAGAGTCAGAGAACTTGGGTTCAAACCCCGACTTTGCCACTGACCAAGGGTCTGACTTGGCAGATCACTTAACTTTCTTAGGCTTCCTTATCTGTAAAAAGGGGTAGAGGTGGACTAAATGGCTTCTAAATTCTCTTCCAGCTCTATGTATGTGATTATATGTTCCTCTGGGAAATGTAATGGTGCTTGCAAGACTGTCTCACATTATTTTCAAGGTTATTAGCAGGTAGGGACAAAGGTAAAATGTGGTATTTTGTTGTTGTAACCTTAAAACACAATAGCTGTGTTATTTATAAAGACTGGAGTTGCTCTCCTGTCCCAAAACATACACACTATACACAGACAATTACCGGAACTATTGCGTGGGCTGAATGAAGCTGTGAGGTTTTACAATTACACGGCACCATCATTACCCTCTTACTCATCCCACATTTCACAAATGCCCTGTACATTAGTCGTGTTGTAGAGTGTGTCTCCCCCTATAGAGAGTAAACTTCTTGAAGGCAGATGCTTCCTTTTTATCCTTGTATATTAAGTATCTAGCACAGTCAATAGTATGTTACAGGCAATTAATAAATTCTTGTCAATTGACTAATTAACCATGGGGAGGGATCACTATGTACTGGCAGAGTCAGGTGAGGGGAAGGGCTGACCAGTTACCTACCTGACCTGAAGTGGCCTCTAACATTATTACAAAGGCTGAGAAATAACAGTCTCAAAACTTGTCTCCTCTACTAGATAAACGATCCCCCAAATTATAGAATTAGTTTTATTCTTCTGACTTAAAGGTTTATGTGCTCTATTAAAATACAAGTGATCCTGCCCAGGCTAATTTATTAAGCCTTATTCATCATAAGCACTTAAAAATCATATTTTAAAAATGTTAAAAATCATATTTTCAGAGAGTAGTTTGTGATAGGGGAAAGTAGAGAGCATGGGATTCCTGGGTGCCTGAAATTTGAGGGTGTTGAGGTGGCAGAATGTAACAGAGAGAATGGAAGCACTGAAAACAAAATGTCCCTCATTCACAATTCTGTACCTCTTGGGTTCTGGGTCAATGACCCAAGTAAATATCATGTGAATGGCAGTCATCAATAAACATTTATTAAGCACCTACAGTGTACCCGACACTGGCTATTTTCCCATGTGTAATTGAGTTAGGTATGGTACCCTGGTGATGAGGGCTAAGATAGTGTCAGAGGGAGATTTTGAGCTAGATCCTCCCAGTGTCCTGTCCCGTACTCTGTCCACTAAGACCTATGTCACACTGCTTGCCTCCTTTCTTTAAGGAGAAATCTGAGGACCTGCCTCATTTCACATTGCCCAAGTGTCTTTTTTTCTTGTTACTCATCTAACTGTAAAAAAATCTGAACATGTGTATTGAAAAGAGATTAATCATTCAAATACCATAATTAGTTCAAGAATTGTGTCTTTTCAAGATGGAATAAGGTAATTAATTTCTCCTCCCTCCCAGGGAACCTGTTTTCAGATCTGAGCTAATTAGTGAAGGCACATGAAAAGAAGTAAATAGGATTTCATTTAAAAAAGATCAAAGCAAGATTTACTCAAATCCTCCCCCCCCCATACCTTATTTCTTCATTATTTGAGGTGAAGGTGAATAGGGAAATAAGAATAAGAAAAGTAGCAAATAGGATAGTGAATATTACTTATACACACTTGAGGACTTAAGTTCAAATTAAATAAGACACAATTAAAAGTGATTGTGTTTGGAAGCAGAATTTTAATTCTAAGAATCTTTTTTTTGAGTTTCTAATACAGAAGATGAGGGTTATATTTGTGGTATAGAAAGATGTAGAGCCATACGTAGGGCAGGACTCCTGGGGCTTTGGCTCAGGTCACTGATACAAGGGGGCAGAGTTCCTTTCCCAGAGCACTGACATTTGGGGAAGGCGAATTGCCTCCCTGTAGTGTTTATACTGTGAAGCACAGAGACCACGGCAGGAATCCAAGGCATGAAGAGCTGCCATGAGAGTAAGGCTCTGCCTCCTTCAGCACTCAGGGCCTACCTTCCCCTGCTGCCACACTGACACTGCTAAACCAGACTGCCTGTGGTCTGAGGATCACACCATACAGGACATCTAGAGTCAGTGGCAGCACTGATAGTAATGGTGACGGGTCTTGGGAGCCCCCCAATCTCTGTTTTACCACATTCCTCACCCTACTTGCCCTGCAGTCAACCAGAGTGGACCATTTGGATCAAACCATTTGGTTTGGGGACACATGTTACCCAGTGTTCCTGGGATCAGTGGTGATGATGGTATGTGTTAGCCTTCAGAAAACTTTATGGCATTTATCTGTCTACTCCAATTGAATTTGGTCCAGGTATGGGAGTTATCTGTTACAGATCTAGATTGCTAACCTACTCATACCCATGGACAAAAAGCAAAACAAAGTAAAACTCCTTAAAACAAACATGAATAGTCAAACAAAGCACATTCTTGTATTGGCCATGTCAAAAAAAATATGACTCATTCTATACCTGGAGTCCATTATCTCTTTGTCAGGGGGCAAGTAGAATGTTTCATTAATAAAACTCTGAAATAATGACTGGTCATTGCACTGATAAGAGTTCTAGGGGCAGCTAGATGGCACAGTGAATAGAACACCAGACCTGGATTCAGGAGGACCTGAGTTCAAATCTGGCCTTGAACACTTAACACTTACTAGCTGTATGACCTTGGGCAAGTCACTTAGCCCTAATTACCCTGCATTCCTTCCTCCAAAAAAAGCAAAAAAGAAAAAGTTCTATAAGCTATGTGGTGCAGTGGATAGAGCACTGCTTCTGTAGCCAAGAAGACCTGAGTTCAAATCTTGGGCCTTAGATACTGACTTGGATGACCTTGGCCAAGTCACTTAATCTCAGTCTGCTTTAGCTCCCTCATCATCAGTAAAATGGGGACAACACGAACAATTATTTCTCAGGATTGTTGAGAGGATCAAACGAAATAATATTTCTAAAGGACGTGGCAAATTGTAGGCACTTAATAAAAAGCTCATTTCCTTCCTAAAGTCTTTCAAAGTTCTTTGTTTAATAGTGTTATCACATGAAGAAACCTACTTTTTTTTCCTTTTTGGAGGGCAATGGGGTTAAGTGATTTGCCCAAGGTCACACGGCCAGTTTTTGTGTTAAGGGTCCAAGGTCGGATTGGAACGCCAATCCTCCTGACTCCAGGGCCAGTGCTCTATTCATTGCACCACCTAGCCACCCCTAAGAGACCTACTTTCAAGATGGATGGATAGATGGAGGGAACACTGTTTAAGCACTTACTTTGTGTCCGGCACTTTGTTAAACTTTGGAGAAACAAATAAAAGCCTGTAAGACCAATGCCTGCTGTACTGAGCTTATATTCTAAGCTCCAGAAATGGGGAAGAAAAAAGAGGATATTTAAAGACTTGAGACATGCAAGAAACAGAGATAGAAGACTGGAACTAAGCCAGATGAGGCCCAAGCTAGTCCATCAAAGGCCAAAGTTTGGTAGCAGATTCCCATTCTTAAGTAGGGTGCGGGTGAGGATGATGGCTCCAGTATGGAGTGCTGGGCATAGCTGGAGAGGCCCAGAAAACGCTCTAGCTAGATCACATATTACCGATCACATATCACATGATGTATTGATGGGTATATGACAATGTTGTGATGTTGTATGACATATGACCTCTAAAGTGGGGTTCTTTACCCTTTTTTTTTTAGGATATTTGTGAGGGTTGAATCAAATAACAAATAAGACAGTGCTCTGAAAAAGTATCCAATGCTACACAGGTACAAGGCATTGGCTGTATTATCGACTAGGTCTCCACAGTGACAGTAGAATTTTAAACGGAGGTAAGTTTCCAAACAATTCTTGCAAAACTACCTGTTAATGAGGATAAGTTGTCTAAATAGGATATCTGTATCTGATTCATTGCCTAAGCAAACATCTTCCACTTTGTGTGCATAGATAATGCCAGAGATAATTTTTAAAGAATCATGGTACATCTGAGTAATAGGATATTAGTATAATTAAGTGTTAGAAACACAGAATGTCAGAATTAGAGAACATTGAAATTTTAGAGCAATTGTCTGAGGATCTTCTAGTTCAGCTTCCTCGTTTGACAGATGAAGCGTTCCAATGGGCAAGGTAATGAAAATGTCTTCCTTTGAAACGCCAGGCTTCTGAACGGAATCAGCTCTGCGAGAACTATGGCAATGGCTTTAGGGAACATTTTTAGTCCTGTCTTACTCATACTTGGAAGGTGAGTAAGGTTATGGTAGTCAATGATTAATGAATCATTCAGTCCATCCATCCACACACATTTATTAAGCACTTATTGAAAGCAAAGTATTGCTAATCTGCGTTATCTTTTTTTCTAACTGTTGAAAGCTGAGAATTTCAAATTGGGAGGGAAAGGGAGAGAATGAGCAGATGCCTAAAGAAAAGACATCTGCAGAGAGCTAGTTGAGAGTTACTGCACATGATTTTTAGATGGCAGAATTGGGGAAATCTCCTTGGGTTCCCTGTGCGCTGGGGGATTTCTTGCTGTACATGGTTGAGCAGGGACTCAGAGACACACAGCTGGCGGGTGAAAATAAGGTGACTTCACTAACTAGGGCTAAAAAATAATCACAGTTTCTTATATATAATGATTGCAAAATTTGAGCTTCCTGCCTCATACACCCACCCCAATTCTTACCATTAGTACCAGAGTCTAGGTTTATAATCACTTTTTCATTCAAAGTGGTACAATAAAAAGACCTATTCTTTAAAGTTTAGACACAAATTCGTCTAAAAGACAAAACAACAAAGCCTGATTATCACTGTAAATCAGGTCATTGAATGAGAGCTTTCCTGTGTCATCCAAATAAACTTTCTTCTCTGTTCTGACACACCAGAATAAATAAGCTAAACTCATTATCTTTCCCCATAAACTGTCTTTCCAGAGGTAATACTTATAAAGTGCTTAGCACAATGCCCAGAACATGGTAGGCATTATGTGAATGCTTATTCCCTCTCCCAATTCCCCCTTTCCAAAATTCCCTATTATTGTCAAGGGTACCATCCTCCTCCCAGTTATCCATGCTCACAACCTAGGTATCATCCTTAACACCCCACTTTCTCTCACCCTCATATCCAGTCTGTTCCTAAAGCCTATCAGTTTTCTTTCTTTTTGGGGAGGCAACTGGGATTAAGTGACTTGAACAGGGTCACACAGCTAGTAAGAGTCAAATGTCTAAGGCTGGATTTGAACTCAGGTCCTCCTGACTCCAGGGTTGGTGCTCTATTCTCTGCACCACCTAGCTGCTTCTAGGCCTACCAATTTTAATTATGTAATATCTTTCAAATATGCTCTCTTCTTTCCTTTGACCCTGCCCTCTTCTTGGTGCAGGCCTTCATCATCTGATGCCTGGATAATTGCAATACCCTGCTGTCTCATCTAAGTGTCACATCTCTCCCCTCTACTCTGATCTGTCCTTTACTCAACTGTGAAAGTAATATTCCCACAATGCAGGTCTGACCATGTCACTCTCTCCCTTCCACCCCCATAAACTCAGGTGAATTGCTATCGCCTCCAAGATCAGATATGAAAACCTCTGTCATTCAAAGTCCTTTGTAACTTGCTTCTTCTCATTAATTTTCTAGTCTTCTTATATACTACTCCCCTCCCACATACCTGGAGGTCCAGTGACACTTACCTCCTAGCACAGGACACTCCACCTCCTGACTCTGGGCATTTTCACTGGCCATTCCTCATACCTGGAATACTCTTTCTCCTATTCTCTGCCTCCTGCTGTCCCTGCCTCCATTCAAATCCCAGCTATAATCTGACCTTCTTTAAGAAACATTTCCTAATCCCCTTAATGCCAATCCATATTACCTCCTATTTATCCTATATGTAGTTTTATTTGTACCCAGTTATCTGCATATTTTCTCCTCCATTAGACTGTGAGCCCCTAGACAGTAAGGACTTTCTTTTTTTATATCAATTATACATATGAAGTGATACAAGACATATCTTCTTATTAATCATGTTGCAAAAAAAAAAAGCAAAAAAAGTATCTCTTCAGTCTTCACTCAGAGTTCATTAGTTCTCTATCTCTAGAGGTGGATATCATTGTTTATCATGAGTCCTTTAGAGCTGTGGATCATTGTATTAGCTAAGTCTTTCACGGTCGATCACAGTAACAACGTTGTCACTGTGCAGTGTTCTCTTGGTTCTGTTCAATTCAATTTGCATTAATTTGTGTAAGCTTTCCTGGGTTTTTCTGAAACCATCTTGCTTATCCTTTCTTATAGTACATTAATATTCCATCATAATCATATAGCACAACTTGTTCATTCAGTCCCCAATTAATGGGCATCTCTTCAATTTCTAATTCTTTGCCACCACAAAAAGAACTGCCATAAAACTTTTTGTAAGCACGGGTTCTTTTCCATTTTCAGAGCAAGGACTTTCTTTTGCTTCTCTTTGTACCCCCAGAATTTAGCACAATGCCTGGCATGCAGTGAACACAATGAATGCTTATTGACTGACTGATTGACTGATTTACTCTGACCAGTTTCTATGTTGTCTCCCCACTTAAATTAGGAGCACATTAAATGGCAGGCTGAAGATTGCTTTTTATTGTAGATGCAATGGGAGCCTTTGAAACTTTTTGAGTAGGGGGATGAAGGTTTGTGTTTTAGGAATGTTAATTTAGTAGCTATATAAAGAATGGGTCAGGGAAGGAAGAAACTGGAAACACAGAAAACAGAAAGTATTTATAATAGTCCAGGTGAGAGGGAACAAAAACCCAAACACAGACAGAGATTCAAAATATGAGTGGAAAGTAGGAGACAGCTGCAAGAGATATTGCTGAGACAGGAACAATAATATTTAGCTATTCATTGAATATGCAGACTGAGGAAGGTGTACCATCAATAGAAATGGGAAAACTTGGAAGAGAGATGGGTTTGGGAGAAAATATGAGCTCTCTTTTTAACATATGGAGTTTAAGACTTCTACTGGACATCCAGGTGGTGCTACCCAGAAGGTAGTTTGTAATACAGGACAGTAGATAATATAGGAGAAAGATAAGACTGGTTATGTACCTTTGAGGTAATCTACATAGAAATTATAATAAACCCATGGAAGTTCATAAGATTATCAAGGGAGAGAGAGGAAATTACCCAGTCTATCTGAATACCATACTTACTTGGGTAGGAAGAAGACAATAATCAAGGGGTAAAAATTGAGAAAGAATAGTCAGCTAGGAAGAGATTCAAGAGGATACAAAAGGTCATTTACTCCAACCTCCAACTCCATTTAGAAATTTCCCCTACAACGTAACTCACAAAAAACTTTGAGCATCAAAGAGAGAGATTTCAGGAGGAAGGGGTGGTTGACAGAGTCACGGAAGGGAGAGGGAGGTAAGGAAGTAGAGACAGTGATTGTATTCTAGGGGATTAGTGAAAGCAAGAAGGTTCCCTGAGGATAAAAAACTTGAGGGAATAATAATGTCAAGTGAAAGTTGTTTTTTTAAAAACTTTTTTAAGGGTGGGGAAGACAGGAATATTTGCTGGTAGTAAGGAAAGAGCCAATAGATATGAGTTATTAAAGATGAGAGAAAGTGAGGGAGGAATTGAAGGGGAGCAAGCTTCCCAAAGGACATGGGAGGGGAAAGGGTCAAAATCACAAACAAAGGAGTTGACCTTGGCAAGGAGAAGCCTGCTTCTATATAAGTGACTGTAGTAAGCAAAGGAGGAGAGAATGGATGATGGTGGAGAGGGGTTTGAGGAATGTAGTAAGGGGGAAAAAGGGCTTATAGATAGCCTTTATTTTCTCATTAAAGAAGGAAGTGAAGTCTTTTGTTGAGAAGGCATGGGGAGAAAGTGGAATAGGACGTCTGAAGAGAAAGAAGAAAATGTGAAATTATCCCCTAAAGAATATAAGAGTAAAGGAAAATAAAAGGATTGCTGTGCATCATAAGAGGCTTTCAGATCTCTTCAAGAGATCTGTCATTTTTCAATTCACAGAGCTAAGAGAGTTCATTCACTAGACCAAGAATTTTTGTTGAAAATGACCTTACTCAGTTAATATTCTAAAATCAGGATCAGCGAGAAGTCTCTGGCAACTTAACTAACCGAAGTTGCCCATGAGGCGCCCATATTAAGCAAGGAGACTCAGGTTTTTTAAGCCAGGGATGAACCCTTATTAAGATGTAATTTTTTCCCTTTGCATGTTTGTATTTCCATTCAGCAGTTACATATTTGTCCCAGGATGTGTGATCTGTTGCGAATTGCTCTTGCATCAAATCCAGAATGGACTTTATTATATTGAAGTCATTTTTTCCCTGCTTCTCCCAGGGAAATTATGTCTATGGGCACTAAGGCTCACAGCAGTTCACTGTTCTGAGGGAAGAAAAATATTTACATTGGAAACATGATGGGCTTAGACAAGGCAAATCTCTTTTTTCCCTCTTGGGAAAACTGTCATTTTGGAAATAAGAATATTTGAAACTTGTCTATGATGCTGATTTGATAGGTTGTCACAGCAAGACTCCTCCATTTGAGTATGTTAGAATTGATGCTCGAGGGGCGGAGCCAAGATGGCAGCCTAGAAGCAGCAAGGTCCCGCAGCTCCCACACCGCCACCCTAAACACCCATAAAATAGGAGCCTAGACAAAGTCTAGGAAAGTCTAGGACTTTCAGACTCACAAAAATACAGAGAACACAGCTCTCGCTGAAGGCAGCTCGGCAGCAGGGGCTCAGCACACCCGCCTGAACAAAGGCTGGAACAGCCGGAAGCCTAGACAGTGGCCAGGCCCAGGGCAGTGGGAAGGAGGTGAGCCGAGCCCTGCAGCCAGCCTGCAGAGGTTCTACAGCCTCCAGCACCTCCACATCTGCCAAGGTGTGAGGAATGGGAGGGAGAGGGGCAGCTCGCACTGCAGCCAGCCCAAAACCACAGCCCCGGCCAGGCAAGACCTCAGGGTGGCCAGGAGGAGCAGTGGAGCCTCCCAAACAGCAGCTTGAGCCTACTTCAAAGAAAATCTAAAGCACCTGCCTGAGGGGATCTTTAAATCTTCAGATACAGTTAGTGAAAGTGAAACTTTGAAAATTAATTTGGGGGTGATAAAGCAGTTCGGCCATTCTGCCCCTGGGGCAAAGAAGCAGTGGCGGAAGGGAACTGCTGGATCTGCAGGCGGCCCCCTCCAGGCTGCTTCAGAGCCCCTGGCCTGCGGACTCAGCAGGGGGGCTGAATTAATTGATCAGGGCCAAATGTGTTGAGAGGCCTGGATCTGGATTGTGGTTTTGGGTGGTGGTCCTGGGGTGCACTTTCAGCAAGCCAAACCTGGGGGGACTTGAAACACCCCCTAATAGCTCTGGCAGTTGGGAAAACCCCAGCGATTTGGAACAGAGCTTCCCGCAGAGTTTCACAGAGCTAAAAAAAAACCCAACCAATTAATTGACTGGCCGACATGAGAAAAAGGAAGCAAAATAAAAACAATAAAA
>CM053595.1:33767398-33808471 GCA_028646575.1 Pseudocheirus occidentalis | reverse complement strand
TGTTCTTACTTTGCTTCCTTTTCCTCATGTTGGCCAGTCTATTAATTGCTTGGTTTTTTAGCTCTGTGGAACTCTGCTTCCTAGGGGGAGAAAGCCCCCTAATTGCTGGGGCCTTCACAGCTGCTGGAGCTATTAGTGGGGTGCTGCAGCCCCCTCCCCCCAGCTTTGGCTCACTGAAAGCGCATCCCAGGACCACCACTCAAGACCATGATCCAGATCCAGGCCGTTCAACGCAAGAGCCCTTGGCCCTAATCAATCGCCTCAGTCCCCTTGCTATCTGCAGGCCGAGGGCTCTGAAGCAGCCCAGTGGAGGCCACTGCTGCTCTCAGCCGTTCTGCTGCCACAGTTGCCTCCCACTGCTTCCTTGCCCTGGGAGCAGTTTAGCCGGACCTGCACTTCTCCCTCAAATTTAGCAAAATCCACTGACCTTTCTCTTAGCCTTTTTTTCTTCTGGCCTGATAAATGTGGTAACTGTGCCTCCAGTGCAGCCAATCTGCTCTCCTATAGCCCCATCTCCACCTGATGCCCTGGGGCCTGGCTGGCCCGGGTTTTCAGCTGCGCAGGTTGTGGCTTCCAGACTGCTGTGAAGAGCCCCACCTGCTGAGCTGCCTGTAGCAACAGATGTGTTTTCTGTATTTTGGAGAGTTTTGGAGCTCAAAAATTTGTTTAGAGTCCCATTTTATGGGTTCCCAGGGTGGTTGTGTGGAAGCTGCAGAGTTTTGCTGCTTCCATGCCACCATCTTGGCTCTGCCCCCTTGGTATATTCTTTTCTACCCTCATTTAATTTTCTCCAGAGGCCTGTCATATCTAACTTTTCTAAAATTCTTTTCATCTCCTTAAGTTCTTTCTTATTTATTTTGTGGTTAAATTTATCTAGTTCTGAGAAGAGAAGGTACGGTTTTGCATCTATTTCTTCCTGTAACTCACTTAACTTGGAATTTAGATGTTATACCACTTGGTGCATATATATTTAGTATTGATATTACCTCATTGTCTATGGTACCTTTCAGCAAGATGTAATTTCCTTCATTATCTTTTAAAATTAGATCTATTATTTTGCTTTTGCTTTGTCTGAGATCAGGATTGTTAGCCCTGTTTTTTTTCTTTTACTTCAGCTAAAGCAAACTATAACCTGTTCCTATCTTTTACCTTTACTCTGTGTGTATCTCTCTGCTTCAAATGTGTTCCTTGTAAAGAACATATTGTAGGATTATGGCTTTTAATCAATTCTGCTATTTGCTCCCATCTTATGGGAGAGTTTATCCCATTCACATTTACAGTTATGATTACTAGCTATGTATTTTCCTCCGTACTATTTTTCCCTGTTTGTACATTCTCTCTCCTTTCATCCTGTCATTCTCACCAGTGTTTTGTTTCTGACCACTGCCCCCTTCCATCTGCCTTCCTTTCTATCACCCCCCTTTCCCCTTTCTCCTCCTATTTCTGCTTTCCTTTCCAGCAGCCCCTCTCTTTCCCTTTTATTTGCCCTTTCCCCTTCTACTTCCTATAGAGTAACATAAATTTCTGTCCTAAATGAGTGTGTATATTATTCCCTCTTTGAGCCAAATCTGATGAGAGTGAGATTCAAATGCTCACCCCTTCTCTTCTTTCCCTCTACTGCAATAGGTCTTCTGTGCCTCTTCATGTGAGGTAATTTAACCTATTTTACCTCCCCCTTTCCTCTTCTCCCAGTACAATCCTTTTTTTACCCCTTAATTTTTTATATCATCACATCAAAGTCAACTTATACCCATGCCCTCAATGTATACTTCTTCTAACTGTCCTAACAGAGCATACTTCTCCAGAGTTACAAGTATCATCTTCCTATGTAGAGATGTAAACAGTTTAAACTTATGAATAAAATGCTTTTTCCCCTTTCCTGTTGATCTTTTAATGCTTCTCTTGAGTCTTGTATTTGAGAATTGAATTTTCTGTTCAGCTCTGGTCTTTTCATCAGGAACACTTGAAAGTCCCCTGTTTCATTGAATATTCATCTTTTCACCTGAAACATTATCCTTAATTTTTGTGGGTAGTTGATTCTTGACTGTAATCCAAGGCCCTTTGCCTTTCAGAATATCCTATTCCAATCCCTCTGATCCTTTAATGTAGAAGCTACTATGTCCCGTGTAATCCTGACTGTGGCTCCTTGATATTTGAATTGTTTCTTTCTGGCCCATATTTTCTCCTTGACCTGATAATTCTGGAATTTGGCTACAATATTCCTTGGAGTTTTCATTTTGCAATCTCTTTGAGGAGGTGATCAATGGATTCTCTCACTGACTATTTTGCCCTCTGGTTCTAGGATATCAGGAAAGTTTTCCTTGATAATTTCTTGAAAGATCCTTTCCAGGCTCTTTTTTTTATCATGGCTTTCAGGTAGTTAAATAATTCTTAAATTATCTCTCCTGAATCTATTTTCCAGGTCAGTTGTTTTCCCAGTGACATATTTTACATTTTCTTCTATTTTTTTCATTCTTTTGATTTTGTTTGACTGATTCTTGATGTCTCATAGGATCATTAGCTTCTACTTGCCCAATTCTGATTCATAAGGAATTATTTTCTTCAGTTAGCTTTTCTACCTCTTTTCCATTTAACCAGTTTCACTTTTTTTTGGCTTTTCTTTTGGAGGGGGAGGGTAGGGCAATTGTGGTTAAGTAACTTGCCCAAAGTCACATGGCTAGTTTTGTGTTAAGTGTCTGAGGTTAGATTTGAACTCAGGTCTTCCTGACTTCAGGGCCTGTACTCTATTCACTGTGCCACCTAGCTACCCCACCAATTCCACTTACTTTTCCAAGCTGCTGACTTTCTTTTGCATAACTCTCATTTTCCCCCCAGTTTCTTTTCTACTTCTCCTATTTGATTTTTAAAATCCTTTGGGCTTGAGACCAAATCATCTTCCTTTGAGGCTTTGCATGTAGGTATTTTGACATTATTGTCCTCTTCTGAGTTTGTGTTTTGATCTTCCCTTTTGCCACAGTAGCTTTCTAGGGTCAGGGCTCTTTTCTGTTTTTGCTCATTTTTAGCCTATTTCATGACTTCTCAAGTTGAGTTCTGCTCCTGGGACACAGGAGACACTGCCATGAGTTTCCTTTGCTGGAGGCCAGGAGTCTGGTCACTGGCTTTCTGCACCAGGGCCTCTGGGGTTCACACCTTACCCACTGCACTGGCGTGGCATGGCTTCATTGTGCCTGTTGTACTAGGGTTCCAGGGCTGGCAGTTTCCCTTCTGCTCTAGGGCTGGAAGGTCCTCACCACTAACCCGCTGTGCCATTAGCCTGCTGAACCAACTGATTTGCACCGTAGCTAAAAGCCTCCTGCTGGTTTGCCTGGATGCTGTCTGTGCTGGGCTGTGCTCCCTTTTTACCCAAGTAAGACAGACCTTTCCTGAAGTTCTTTTAAGTTATTTTATCTCAGAAAATTATTTCATTATGCTTTTTGTAGATTTTGTCACTCCAAAATCCGTTCACAAGCTTGATTTAATGTTGTTTTGAGAGAAACTGGGGAGAGCTCAGGCAACTTCCTGGCTTCCCTCTGCCTTCTTGATTCTGCCCCTTGAACAGTTTTTTTTAAAAGATCTGTTTTGATGGCATTTCAGTATAACAGCAACTTACTTTATTTAAAAGCAAACACAACTTTTATAATTGCTACATTTTATTTTGACCCAACAGACACTTCTCAACAAATACCCAAATAATGTCTGCCTCCACCCCCAAAATCCACATTCCAGAAAAAGTAAAGTTGCCCACAAGAATGATAGCCAATGATTGTAGGTGTCACTCTCCACTTTTGTAGTTTATTGATTGTTAATGAAAAAGAAGTACACATGCTTTAACTTTAGTGGCTTGATATCAACTGGGCCTCTTGGATTTGACCTGGTTTTACTGTGCTTGTTAGCACAATCATTACTTACAATGTCACAGTAATTGTGTGTTTTTTTTCCTTTTGGCTTTATATCAGTTCATGCAAAGCTTTCTCCATTTTAATCAATCCTTCATAGTCATCATTCCTTCTGTTACAATTACTTGTCACCATTGGTTCAACCAGTCCCCAATTATTGGACACATATTTCGTTGAAAAGTTTTTGTGATTGGAAATAAATAGCGACAGCAATTTACTTTATTCTGTTGACAAACTTTGAAATATAGGATGCTTCTTATTTCTCCTTAGACATGGAAGGATTATCAAAGACTTCTTGGAGGAGGCAGCATCAGACCTGGACCTTGAAAAAAAATAAAGCAAACATTGCAGGAAGACATTCCAGGCACATATGAGCTAAAAAGAAGATGGCAGAAGACAGTAAAACAAGCTACAGACCAGAGATCATTAAAACTAGAAGAGAACTAATTTTAACACAATCATGTCACAGTTGGTGAAACTGAGATCCAAAGAGGTGAATTTATTTGCTCAAAGGCACGCAATGATTTAGTTAGTGGTAGACTGAATTGAAGAACTCACATCTCCATATTCCTAGTGTTCTCTTCCCATTACTTTTGTTTAAAATTGAAATAACCAACTATCCAATATTTGTAAATGGATTAATCAAATTTCAAGTTATCTGCAATCTGATATTTAGTCCTGCAGTAGCTTCCATCTTCAGGTTCCTTATGCCACTTTTCTCTCACTCTGTAGTATTGGAAGGACAATATGTTTTTGGAAAGGCATTGACAAGCTGGAAAACGTCCAAAGTACATTCTGTTGATAGGTGTCCAGGTACACAATTAGGATGGGAAAAAGATCTGAGACTATATCATCTAAAGATTGGTTGAGAAAACTAGGGATATTAAGCCTGGAGAAATGGAAGGTAGATTTTTATAGCATATAGAATATACGTGACAAGCATCTTAATGCTTGTTACATATGTTCAATTCCTGCAATGCTTGGAACATTTAGATTTTCAGCTTGGTCATTTGAGGAACTCTACCTAGTAGCTTACCCTTCACCTCCACCTCCTTACCCCCAACTTACTGGCCAAAACTTACTACTAAAATTCAGTGAGTTGCCTGACAAGCCGTTGCCCGATAAGGATCAGGAAGAAAGAGTAAGGCTGATGATACCTCTGAGCAACTCAGCCTTACTTAAATCCAATCCACACACAGGTCAAGATATCATTTGTGATATCACTGATTCTCTTAGAAAAAGGCCAAACAACAATAAAAACAACAAAACTGAACTGTGTCGATCAATGTAAAACATGTTTGAAAAGACCAACTGAGAGCTTCCATGCACTCGAGGAAGGCTATAAAATTTAGTTCCAAAGTATCTGGGGAAGTTGTCCAGACAGTCATCATGGCATTGCATGATGTTAATCTAACAAGATTTGGCTGGGTCCTGCTGTAACTACAACTAAATAGGCATTGTTTATATAGAATCATGATAAGAGAGTACCCCTAAGGCAGAAAAACAATGAAAAATTAACTAGGGGGAAAAAGGGAGACATAAAATAGGGGAGAGGGAGAATCCAGGGACACTAAACCCCCAAGTCATGTTAGTCCTGTTTTGTCACTGGAGGAGCCTCTGGGTTGAAGTGGATTCTGTTTATGGGAGATCATTACTCTTTTGACCTGGCTAGACCCTCCCTGTTCATATGGGTGACTGCCAATGGAACCCAGGATGAGGGATTAGGAGAACACAGGGAGTTAAGTCTGCTCATAACATGTCTGACTGGAACTGCTGGCGGGTCCAACTTTTGATCATGGATCCATAACATTCTTGTATCCATGGATGATCTTAGTAAAGGTAGGATTAGCACTGTTGAAGGTTTGTCATTCAAACTGAATCTGGAACCTAAGGCACCTCATGCTGAATTCTTCTGGCCTTGACTCCTAAGCCATCACCAAGTAAATCTCCTGGGGTGACTCTGCATAAATCTTCAGTCACCCAGACCTTTTTTTAAATGCAATTTTATTGATACATTCTCTTTTTACATCACTTGAATTTTCCCTCGCATCCTTTACCCTTCTCCAAGAGAGCCATCCTTATGGCTTTTTTCCTTTTCTCAATCTATCTCTTCCTCTAGCATGTTCTCTAATGAACAAAAACAAAATAGAAAACCTTCAATTCACAGGTATGTAGTCAGAAAAATAAATTCCTACATTCATAACTGAAACTGTATGTGTCTTATTGCATTTTAAATTCATCATCTCTCTGACAGGAAGGGAGTGGCAGGTTTCATCTTCATACTGTCAGACTCAAGGTATATTATTACATTAGTCAGTTCTAAAGTCTTTCAAAGTGTTTTTCTCTAAAATGTTATGATTATACATTGTTCTCCTAGCTCTGTTCATTTTGGACTGCATCAGTTTGTAAAATTATTCCCAGTATCTTCTGAAATAGTCCATTTCATCATTTCTTACGGCACAATAATATAATATTCCATTACATTCATATACCACCGTTTGTTTAGCCATTTCCTAATAGTAGGACAGCTGAGGGCTCCTAGGTGGCTGGGTGGATAGAGTACTGGGCCTACAGTCAGGAAGACCTGAGTTCAAATGTGACCTCAGACACTTTCTAGGTGTGTAACTTTGGACAAGTCACTTAACTTCTGTTTGCCTGAATCTACTGGAGAAGGAAATGACAAACTCCTCCACTGTCTTTGCCATGAAAGCCATATGGGGGGCGGCTAGGTGACACAGTGAATAGAGTACTGGCCCTGGAGTCAGGAGGACCTGAGTTCAAATCCAGCCTCAGACACTTAACACTTACTATCCGTGTGACCTTGGACAAGTCACTTAACCCCAACTGCCCTGTCCTCCCCCCTCCAAAAAGCAAAAAAACCAAAAGCCATATAGACAGTATTGGCATACCATGGTTCATGAGATCATGAGGAGGGACATGAATGGACAACTCCTTAATTTCCAGTTTGGGGATATCATGAAAAAAGCTGCTTTACAAGTCCATTTTCTATTTGTTTGATCTCTTTGGGGTATAGACCTAATCATGGTGTAGCTAGGTGGAAAAAATATATAAAGTTTTGTGACTTTTAGAGCATAGTTTCTAATTACTTTCCAGAATGACTTGAACCAATTCGTATCTCCACCAACAGTGCTCTAGCATACCTGTTTTCCCCACAGCCCCTTCTTCTTCAGATAAGGACGATTGGGGGTAGGGAAGATGGGAGAGACGAGAGTGGGAGAGCAGGACAGAGACAGACTGACACTGAGAAACAGAGAGATAGGGAAGAGAGAGAGAGAGAGAGAGAGAGAGAGAGAGAGAGAGAGAGAGAGAGAGAGAGAGTCTCAAGGTATATTATTACATTAGTCAGTTCTAAAGTCTTTCAAAATGTTTTTTCTCTAAAAAGAGAAAAGAGAGAGACAGAGATAGAGAGGGAGTGAGAAAGAGAGTGAGGGAGAAAGAGAGAAAGAGAGAGACAGAGACAGAGAGAGACAGAGACAGAGAGAGACAGAGAGACAGAGACAGAGAGAGAGAGACACACACACACACACACACACACACACACACTGAAAAACAGTGCCAGTGAGAAGGAGAGAGGAGAGGAGAGACAGAGAGAGACAGAGAGAAAGAAAAGAGAGGAAGAAAACCATACGTCAGGACAGACACAAAAACACACACCTTTACAATATTTCATGACTCACTGTTTTCTTTTACTACTACATAGGCTACTGTAGACCTCTTTGTATTGACAGCTTCTCAGTATCAGGGAGGCCACAGATGTTATAGAGCTGATTTACCGTTGGTTCCTTCTTAGTTGCTGTTTTCCCAACACTACACAAATAGCATGCTAATCCTATGTATACAATTATCTTTTCAGGTCCCTAATGAATAATCTTTGGATTTGAAGGTGAGTCTATGGAATAAACACATTATCAAGCACCTACCAGGAGTCTGACAGTGCGATAAATCCCAAGGATTACAAAGAGAAGGGAAATGGTTCTTGTCTTCAAAAAGCTTTTATTCTAACCGTGGAGACATGTACATAAGCAAGTGCCTCCAGAATATGTGTGTGTATTTATATATGTATATGTATATATATATACATACACATATCCATGCATGTATATGTATGTGTGTGTACATATATATGTATATGTATAAAATGAATACAAGGAATGTTGTGAGGGAGGGCACAAGCAGCTGTTGGGGATGAGGAAAAGCATTAGAGCTACTCATTACTTTCAGTACCAGTAACCTAAATAAGAGCTAACAAACCCAGACAGTTACAGAGAGTAAGATATTGACCTTCCATAAATACAAAAGTTGCTTACAATTAGAGCTGTCTAAAAGCAGAATGTGCTGCCTTTATAAACACTCAATTCCCCTCCATCACATCTCTGTTCAATTTTTCAAGGAAGTATGAATAACCACTTCTCAGGGGTGTTATAGTGCGGATTTCTATACTGGTGCAGTTAGGAGTGGATGGCCATTGAGGGTCCTTTCAATTCCTATTATATGATATCCTCTTCTTATTTCTGCTATGTATTTCATTCCAGTTTTCCGGCTATTTCCTCGGGCTTCTGTTTGCTCCCTGGTTCCTAACTTCTGGCCTTACTCTGTGCCTTGGTTCTCCTGATTCTGACTTACGGGTCTGTCTTGCCTATCCATTGCTGCCGACAACGGGGTATAACACTCAGAGATTTGCTAGGAAAAAAGTTACATCTGTATTGTCTGCCTCTGTGTCTGTTTTATTGGTTTTTTTGTTGCTCTCTGCTTCTCGTCTGCACTTAACACTAAAGGCTACTAGCCTTTACACAGTTCTAATGGCAGAAGGTAGAAACAGAAAAAGAACGGAGGAGTCAATTTGATATTTCAAACCTATTTTCTCAGTATAGTGCTGGCAGTTTTTCCTCCAGTGGTTTCCCTATCTTAGTCCAGCATCCAACACACTGCCAGCCAAATAAATATTGATGTGCTGAGTTTAAAACATAGGAACAAGATGTTTCTGACTGTGTTAACCAACAGCTCTGCCTTGTCTCAGAATAAATCTAGTCAGGAGCTACCTAGCTATTTTCCTTGTGTTTTGGGGGTTTTGAGTTTTTTTTTATTCATGGATGAGAGATTTTGACCTCTTCCCAAGAGCCAACTCCCTGGTTACAGAGGTTTCCCTGGGTTTAGAGAACTATGACAGGTAAACCTGCATTCAAGTTGTGGCCTTTTGAGGTAGCCATATCCTTGTCGTCTGTCATCTGAAGTACAGGTCACAGTAAAAGCCAAGGCAGAGGCCAAGAATGAAAGACAAAGACAAGGTTCTGGATGAGGAAGGGTATAAAAGCTAATGGTCTAAGATAAAGCTAAAGATCAAACCTGGTGAGCAGCCTAGATCCAGAGGTGGGAGGTGGGGGGTGGGGGGAAGGTAAAGTGGCAGTTCAGCATCCCAAAGCCAGACCAGTCATAGGAGAAAAGCAAGCAGGATTAGCCAGAGATAGGACTTTGAATAGTGACAAATAATAAATAAGCAGGGTACAAAGGGTCTATTGACTGCTGCGCCACCAGAGAAGACAAGTATTTATCATGATGACTTCCTTGGAAAAGAATTTGATAGCATCTCCCATTCCTTCGTCAGCATGTATTTGTAGATGCTTTACTCAAAAAATATTGAGCCCCAGAATTAAAAGATCCTATTGGTTAAGTGGAAAGATTGAAAATGAGAGGTTTTTGGTTTGTTTTTTTTTTCCAAATCTGCTTATTCTTGCTCTAATGGAGATGTTTGATCATGTCTTAAATACATTTGCATGCCCTTGAGTCAGAGGTAAAGACACTAAGATTCATAAGGCATTTGCAATATTTTCAAGACAAGGAGAAGGCATGTATTGTGTGTCCTAATGATCATTATTCTTAGCTCAAACAACCCATCTATCATGGAGCAATCAGTGTAAATTACTGCTTGATTCTATGTTCTATTATCTGCATAGGTTAGCAAAAATGATTTTCTTCTATCATTTAATCCATTTGGGTATAAAAGATTGGTTTTTTATACCAAGTTGATATACCAAATGCTGGATTTATAGAATTTCTAAGAAATGAATAGCTTTCACCCCACATTGGTTTAGATCTTAAAACAGTGAGTGAAAAAAATCTATTATGATTGACTATTGGTTTGAAACTTCTAGAGAGGATTTGAAACTGAGCTTTGGAGAGTGACATTATCTACAGTCTTTTAGATACTCAGGGCTTTCTTAGATACTGAACGGCAAGTTGAATATATACAGGTATGTATATGTGTGTATATAGGTATATATGTGTGTATATACACATATGTCTGTGTATAAGCATATATACATATGTTTACACATGTCTGACCACATAGAACTCTATATGCTCAACCATACAAAATATAGAGCTATTGAATGTTCTCTCTCATTTCTTCTTTTCTTTCTTTCTTCCTTCCTTTCTCTCTTTCTTTCTTTCTTTCTTTCTATCCATCTATCTCCTTGTTCATTGTGTCATTGTTGTCTTTTTGGTCCTCTTCCAGATTCTCAGGAAGGATTCCATAATGAATAAGGAGAGTGTTTATTTGTGTTTAAACAAAATCTCATAAATTCATATTTTGTGAAACTATGGCCAGACAGATTTGCCTTTGCATTTTGCAGGGTTGGGGGTGGAGTGGGTTAGGCATTGAGAGGTTTACTAAATAAGTGAATTATATAAATGAACTTGGAGAAGAAGGGAGATGTTTAAACTAGCTAGGAACATTGTTCAAACACTTTAAAATCATCTATTTACATATAAGAAAGACAGAGTGGTATAGGGAGCAGTCTTTGACACATGCAAAACCCTAGACAAGTCAGTCATCCTATTAGTGCCACCCCCCCACTCACTCCACACCTCCCACCCCCACGTCACCCCCTGTCATGATCTAAAACAATTTATCAGTTGCAGAACAGCTATTGTTCAGCATTGGTGGAGGGAATGTCCTTGCTAAGAGTTCTCTATGCCAATGAAATCACAGATTTGAACTAATACTAATAATTTACTGATATTCTAATTACAAAGAATAGGAACTTGTTGATTAGATCAGACTCCTTAGAAACCTCCACTTGGTTAGCTTTTCAAGCCTTCCCTGAATCACTTTTGATACTTGAAAGCCATATAACTACATTTATTAAATATACATATATACACATAAATACATATATCTTAACTAATTTCACTAATTTAATTCCAAATTGACATTTTGATGAAGAGCAACAAGTGAGATGTCAGATACTTGCTATGCTATTTACACATTTACATCCTCCACTTGGGAGTCTAGGCTCAGGCCTCTTTGGCATGCAGACCATGGCAGGTTCTACCATACTTTTTCCCCCCTAGGACAGCTGTAGGACTCTACCAATCTACTGTGAGCCCTTCCTAAACCTTTTTTCAAGAAGACTTCACTTCCTACCCATCAATGAGAAGTTGAAAGCAAAGCAGCAGATGTTATCACCAACCACAGTTGAGTTGAAAAGCATGAAGCAATTAGCAGAAGAAACACAATTAAGACTCTTCTCTACCAGTTGGGAGCCTAACCCATCCTTTTGGGTTCATTATTTTAAAGATTCAGAGGATTACCATTGATTCTTTTTGCTTTGGCAGGTGTTGAGAAAATAGTTGAGTGCCCCACCACCCCAAAACTTGGTACTTTTAAAAACAGAAAACCTCCACACATATACGCAAACCCAACGGCACACATAGGCATTCATACACACTCTCATGTGTACCTTTCCAACCTGTTCCAATTTCTGAAACAGGCATTAGCACCCAGCTATGAATCTGAGAGCCAGGCAAGTCGTTAAAGATCATCAGACACTATGGAGGATTATGTTTAATAGACAGCAGGAGTATTCCTGCCAGCTCCCCTTAACTTTCATCAAAACTGTGCCTAATTAAAATCTTCAATTTAATTATGCTCTTCTGCATTACAAATTTTGATCAAATTGGTTTAATTTGGTGCAGGGACAGACGCTGTTTTCATATGCAAAATGTGGTGGTTTGTCCCTGTGGCTTAGTCAAATGAGCTCCCTCCAAGGTGGAAGGGCTCCATCTCCACTACTGGGCCTGTTTGCCTCTTCAGAGGCAAATCCCCATCTATTTTGAACATCCTCCTTCCCTCTGCACCCCCAGGGAAATGATGGTTATTTTCCCCACATCTGCAAGATCACTGAAGCTGACAGCTGTCCCCCACACCCACCTCTCATTTGAGGCTCTGTTTCTTCTGCTTTTGAAATACCTCTGTTTACAAAAAATAAATCACACCCAATCTGCTATTGAAATACATACTCATACTGAAGCAAGTGCTAACAACCGTTCCCACCAGGAAGAAAGGCTCTGTTACTTAGACCTGCTTTCAAACCCCTTCAAAACTCTAAGGGACTTGAAAAGTATACTCAGGACCCCCATCCACTCAATACCCTGTCCAAATCACTCCTTTTCCCAAACTTAGTCATTTCCATTTAACTTCTCTCCAGGGTTATCAGAAATCAACTCTAGACAAAATTATGAGCAGCTTGGTGGCAAAGTGAATAGAGTTAAGGCTCTGGAGTCAGGAAGCCTCATCTGGTCTCAAACACACAAACTCAAGTCACTTAACTCTGTTTGCCTCAGTTTCCTCTTCTGTAAAATGAGCTGGAGAAGGAAATGGCAAAGTACTCCAGAATCTCTGCCAAGAAAACCCCAACAACTTACAGAGTAGATATAAATTTAACTTTTCCTTTTCAATGCCACAGATTATTTCTGGCTACCATGACCGGTGCTATGGTGCTCACCTAGGCTGGTGTTCCTTTGGATCACTTTCCCCTACCTACTATCCCTCTTTATCATCTCCTCTTGCCCAGCAATCCCTTCTATTCCCTCAGGGTCTTGCTCAGAGACAGTAGCAAACAGTCTATAAAAAATAATTCAAGGGGCAGCTAGGTGGCACAATAAATAGAGCACTGGTCCTGGAATCAGGAGGACCTGAGTTCAAATGCAGCCTCAGACACTTAACACTTACTAGCCGTTTGACCTTGGGCAAGTCACTTAACCCCAATCGCCTTGCTTTTCCCCCCTCCAAAAAACCCCCAACTAATTCAAACTAATGTTGATAATGCCTTAATATCCCTTTAACCGAAAGGAATACCTTTCACTTTGTTTGGCTCATTAAATCACTCAATATGCATTTATTAAGTACCCACTGTGTACCAGGTTGTGCTAGACTAGACCCTAGAGACCCCAAGATAGACTTGAAGCAGTTCTTGCAACCAAAGAAATTACATAACATTGAGGGAGACAATATTTATGTCAATAAACAAGCACGTAAAAAGTAAATGCAAGGTGATTAGAAGATGGTCACTAAGAGCTGGAGGAGTGGGGTGGGGGGGAGAGTCTCATAGAGAAGGTGGCTATTCAGCAAGAGAAATGGTGAAGGGTGCATTCTGACCCGTGGAGAAGCAATAAACATTTATTAAGTGCCTATGATATAAAATAGGGCAGCTAGGTGGTGAAGTGGATAGAGTACTGGACCTGCAGTCAGGAAGGCTCATCTTCCAGAGTTCAAACCTGACCTCAGACACTTATTAGCTGTGTGACCCTGGTCAAGTCAGTTACCCTATTGTCCTCATCTGTAAAAATGAGCTGGAGAAGGAAATGACAAACTGCTTCCGTATTTTTGCCAAGAAAACCCCAAATGGGGTTGTGAAAAGTCTGAAACAACTGAACAATAATAACAATATGCCAGGCACTGTACTCTTTAACTCTTTAAAAGTGTTATTTAACATTCATAACAGTCCTGGGAGGTGGGTGCTATTATCCTATTTCACAGTTGAAAAAACTGAGGCAGACAGTGATCAAGTGACTTGCCCAGGGTCACACGGTTAGTAAGTGTCTAAGATCAAATTTGAATCCAGTTCTTTCCTGACTTTAGACCCAGCGCGCTATCTATTTTACCACCAGGCTGTGCAAAAGCATTGCGAACAGAGATGAATATTTTGTGTAAGGCACCACAAGGAAAAAAAAATCAGTTGTCTGAATTGAAGATTGATTGAAAAGGGATTGGTTGTCTGGAAAGGTAGTTTAGAGCCATTGCTTCCAATGTCAAATGGAAAAATTTGTATTCTGTCCTAAAGGTAACAGGGAGCCCCTGAAGTTTATGGAGCAGAAGCATGACAGGATCAGACCTGAGTTTAGGACTGTCACTTTGGCAGCTGTAAGGAGGCAAGATCGGAGAGAGGGACAACTTGTGGTAAACAGACCAATCATAAAGCAATTTCAATGGTCCAGGTGGGAAGGAGATAAGATCCTGAACTAGGGTCTGAGTGAGGAAAAGAGAAAGAATTTGAGATATTATAACACACAACCACACATAACAGGTAGAATGAACAAGACTTGGCAACTGATTGGCTTTATGGACTGAAAGAGTGTAAAGAGTCAAAGGTTGACTTCTTAGTCAAGCTTGAATAGTCCTTGCTCCCTGTGGCTACTACCAGATTTTCCCTCTACTACCACCAGTCACCAACCTCTCTGAAGTTTATTCAGATTTATCATTAAATTAAAATGTGCGTGAAGGTGGGTGGCATGCTATCGTCTATGAACCATCTGGGCATTCTCTCTCCTTTCTCAAGGCTATGCCTGGTTCACAGTCTTTCTATTTGCCCCAACTCCTGCTCTCCTTCTAGGAGATGTTGCTGATCTTGAAAATACCCCAACTTCATAGTTCCTCTGTCTACTCAACCCCATAAACCTGCTACCCAAGGAAGGTCATACCCTTGATTTTGCCAATACCTACAAGTGTTCCACTTGGATGATTAAGAACTCTAAAATTCTTCTCTACAAACAGAATCTCCAGCCATTTCATCTCTTCCAGTGCCTTACACTCCCTGAACAGGCTCTCTGTCTTCACTATGATTTCCACCCTTGAGTTCTTTGCCAGGCCATTACCCCTGCCCTGGACACCCTCTTCTCCTTGATCTTGACTCCTTAGTGGACCAATTCAATGTTATGCCATCTCCTCCACTAGAATCCCCTGATCCTTTGTCCTTTCCCTGCTCCTGCCTTGCCAAGCTCCAATTCTGGACCACTCCTTCCATATATCTCTTCCATTCCTACTAACATGCTGCTGAACTGAACAGTCAATAATTCTGACAGGGTCTACTACAAATTTATGTTATCTGATTTCAACTGGACCCTCACGGCAACAAATCAATTCTTTTACTCCTCCTCAATTGATTCTCTGTTTCACTTTTTGCAACAGTTATATCAGACCTTTCTTCTCTCTTCAAACCTCCCACTTTCATATATGAGGTACTCATCTGATACATATGTGTGTATATACATATAAATATGTTTGTGTGTGTATGTATTTCTCAAAAAAATCTCCCTTTTATCCTCTCTGTCCCCACCATCTGATCGTCCTTGACATACATTTCTCCTTTATTCCAGTCTTTGACAAAAAAAAATGACCGTTGTCATTAAGGTCAGCTCCTCTCTTCATATACCTTTTATCTTATTCCCTTTCTTCCAACAGACTGTTGCCATTATCATCATCTTTTCCCTCTCATATTATGTCTCCCTATCTCCTTTTTCCTTTCTGGCTGCCCATAAACCTATTTAAATCTATCCTTAAAAAGACCTCACTAGATTGCATCAACTCTGCTAACAATGGTCCTGTAGCTCTCTTCCTTTTCTCAGTCAAACGCACTGAAAAAAACCACATAGACTCCTTGCCTCCATATACCATCTTTTAAAACTCATTCTTAAATGCTAAACCCATAGTTTCTAATCTCATCACTCAACTAAAATTGCTCTCACCAAAGTTAAAATGATCCTTTAATTGTCAAATCTGGCAGCATCTTCACAATCTTTGTACTGTTTGATCTCACTGCAGTATTGGATACTGTTGACTACCCTCTCCTCCTGAATACTCTCTCCTCTCTAGGTTTTCATGACATTGTTCTCTCTTGTTTCTCCTTCCTGTCTGATCATAATTTCTTAGTCTCCTCCTCATTCATCAGTCATGTCATTCTCAATAATTGTGGGTCGACTACAAGGCACTGTACTAGGACTTCTCTTTTCCCTCTATACTCTCTCATTTGGCGACCTTAATAGCTCCTTTGGGTACAATGACCATCTGTGATAGGAACAATATCCTAAAACCCTATGAAAGCTACACTAGTTTTTCCTTCAAAAAGTATTGCTGTTCATCATTTTAGGCTAAATAAGTAGTAGTATGATTGTAATGGAATACTATTATGCTATAAGAAATGATGAATAGAATGATTTCAGAATAATCTGGAAAAACTTCCATGAACTGATGCATAGTGGAGTAAGCAGAACCAGGAGGACAATGTACATAGTAACAGCAATATTGTATGGTGACCAACTGTGAATGATTTAGCTATTCTCAGCCATACAATGATCCAAGAAAATTCCAAAGATTTCATGATGAAAAATGCTATCCACCTCTGGAGAAAGAACTGTTGGTGTCTGAATGCAGATTGAAGCATACTATTTTTCACTTTCTTAATTTTTTTCATGGTGGTTTTTTTGTCTGTGTTTTCTTTCACAACATAACTAATATGGAAATATGTTTTACATGACTGTACATGTACAATCTATATCAAACTACCATCTCAGGAAGGAGAGAGGGAACGAATTCAGAACTGAAAATTTTAAAAAAGAATATTAAAAATTACTTTACACATAATTGGGGGAAATAATTTTTAAAAATATGTTGAAACAGTCCTTGATACTTCATTGGCCTGGGGAACTAAGGCTTGAATCACTAATGGTTCCTGGTGGCCTAAATAGAAAGCAGCCATCTGTTCCTCCTTGGAAGCCGCATCAAACTAGGCTGATGCTTATTCTTGCTGAATATCTTTTATTTGTTAACTGATAGATGATATACAGGTGACTCATTCTGATAACAAGAATGAAGTCAAGCCCAGCCTACATTATCATCTCTATATCAATGACTCATCAATATATCTACAAAGTTCTAATCCTGCAGCACTGTCTGTTGGACCTTTCCAACAGGAGGTACTATAGACTATTAAACTCAACTTGTCAAAAACAGAATTAATTA
This sequence comes from Pseudocheirus occidentalis, assembly GCA_028646575.1. Taxonomy (NCBI): domain Eukaryota; kingdom Metazoa; phylum Chordata; class Mammalia; order Diprotodontia; family Pseudocheiridae; genus Pseudocheirus; species Pseudocheirus occidentalis. The sequence goes on along the minus strand of CM053595.1, from coordinate 33,791,479 downwards.
TTTTCCTTCCCTCCTCCCCCACTTCAAACTAACCAATCTTCTACCCCATATCCATTGATGACACAATATACCACCCTTATAGTATTCCATGTTCTCAGTTTCCTTTTCCTGTCCCTTGTATTTATTCTTCTCCTTTCTCAAGTTATTTCTTTCCAACTCTCCCTGTGCAGGACCAGATGGAGACAAAATTGTAAAATCATCAAGATAGAAACCTCCCCTTCCTCTACTCTTTGCTTATTCCTTAGTTGTTCATACCCCCTCAGTAGCAAATAAATTAAAATTAAGACATTACACTTTAGTGACCTAGGAGTCAAAGGACTTGGCATCTAGCTCCTACTCCCATTACTATTTATCTATGGGAGTTATAATAACCTCTCTTTCAGTCTGAATTGACTTTTATATAAACATTTGACACTGTTGATGATCCTTCCCTTACTTCATGCTTCTCCCACCTGTGTGGTTGCTCCTTTTTAATTTACTTTGCTGAATCATGATTCATTTCATGCTCCCTAAGTATAGGTGCCCCCAAAGCTCTGCTCTGGACCCTCTTTTCTCTCCATGATCTCTCACTTGATGCTATCATCATCTCCTATGAGTTTAATTAGCATCTCTCTTCTTTTGGCTCTGAGATGTCCATATCCAGGTATTATGACCTCTAATCAAGCACCATGGGTACCTTTTGGACAATTTGAACCAGATGTCCTGTAGGCAACTCAAACTTACTATATTCAGATCAGAACTCAATCATTAACCAACATACCACCTGTCTTCCAAACTTCTCTAATTCTCTCAAGGGCACCATCATCCTTCCCACGTTCACAACCTTGGTGTCATCCTCATCTCCTCCCTCTCATTCACTCGACATAGCCAATCAACTTCTATCTGTACCACATCTCTCTGATACATCTCTTCTAACCCATCACACACTCACCATTGCAATTCATCACCTCTCTCCCACACTATGGCAATAGTTTTCTAATTGATCTGCCTGCCTCAAGTCTCAGCCTCCACCTAGCTACCAAAGTGCTTTTCCTTAAGTGCAGATCTGACTGTCACCTTTACCCTCCATCAAATCCTCAATTAATAAATCCTAGCAACTTCATACTCCCTTTAGGATCAAATATAAGCATCTCCACAGCCTGGTCTTTTCTACCTGTATAGTTTTCTACCTGTACTTTGTGGTACAGTCATATTACTGTTTCCCACACAATCCATCTTCCTGGACTGTGCTTTTATATCACTTGTCCCTTGTGCTTGGAATGTATTTCAGTCTCATCTTTACCATCAAAATCCCTGGGTTCCTTCAAAGCTCAATTAAAGCACTACTTCTATGTGGAGCCTTTCTTGCTCCTTCCAGATGCTGATGCCCTTCCTCCTAAAACTACCTTGTATGCATTTGGTATATATTCTGTACACATACATACACACACTATAAATGTATATGCATATATGTATACACATATGTATACATGCATATGTGTGTGTGTGTGGAGAGAGTAGATAGAGATAACCCTGAGGTTGGGCATTTAGATGGCTAGAAGAATGGGGAGGCCCTTGATAGAAATAGGGAATTTGAGAAAAAAGGGGAAGTTGTGTGGGGGAGGGGAGAGACAAGAAAATACTGAGTTCTGCTTTGGACATATAGAGTTTGTGATGCCTATGGGACATTCAGTGGGAAATGTCCAATAAATTGGTGATGAAAGAGATTAGGCTAGGTCTGTACTCAGCTACATAGAGGTAATAATTGAACCCATGAAAACTAATGAAATTAATAGAAAGAGAATAGAAAAGAGGAAGAGAAGATGGTCCAGAACCTTGAAGTAAGACCATAGACAGGTGGATATGGATGATGATCCATCCAGCAAAGGTAACTAAGGAACAAGCAAAGGGTAGAGGAAGGGGAGGTTTCTATCCTGATGATTTTACAATTTTATCTCCATCTGGCCCTGCACAGGGAGAGCTGGAAAGAAAGAACTTGAGAAAGGAGAAGAATAAACACAAAGGGCAGGAAAAGGAAACCGATAGAAAGGAGAGCTCAGAAAGAGCACGGCTATAAAACCCCAGAGAGGAAAAGGTGTCGGTGTCAAAAGCTCAGAAGAGATACAAAAGGATAAGGACCAAGAAGAGACCATCAGATCTCACAACTGAGAAGTCATTGGCAACTGGAAAAAGCAATTTTACTTAAGTGATGAAGTTGGAAGACATTAGGAGGAAGATTGAGGAGTGAAGGAGAGGAAAGGAAATGGATAGGAATGGAAAAAGATTTTTTTTTCTAGGAATGAGTCTATAAAAGGGAGGAGAGATAGAGGGTGATAGCTAGAAGGGCTGGTCCAATGAGGATTTTTTTTAAGGATAGAGTTGGCCATGTGTGCACACAAGACAGAAGGAGGTGTGATTTCTGGTTGCCCTGCTCTCGATGTACTCTAGAATAATGTTTTTCCTTAAATGTGATGCCCCAAACTAAATGCAATATCCAGATATGATTTATCCAGAGCAGAGTACAATGAGATTCTCACCTCCTCATTCCTGAAAGCTATTTCTTACTTAATGAAGCCCAAAATTACATTACTTTTTTGGGGGGTGGAGGTTACCATTTCAGAGCATCAATTCAAGGTGTACTTGAAATCCATTAAAATCCACACATCTTGTTTCACATGAACTTTTGTCTAGCCCCATCTCCCACTCCCATTCTTATTCGTTTTTGTAAAGTTTTTGTAATCCAAGTGTAGAATTTTATTTAACCTCTCTGTGCCTCATTTTCTGGTAAAATGAGCCAACTGGATTTGGTGGCATCTAAGACGCCTTTTCACTCTGAACCTGTAATCCTATGACTCTATCATCGTTTCCTCCAAACCAGCTCCTTCTCATTACCACCACCCCCATTTCTTTTTATGGAGCCATCCTCCTCTCCAGTCTCCAAACTTTGAAATTTAGCATAATATTTGACCCCTCTCTCTCCCTTAACCTCTTTACATCCAGTCAGTCACCAACTTCTTTCAAATCTTCCTTGGTAATGTCTTTCATCTGTTCCTTATCTATTCATATTATTAACACCTTCATTCAGGCCTTTTATTATGTCACATCTGGACTACTGACTACCCTTCCTCCAGCTTCTCTCCTTTCAGTCCATCTTATGTACCTGTATTAATTATTGAGCCTTTGGAGTTTGTTGAGTATTAAGCAGCTATGTGGCACAGGGGACCTTGGGCAGACCTGGAATGGAGTGTGGGACTTGCAGTCAGGAAGACCTGAATTCAAATCTAGCCTCACGCATTAACTGTGTGACCCTTAACAAGTCATTTGCCCTCTGTCTGCCTCAGTTCCATCTGTAAAATGGGCATAATAATAGTACCTATCTTCCAAGGTTATTGTGTTGTATTTATTTCATCAAATGGAATAATATTTGCTTAACACAGTACTGGGCACATAGGCAATCTTATGTGCTATACAAATATTAGCTATTTATTCTCATTCATTATTATTATTATAGCTGGGCTAGTACTTAGCATGCACTTGCTGGACACCTTAGGCAAGTCACTCAAACCCTCTCTGCCTTGGTTGTAAAAAGGGGACAATAACAGCACCTAACTCTTAGCATTGTTGTAAGAGTCAAATGAGATAATATTTCTGCAGCTTTTTTTGAGAGCTTTAAAGCTCCGTGTTAGTTCTAACTATTATTACAATTATATTCCCTCCCACCAGGGGAATCTTCCTAAGGTACCAGTTTCATAAGTGACTTTTCAAACCCTCCCTTATTTCTTCATTACCTTAACCTCCCCAAATGCTTCAGTTCATTATTCAAGGTCCTTCACACTCTGCTCCTTGACCATCTCTCCAGCCTAATCTCTCAACATCCCCAAACACAAATCTTCTGGTTTAGTCAAATTGGGTTGCTCATTGAACCTGGAAAGCCATCATCACCTTCTGTCTACTTCAATCATATGTCTCTTTCAAGAAGCATTTCAAATCCCATCTGTTTTATAAAATCTTCCCTGGACATTCCAGCCCCAAATGATCTCTTCCTTCCTTCAACTCCTATGTTGTTATCTGTCCCTTCCAATTAGCAATTAATCCTGCACTGCCTTGTAACATCTTGTGCAAGTCAAGATCTTGTCTTGTGCATTTTTGCATTCCCCACAGTGCCTAGCACATAACAGGTGCTAAATAATTACTTGTTAATTGATTGAAATATTTGCTGATTGACAACAGAAGCAAATGTAGAGAGGAGGTTTCAGAGAGCTGGCTGAGCCTATAGACTGCACCAAATGATAGACGTCAGATTGGGGTTTTGAATTCCCCATCCTGGGCTCATGTCAGCAACTTTGTCGAGCTCATGTCTCTGTGCCATTTGAGTATTAATATAGAATTAACAAAATATGTGAGCAAAACTCTGCTGGGGCACTAAAGACGACATACAGAGGCTTGGAAGCAAAAGCAGAATTTGACTGGCAAACTTTCAAGCCAGGGTAATTGACCATGAGAATGATATGAACTATTCAGGCATGGGCAAGGACCAAAAGACCTATCTAGCTGCCAGCTAGCATTTTATTTTTAAAGCCCCTAATCTCTAGCTCAGCACCATTTCTCTCTAGCTCAGCACCTTTCCAATTCAGTTCACATGGCAAAAAACTAAAATGAAGTTATTAAGTGTCATAAAATGAAGAAATCAATGAAAGTTTCTCAAATTAAACTGAGCCATTAAGACTTTTATGATAAGAGAGTGGTGAGCAATGTTCCCTCTAAATTTTTTTAGGCTGTGAACAGATGAGTACACACTACATGGGCAACAAATGTAGGCTGAGCATATGTGAGTAAAGTTTATTGTTATAATTACATGAAAAATTCATATGTGTATGAAAAAGATAATCATTTTGTGCTTTATTATATATCATTGGGGATTAATGATTGTAAAAGTTTGTGTGTTAATGATTGATTTCCATGATTTCTGTATTATCAGATCATTTTTTATAGTTTTTCTCTTTATACTTGGTTGTTCTATGCCAAGGATTTCCCCTGACATTTTGCACAGTTTATTTTATTACATAAAAACAAGCATCGACCCACAGGTGTTTTGACTAATGGTAGGACAGAGCTTCTGAATTTGACTGCTACTAGCTGGAGTTTCCTTTACCACTGTACCATGCCCTTTGGGGCAGAGCTAATGCCTCCTGTTCTCCCCCTCATTGCTAGCACCCTAACATTTGGGGGGGGGTTTCCCCTCAAACTCTGGAAAGAGCAGAGGTTCTTAAGCATCCTTTATTTCTGTTAAAGTAAGTGGAAAACTGAATGGAGCAAAGTCATGATGTGCCATTAAGAAAATCAACTTCAACCTAAAACCATATTATAAAACATTAGTCATCAAAACCATCTGCTAGTGGTTAGTCAATAGAGAAATAGATCAATGGAGAACACTAGACAAGGGAGAATGCAAAACAACGGAACCAGGTGGTACAGTGGATAGAGTATGGGGCCTGGAGTCAGGAAGACCTGAGTTCAAATGTGGCCTTAAGCATGTACTAGTTCTGTGACCTTAGACAAGTCATTTAAACTGTCTGCCTGTTTCTTCAACTGTATAACGGCAGTAATAAAAGCACCCATCTTCCAGAGTTGTTGCGATCATTTGAGAAAGTAATTGTCAAATGTTTCCTTAGCATAGTGCCCAGCACATAGGAAGCACTGTGTGTGGCTATTATTATTGTTAATAATAATCCAGTATTCAATAAACTAGAAAATATAAATTGTCTAACATAGAACTTCTCATGTGATAAAAAAAATTGCAGGGAAAATGGAAAGTAGTCTGATAAAAATTAGGCTCAGACTAATACTTTAGACCACACCCTATAATTTATTCTAAATGGATATGTAACCTTAATATTAAATACTACACTATAAAGATGGAAGAGAAGAAGATCATAACTCTCATAGCTATGGATGGGAGGTATATTTTTAACCAGATAACGGAAAGAGGCAATTATAAAATATAAACTATATAATTTTTATTACATGAAACAGAAACTTCTGTACAAACAAAATTAATGAACCTAGAATAAGAAGAGTATGAGTTGAATGGGGAAAAAATCTTTGCAATACAATTCTCTAATAAGGATTTGGTATGCAAGATATATAAACAATTAACACATACATGTATTTGTTTGTATGTTTACATACATGTATTGCATAGGGATATACTGTGTGCATGCATATTTATATTCTGTAAGTATAAATATATGTTATACATATACATGACATTGGTCATTAGATAAATGGTCAAAAGATATGAACAAACAATCCTTATAAGAATTGAAAACTGTTAACAACCATAAGAAACAATGTGCCAAATCACTAATAATAAGAGAAATACTAATCAAAACAACCCTGGGGTTTCACGTCTGTGGGAGGCAGCAGTTCCCTGATGTAGCTACCCCTACACTGACACAGCTTTCTCTCCCACTTCTTCACAGTCCTCACATACCTTCCTTTGGCCCGGCTTCCCTACAGGCTTCCCTGGTGAAGCTTCATCACCTCACAAAACCCAATGGGCCCCAGCTTTTCTGACAGTAGCTTCCTGGTCCAATAAAAAGCCCAAGTCATGTGGACTCCAGGTCTCTGAGACTTGATGGGTGTCTGAGACCACACAATTCATTATACCTTAATGATTGACTGATGGAACATGTTTCCAGATGAAGATGAGGGAGGTGCACATCCAGAGAAGCTAAGAGCAACTGTGTCCTTGCTGTACATTCTTGCTATGTATGTGCAAATGGTCATTGTTAAGAGTTAAATTTTGTTTTATATATATATATAATGTATGTATATACACATGTATATATACATATACACACACACACATACACACATATGTTCATTGCCTTGTGAGTGCCTTATTTTGTCCTGCCATTGAATGTGAACTAATAGAACACTATGCTCAAGACAACTTCCCCATCCTACAAATGGCAAAGATGGTAAAAAAAAAAAAAGGGCATAGAAGATGTGGGAGGGATCATGGAAAGATAGACACACTAGTATTTTGTTGGTGGAATTGTGAATCAGTATACTCATTTTGAAAAGCAATTTGGAATTATGCAAAGTGACTAAAATATTGATACCTTTTCACCCAGAAATTCCATTACTATGCTTATACTCCAAGGAGGCTTTCAATAAGAAAAAAGTTCCCACGCATACCAAATATTTATAGCAGTATTTTTGTGATAGGAAAGAATTAGAAACAATGTGGATGCTCATTAGGGAATGGCTAAACAAATTGTGGTACATGAATGTAATGGAATATTATTCTGCTGTAAGAAATGATAAATACAGAGAATCAGGGAAAGAGCTACATGAACTGATGAAGACTGAAGTAAGCAGAGTCCAGAAAATAGGAGTAGAGGAAGAGTTAGTGGCAGAAGACCTCTAAGTAATATGAGATGAGAAAGAAAGAAGAGGGAGTTCATGGAAAATGGCCTCACTTTTTTTTCTCTATGAAGCAAGATTTTCAGCTAAGAGGGTAAGGGGGGGGGGAGAATAGTGAATTAATAAGGGAGGATTTTCTATCAGAAGTGAGAACCCAGTTAAGGTTGTTATAACTTAAATTTGTAGTGGACTCACTACAGTTTTCTCCACCTTTCTTTAGCAGCATGTGTATAGGAGCCAAGTGGTAGGTGATGGGAGTACTCCAAGGCTGAGGCTTGACAGGGTGTAATCAGTAATATCATAAGGAGGTCAAAGACTCAGAAGAGGACAGTGTAGAGTTGAATTGGTTCACCAAGGGGTCAAGATGCGGAAGGAGGAAGTAGTAGCTAGTGCAAGGGAGATGATCTGGGAGACAACTGAGGGGTCAAGGGATTATAAGTCATAGTATGGATGAAAAGTAGGGTTTGTAAGGGAAGGAAGAGGAACAGGTAGAAAATCAACGGGTTATGATTAGAGTAGGGGATTTCAGTATTCTTGAACATGGAGGTGGTACATCTGTGTGTGATAATGGCAACATCAAAAATGACCATCTTTGTGTATGGCTGAGGTGGGGTAGAGCAATAGGCCATAAGAAGTGAGTAAATTGAGGAACTGAATATTCCACAATGAACTGTATGTTTGAGGGGGTGTCACTATGCATCTTCCTTAGTTCCTTAGTATGAAGGCAAGAATTGAGGAAGAGAGAAAAATTGTTAGGAGGGCTTGTCTCCAGATTATTTTGACCAAAATGATCACTGAGTTAGTTATAGCTTCAGGTGGACATTAGAAACATCCATATTTATTTGCTGACCTCAGAATTTTTCTGTCTTCAAAACTGATTCAGTCAGTTTTACTCCAAGGTAACTGGTAGGTCACTTGAACATCCATTATCTAAGGGCAAGCAACAGCATGGATAATCGAAGCCCACAGTTAATTCAAAAAGTCTTCAGAAAAATAGCGTTGACCTGTCTCCAAAATCTAGGTCCATAATGAATTCTTTACAACATGGATAGTCATTCAAAAAACCTTTTGGCTCTAACACTTTAACTGGACAGATGATGAACCATATCTTTTTAGTTGTGTGATCATATAAGGCCATTTCTGTATAGCAACTATATTATAATTCTTCATATCTTGATTTTGGGAAGTAGGGTAGGACAGAAAAAGATATTCCCTAGAATGATGAATTTAGAGAGTATACCACTTGCAGCCCATTAGCAGCATAGAAACAATAGAAATTTCTACTTGGTCATCAAGAATAATTAGTTAAAATGAAATGCTACCAGATGGCAAGGCAGAATGAGCTCTTCCTCCCAACTCTGCCCTCTTTTACCATTGTTTTTGAGAAGTGATGGTCTCTCCAACAGTAACTTCACACCAGTGTACTGAGTTTCACCATTTCTCCTCTGTGAGGTGATAATTCCTTTGCTCCCTTACAAATTGAAGGGACATTCCATTTCTCTTGCTCCAAGTACAGTTTGTGGAATTTGCCCCAGAAAAAAGTCCCCAGATATAGCTCTGCTAGCAAGACCTATTTTATCCCAACAGCTGTCTCATGATAAAGTCTCTCAAACCCTAAGAAATAGTCAGGTTTTCTTTCCTCTCACAGCAAAAAGAAAGGATCCAGCCTCTCATCAATAGCTGGTAGATACAGAAACCTTCCATTTTCCCTCTTAACCTGCTCTCTACTTAACTTCTCTCACATTCTGAAAGGAACTTTTTCTTTCCTTTTCTTGAAAGCAATAACAAGCAAAAAAAATTGGCTGAAGACACGGGGCCCTCTTCAACACATAGTTCCCATGGAATGACCTTTTATTAATGTTACTTTGGGGAAAAATTGTCCTTGAGAATGCTGATACAATGAGCACACTGTCACACCAGAAACCAAGAAACAGAAAAACAAGAGTGGATGGCTCAAGCATGGCTTGAAGAGAGGCTGCCAGCTCAGTGAAGAGTGCACTGAAGGCATTAGGAAATCTATAGTAGCCATTTCAGGTCACAGTCGAATTGGAAACTTATCTTTAGTAGGGTAATAAAAATGATGAGAAGCCTGTGGAAGAAGACATTCTATATTCAGAGAGAGGAAACACCCTCTTATTAACTTGTTTTGAAGAAACAGGAAAGAAAAGGAGGGGACAAAAAGAGAATTGCCAGGGCAGTGGGCTAGAGAATTGGTCTAGGGATGCTATATCAGGACCTGTAGGCAGATTGGAAGCACTGTTTTGAAGGGTTCTGGGTAGTCCCAACCTTCTTCTATTAGGATGTCCCCCCTGAAATCCCATTTTTGAAATTATATTCCTTTGGATTGTTTTATCTTTTTATGAGTTCCTTCCTAAAATTAGAAGTATCCTTTGGAAGGTTTAATGTATCAAGACATTATCAGTCAGAAATACCTGAGTCTAAATTCACTTATCAAATCCTATAGGAAATTTAGCAGAAGGCAGAGCTGGGAGCAGACTCCTGCATTGAGAGTCAGGGAACTTGGCTTTAATCCCATCATCTTGAAGCAAGTCACTCAACCTCTCAGCCTCGGTTTCCTCATCTGTAAAATGAGGAGTTGGACTAGATGATCTCTACCATAATCATGACTGTAAATCAATTAGTTCAGTTAGTTTGAGAATGGAAAGTTAAGTTAATTGAACACAAGGTTACAACTATAGTCAATCCTCAACTTTTATGGGGATAACATTCCTAGCATGAAAATATAAAAAGTGAATGTTGATCCATTAAACCTATAGGAAATAAGGGGTTAGGTTTCCATGACCACAAAAATCTATAATCTTTTCCTAGAGATTGCTGAAAATACATTTTTCTGCATATGATTCTTTATAACAGAACATTAATTCTGATAATATGTTCTTTTCCTAACACTGTAACCATGAAAAAATCCATTAAATGCAATGCACAAAATAAAATAGGTAACATTCAAAAATTTTTTCTCCCTAGTAATTATCTGGAATTCTATGGCCTTTTAAGCTAACATTTCAATAAAAAAACCTATTGATTTCAGGCAATATTCCCAACATGTAGAATTGGCAGTATCATAAATAGTGTGACAAAATTCTTAAAACAAAAACATTTTTTAACCTGACTTACCTTTCAGTGTGTCAGATGGTAGTATGAAGGTGTATGTACTATGTACTCTACTGCTATAAACCTCTCTACCTTTGTAGTCCTCTGAAAACCAAGGAGAGGTTACTGGAACTTTAGAGGCTGTTGGAAGACGTCTGTCTCGACATCACTTCTGATGCTCTGTCCTTCATGGCTGGTGGAAGGCATTAGAGATCCTGTGAGCAAACTCTTCTTCATGTGTCATTTGAGATCTTTAAAGGTCTTGAAGTATGGGAGCACAGGAGAAGCAAGTATGGTCCCAGAACTTCACAAACTTGTCATTTTTTCTCTACTTCACAGTTATGAATGTGCATGTTTGCCAATCTGAAAGTAAAAATGAGGTTCCCAATAAAATCATGAAAATGCTTGTAGTCACGTAAGTTAAATGCATGAATGTTGAGGACTTCATGGGGAAGTTGTCTTCACTGAAAGTGATTCAGAAATGGAAGGGTATAAGATAGTCATCCCTACCAAACATCCCTACCAAGCTCATGAGGGTACTGACTGTCCATAGTAGCAGTGGTAGATTTAGTGTCAAGAAGATGGCCTGGGTCAGCCCTCAAGTATTTTTAGAATAACTGTCCAGTGTCGATGACTGAAGGCTTCTCTCAGCTACACTCTTTCATTTGATTCCCATTGAGATTAATGTGACACATTGGCCAACCAGTTAGAGTAAAGCCAACTGCCCTGTGTAGGGACTAAACTGGCCACCTTTGGCCCATCTACTCATTTGCGCTCTGTTCTAAAGAACTGAGCTAACGAGCTCCAAACTCAAGAGCCAGATTCTGGTCAGTCTATTAATTGGCTAATATTGCAGAGCATTGATTGAGACCGATTTCTTCTCTCTGCTACTTCATTCCATTTGTCCCCTTGTCTCTACTCACACTCTACCCTAGTTTAGGTCTTTGCTATGGCTATTACAACAGCCTTCTCATTGATCTCCCTACCTCAAGTCTCTTACCATTTCAATCCAACCTACACTCAGCTGTCCAGGTGATTTTGTGTAGGTCTGACCATGCTGCTTCCCTGCTCAGCGAACTCCAATGGGTCACTACAGCCTCCAGGATCCTACATAAACTACTCTGTTTACTAACTAAAGCCCTTCACAACTTGGTCCCATTTGACTTTTCTAGTCTTCTTATACTCTTCTCTCTTCCACCCATATGATATCACGACACTGGTCTCCTTGTTGTTCCTCACGCAGGACAGTCCATCGGGATCCCAGCTGCCTTTGCACTGGCTGTCCACTATACCTGGGCTGCTTGCTCTCCTCACTTCTGACTCTTAGTATCTCTGGCTTCCCAAGACTTAGCTTAAATCTCACCTTCTGGAGAAGGCCTATTCTGGTCTTCTCATTTGCTAGTCCCTTCCCTCTAAGTTGACCTCCCATCTCCTTTGCCTATATCTTTTACATACCTAATTATTTTCATGTTTTTATGCCACGTTAGAATGTAAGCTCCTTGAGGGTGGGAACTGTTTTTGCATGTTGAGGCATCTCCAGGGCTTAGCACAGTGCTTCGTACACGTAATAAATACATGTTGACTGATTGACTTTTCCTTAGTTCCTCCATAGGAGAGAGGAGGAAAGAGGAGAAACTCAATCCAGTCAGGTTTGCCATTTTTGAGCACCTCTGAGAACTAGTCAAGAGAAGAAGCTGACACTGCTTCCTGAAATGAAGCTTTTTGCATTGCACTGGGGCAGAGTCATAACTAGATTGGGGGAGGGTGTTGGTGCTAGGGGAGCAGCATTTACAAGCATCTCCTGTGTGCCCAGCACTCTGTTAAATGCTTGACAATATTGTCTCATTGATCCTCATAATAGCCTGTGAAGTAGGTGCTCTTATTATCCTTATTTTAAGGTTGATGAAACTGAAGCAAACAGGTTAGGTGACTTACTCAGGGTCACACAGGTACTAAGGGTCTGAGACTCAATTTGAACTAAGATCTTCCAGAGTCTAGGCCTGGCATTCTATCCACTTGAGCCACTTAGCTGGACAGAGCAAGCAGTGCTTTGACCCAGGCTACCAACATGGGGGAGGGCACTTTTTTCTCCAAAGGGTGCCAAAGTAGAGCAGTGCATGCTTCTTCCCCACAGGAATTCAGGGACAATGGAAGATCTTGAGATGCAGATGACTGCTTTTGTATTCAAATATTTTGAATAGATTTGCACCATGATTGGAGTAAATGCACCCCCTTACTTGTACAGCCCAGAACTACTATTTTACCTTGTTACCAGTGTCCTGCTTCCATATTATCGGGCCTAATATAATGATAATCTTCATAATCATAGTGTAATGATAATCTTCATAATCTGATCATGAAGATCTTCCCTGCCTCTTAATAAGCCTAAGGGAATTTGAGGACCTTCCCTGACTTGAAAATATATTCTGCCTCCTAATAGACTGAATGAAGTCACGTGGAGCCTGTGGTGGGAGGAGTTTGCTGAAGGTTGGAACAGAGCCTCCAGAAGAAGCTTGCTTAGCGGGAGACTTGTTTTTCAGGAAGGCCCACACCCTGTTACTTTGTAATTAGGCAGTGGTCCACTAGGCTTGTGATGTCCTCTGACTCTGGAGAAGGCTATATATACCTTTGAGGTAAAGTTTTGCTTTGGGACTCGCTTATGGGAAGAGTTGTGTGATTTGGCCAGATGAGACTCTGGGCAGCCATTGAGCCCTCCCTGGCTTTGAAAACCCAAATGTTGGTGCTTCTCCCTTTGGTAACTAGCTATATATGTATGTAATGGTCAGACAGCTAGAAGCCCTGTCTGTTGGTCTGTTTAGTTGTATTATTTTCTCTGTATTTTTTGTCTGCTTATAATTTCTGTTTGTATTTTCTGAAGTTCAGGGTGCTGACTTTTCCCCTGAACTAGATAAATGATATATGTTTGACTAAAGTAAGATTGTTTGCCCTTTTTGAGTTGTTTTCCTTTAGAAAAGGAGATCAAAGAACCTGTGCTAGCAGCCATCTTGGGTATGATAGGTGCTTGCTGCTGCACCTAGATATTTAGATTGTTCAGGATGCCTGCCTTGGATAAGTAGTAGACCCAGAGCCAGAACTATCACAGAATGATTGAGTGACTGTTTAGGTCCTCCAAATATCAATTGTTCCAAGGGCTTGATTCTTCTTTATAAGATGAAGAGAATCATCTCTTTCTCCAGGTCTTCTGTCTCAACTCTCCATGTCTTAGGGGCCACCTTCTCCAAACCTCACTGAATTTGTCCCAGACGTCTGAATTCCTAGTTATATCACCAGCCTTACCTTGTGCTGGGGCATCCATATCTGTCCCCTGACCCAACTGACTTTGTCCTAACTGCTAGATTTCCCAGGATCAGCTCTGACCTGAGGACTTCAATTAACCACTTACAGTCACAGGCAATCAAAAGTGAAATATTGTCTATGAATGACAATTCTATAATTCTGAAGACAGATCAGATCTTGAGATCAGCAAGCCTTTGCTTATACTGTGAACATTCTACAGGAAAACCACCTGAATAGCTCTCAAATTAGAATTCAGAGACACAAAGAAAACAGCAGTGGGCCTCCATACCTTTGTGTACTATTGTTGACTACTTTACACTTCCATGACCAATCAGAAGAGACTGCTCTATTCATCCACAACAGCCAAGGGTATGTTTTAGCACAGTCTCTTTTGAAAAACTTGAAATCCAAGCCCATGCACAAGAACAGTCATAGACTAAGAGGTCAAGCTTGGTGCCTGATGATGGCATCATTTTGTATCCTTAGTCATTATATCAAGAAAACTATTGATAAAAGCTTGGATCCTTGGAGACTATGAGATCCTCCACACTGGCAGGTGGAAGCTATTATATTCACCCTGATAGAGATGTTCAATGTCTCGAAGTGTTCCCGATAGTCCCATTAAAATTACGTGCTTCCTTACTCACCCCCCACTGTCTTTCATCAATCTAATATAAGCATCTGACACACCAATGCACACATGCACACAGAGTGAGCTGGCATGAGCTTTTTTTTGTACTGGGAGCCAAAGAAATCCTGAGTCAGATTACTGGCTTTAAATCCAAGGGTTCCTCATCTTCTTTTAAAAAAATTTAATCAGTATACAAAATCCTTTCACACTGGTAGGAAATTGTCTATAGCTGAGATTATCACTCAACTACCAAACTAATAAAATTTTTAATACTCTCAGAGCCTCCACGAACATGAGAACCAGATGAATTGAGACCAAAACAACAGGGACTTTCTGAATCAATTTCTCTTCTTCTTATACTGTGTGGGGGAAGGGCAGGCAGCAATAAACATCCATATCTTAAAATAAAAGCCTTGGGAAAGAAGAATTCTTTTGGATGGAAACTCAACTAGGGAAAGGAGAAAAATGGAGCTAATGGTTTGGACTTGGAAGCAGCCAAAGACAACAATATAAGGAGAAATTATTTTGAGATCTGGAAACAATGTTTTTGGACCCTAGAGAACTCTGTTTTCAATAGGTAAGGGGAAAAGACCAGTTGATAGGTTGTTGACATTTGGGTGTGTCCAAAATCTTTGCACAAGTGGCTTGATGCTTGTAGAGGCAGGCTCTGATCTCACATGCCCCATGATCTGTCATGTTGTTATTATGGGGAATTCCTCATGGGTAAGCCAAGGTGGAGAAAAAGCTCCCCGGTTCATCTACTTCCCTAGAAAAACTATCTCAGGCTCGTAGGAGGAGGGCAAGGAAAGATCAGAAGGAAGGGCCTCCTCAGGGAAATAACCAGCTCTATTTGAAAACAACACCATTGACAAGATCTTGTTCTGTGCCAGACTTTCATCCTTGGCTGGTGTTAAACCATCCACCCTAGACTACTAGCTTTTGTGATTCCTAGATGAGAAGAGCATTCTAGCTGGCAGAGGATAGTCAGCTCTTAGGATCAACGTGCATGGACCAGAGTTTCAAAGATTTAGTGCTGGAAGGGAAATTGGAGATCATTTAGTCTGATGCCTTCATTTTATAAATGAGGAGACTAAAGACTATAGAGCTAAGGAGATCTGTCCAGGGTCATACAGGTAGTTCATTGTAGAACAAGGATTTGACCCCAAGTCTTCTGACTCCAAATCTAATATTGTTGAGTTTTTGTTTGTTTTATTTAGCTTTGTTTTTTCCATACTTATACTTTCTTTTTGCTTGTCTTAAGGTCATCCTCACTGAAGTTTTCTGTTTAGTGGTGTGGTACAATGGTAAGAGAAATAAATAGGGAGAAAGGAAAGAAGGAGGAAATGAAAGAAGGAAAGAAGGGATGGAGGAAGAAAAGAAAAGAAAGGAAGGAAAGGGAAGGGAAAGGAACAAGAGAGGGAGGGAGGGATCAGATTTTAAGTTAGAAGGCTTGGGTTCAACTTTCAGCTCTGTCACTTAACTGTGTAACTATGAACAAGTAACTTTACCTCTCTGAGTCTCCATTTTCTTCTTAGTCTGGTAAAAAATGGGATTAGCAATGCTTGGACCCCCTATTAGCTGACCTCTAAGATCCCTCCCAGCTTACAGTTTGTGATCCTCTCTTTCAGAGTTGTTGTGAAGCAAATGCAAAGCACCATATAAATGTGATCCTTCATCATTATATTTTATGGTTTGTTTGTTTTTCTTTAAAAAAAAAGAATATTCCAAGAACAGCCAAAAGCCAGATTTAATCTTTTCTTCTATTTGCTCAGTCATGATAATCAAGAAACAAAATATTAGATGCAAAAAATATCAATTGTGCAATTTTAGCCATTTTCAAAAGAGGATAACATAAATGTCAGGACCCATCAGGTTATATTCCCCTTCAGCAAATAGTTGTATCCAGAATAGTCTTTTGATGTATTGAAACTGAAGTGGGTTGTTAATGCCTTTCATTTCTGAAAGGGCAATCACTACATTCCACTACTTTTCAGAGTCAATGTTCAAAGCAAATGTCCTAGGCATTAGTTAAGTCTTCTGGGGACTATCTGACAGTAGAGACACCTTTCCCATCCACTTTTTCTTACTTTGAGTTGTGCCACCCCTTCCCCAATGCAATTTAAGTCTCTTCGGAGCAGGAAGTGGGTATTTTTTTTGCTTTTTCTTTGCATCGCTAGGGTCTGGCTGCTAGTACTAGACTCTAGCACTTAGTCTTGTCGATAGAAGGTGCTTTAAAAAAATACTGCTTTAATTGTAAGAGATTAGATTGCTGTTGTTTGTTCTTTCTTCTCAAGAAGGACTATGACCTCTGGAAGATGATGCCATGACCTGCAAGTGAATGGGATTTAAGTGAGAAAAGGCTGCGCAAAGTCACCAGGCTCACTTTTTCCTCTGGAGTCACCAGATCTAATGGCAAGATAGAGATCAGGATGACTGGAGATGGTCCTGGATGTGGTAGCAGATCTTGGCCTTCTTAAATTAAAGTCTTTCCCAGCTCTCAGTTTGACTGAGGCAACGCCCATTCAGGGATTAAGGCTAGGTAAGAAATGAAGCAAAGAATGGACTCTTTTCCTAGTCAAAAAAATTAAAAATCAATCTGGGAGGGGAAAACTCTCAGGATTTCTGGCCAAAACAGAAACAATTTCTATTTACACTCATTTTGAACTATCAGAGTTCAAACAAGTCTTCCTTCCTTCCTCGTTCCTTCCTTCTTTCTTCCTTCCTTCCTTCCTTCTCTCCTTTCCTCCCTCTCTCCCTCCTCTCCTTCTCTCCTCTCTCTTTCTCCATATAAGGTATCATACTCTTACCTGTTGGTATATGCCCAAAGAAATATATAATTTTGATCTCTTATTAGGTTTCAGTGGGAAGGTAAAGGCACATCCTAACCACTACTAACTTCTGCCTCCCAAATGTATTTTTTCATACATTGATCAACTAATTCACAGTGTAACAGAAAGGACAAAGAGACTGGAAGCTGGAAAAGCTGAGTTTGAGCCCTAGGATTTGTCACATTGTGATCACAATCCACTCATGGAATCACAAGACTGCTGACACCAGAAGGAACATAAGAGATCGTGAGTGCAACCCCCTCATTTTATGCAGAAGAGAAGTGAAGCCCTGAAATCATTAGGATTTGAACACAGTCATGCAGATGCCACAAATGGGGCTAGAACCTGTGTCTCCTGACTCCTGTGCTGTTCCCACTATGGTAGAAGTTCATGTAACGTTCCTGTCTCTCACTTTTCTCATCATAAAATATGAAAAAAATCCCAGCTATAACAATAGCCATTTTGGTTTTATTTGGATGGACACAGGGTTTCATTGTATAAGAAACTCCAATCAGAGGACCTTTCTCAGGGTAGGTTTATCAACTGTTGTACAATTTAAGTCTTAGAGAGTTGCCTAGGGGAAACAAGAGACTGATTTGTTCGGGGTCCTAGTTAGTACGTAGCAGGCAGGACTTAAACTTAGATCTTCCTGACTTCCAAAAAACCAGATCTCAATCCATTACATTATGTTGAGTCTCAGAATTACTGTGATGATAAAATATGTAAAGAGTATAAAGCCTTATAGAAATATATGGCACGTCCCAAAAGTCTTAGTGAGGTTTTAAGCTTTGACAGGTAAAAGTTGTTCTGTGTCCACATTCTTTGGGAAACTTCATTCCTGGGCCTATATCTTGAGGTATAAGAAGAAAGGTACCATAGACACCAAAATATTTATAAAAGCTCCACTTGTGATAGCAAAAAATTGGACACATAGCAGATGCTCATTCATCAGTTAGGGAATGGCCAAACAAATTGTGATATGTGAAAGTAATGGAGTATTATTGTGCCCTAAGAAATCGTAAATGTGATAAATATTGAAAAACATGGCAAGGTCTACTCGAAATGATGCAGAGTGAAGTAAGCAGAGCCAAGAAGACAATATGCGATGTAGATGGAAAGAACAACCACATACACACACACACACACACATTCAAGGTGAATAACAGAATTATAAGACCCAAAGTGAACTCTAATGAAAAGATAGGAGAGGACACTCCCAACTCACCCCTCATGGAGGTAGAAGTCCACAAGTGTTACACATTTCATATGTTTTCAGTCTTTCTCAAAGTATTGATAATTTATGATGGTTTCTCTCCTCCCCCCTTCCCTTTTTTTGGTCTTTTATCAAAATACTATTTGTTATATGGGATAGCCCTCCAGAAGGGGGAGGAGGAGAGACACTGGAGTAACTGTAATGATGTAAGAAACAGAAAAAAACTTACTTTAAAAATTATAGGGGTGGCTAGGTGGTATAGTGAATAGAGTACCAACCCTGGAGTCAGAAGGACCTGAGTTCAAATCCAACTTCAGCCACTTAACATGTCCTAGCTGCATGACCTTGGGCAAGTTACTTAACTCCAATTGCCTTGTCTCTACCAAAAGAAAAAGCAAAAAAAAAATTAAAAATAAAAAAAATTGTAGTAAGGCTTTTGGGACACCTTTTATATGGGAGGATTCTTCTTCTCCTTTTTTGCCGAGGCTTTGCTGGCCAAAAAATAATATACTTCTGTGGTATGCTATATACTTACAGAAAAATTATTTCACAATGATAGGCAATTCTTTTTTAAAAAATTTCAGGAAGTACAACTTCCAAAATTATGTGAAATAATGTATAACAGAATAATACATTCATTCATTCAAATCAGCAAACACTTATTAACTGCTGACTTATGTGTCAAACACCGCTTTGGGCACTGGAGTTACAACAGTGTAAAGGAAGTAATCCTTGTCCTTAAGGGGAGACAGCTTGCATTCATACAGACACACATACAATTTATTATTTTATATTTATCACATATATATGTATATATATATGTATATGTGCATATGTACACACATACTCACAAGTTCATTTGGAGATAAGTAGGCATTAGTAGCTGGGAAGGAATCACAAAGGATCTCATGTAGAATGTATTTTTTGAGCTGAGCTTTGAAGGAAACTAGGGATAACAAGAGGGAGAGGAAAGAAGACAGGAGGGAGTGCAGGAAGGCCAGTCTAACTGGAATGTATGGTCGGTGAAGGAAAGTAATATTTAATTAAGCTGGAGAAGTAGGCTGGGGCCAGGTTGTGAAGGGCTTTAAATGACAAACATAGGTAATTGCATCTTATTTTGGAGATAATAGAAATCCATTGGACTTTATTGTGCAGGGGAGTGGCATTGTCAAACCTGTGATTGAGAGATGTCACCTTGTCAGTGGAGAGTAGATTGGAGAGGAGAGAGACTTGAGGCAAGAAAGTCAATTAAGAGGCTATTCCAATAGCCCATGCAATTGAGGTCCTGAACTCTGGACATAGTGGAATGAGTGGAGAGAAGGGGGCAGACCCGAGACGTTGGGGAGACAGAGTTAACAGTAAATGACTGGATTCATTTATTCTTTCTACAAACATTTATTAGGCACCCTGAACAAGTCACTTAACACTGTTTACCTCAGTTTCTTCCTCTGTAAAATGAGCTGGAGAAGGAAATGGCTAGTATCTCTGTCAAGGAAACCCCAATGGGGTCACACAGAGTCAGAGATGACCAAAGTGACTGAACGGCAGCACTATTTGCTAGGTACTTAGGATACAAAGGCAAAATGAAAAGCAGTTCCTGTCCCCAAGGAGCTTAGCTTCTTTTCCTGGGGAGATACAACATTTACTCTGGCGGGAGATGTTTTGACAAGATAGTAGTAACACGTATAGAGACAGCTAGGTACATGCATAGGTACACTGGGCCTGGAGTCAGGAAGACTTGAGTTTAAAGATGCTTTCAGACAGGAAAGAGCTATGTGACCCTGGGCAAATCACTGAATCTCTGTTGGCCTCAGTTAGGGGCATAATAGTAGTATCTACGTCCCAGGGTTGTTGTGGAGTCATAAAGAGTTTGGCACAGTGCCTAGCATGTTGTAAATGCTATGTAAATGTTAGCTATTATTACTAGAGCATTATGTTTTTCAAAGAACTTTCCCTGACATTATCCCATTCAATCATCACAATACATCTCCTTTAGTTTGGACTGGCATTGTTATTCTGAATTAATGATGAGGAAACTGAGTCTCTGAGAGTTTGTCCAAGGTTTTTACAGCCAGTAGATGGCAGAGGAAATATCTTCCGATGACACCATGCTGCCTTATTATTGAAAAGCCACTTTGTGGTGGGCACTTTACTGATGAAAGCTGATGGGATAGTTTCTTGGAACCCATATATATGTGGATTTAAAGGAAAAATAAATATTCCACCTTCTGGGAAAGTCATGTGTTCCAATAACAAAGAATTTACTGATTGACTTGCTTTTCCTATATTCTTTTTTTTATTTTAATAAATTTTATTTGTTTCTTGTTTACATCATTTATTTTCATGAGATTTTTGAATTACAAATTTTCTCCCCGTCTTTCCCCTACCCCAACCCTAAAACAGGAATCGCTTTTCCTATATTCTTAATGCTCTCTGTGACTGTAGGTCAAAGAGGATTGGACATAGAAGGATGATGCCCCACCCCCTTCCCTTGCTTAGACGAAGAAGGGGAAGATTCTGTCCTCTGGCAGTGCCTTTTGGTGGGGCTAATCAGCTGCCACATGGGCTTGGTGCCACACTGGTCACAGCTTGTACACAGGCTGTGGGAGCTCTTCCCAGGGGACTGTGTGAATCAGAGACAGACCAAGCCTGATTAAGAGCTGCTGGTTGTGGTGGTGGATGCTGTTGCTTTCATTTGGGCTACAAGATAGGATTACCTGCATTTAGTGCGTTTTGTAGGACTGTATGCTTTATTGGTGAACTGGAGATTAGTTTAGATCTTGGATACACAGTGTGCTCAATCATTCAAAGAAGATTTAATTTGATTTTTCAGGATAAGACTCCACTCCTTTACCCTATTTGATTGCCCCAGAAACCAGAAGGTTGCATAGCGTCATGGCGAGCAAAGTACAAGGATAGCTGACATTTATATAAGGCTTTAAGGTTTGCAAAATACTTAATAATCTTATCTCATTTGAATCCTCACAGCATCCTTGTGATCTGGATGCTAATATTGTTCTGGGTTAATAGATGAGGAAATCACGGCTAACAGATCAGCCCAGGATAACACACTTCATATATGTCCGAGGCAGGATTTGAATGGAGTTCCTGATGGCAAGTCTTTGCCCATGTCACCTCAAGCCATGGAGTTCTGCCAAGTTTTGCTTGTACTATAGTAAACAGGGTTCTGAGGCTGAAAAATAGCACTTTCTTCCCAAACCATTGGGCCCAGACTCCCCATACAGTTCTAGTTAGCCTTTTGCTTCTTTTATCAGTTGGGTTTCCTCACTTTTTAGACTCATTCTGGAAAATTATGACCTCTACTACAATAGAGATGACTTTAAGTTAGACTTCATTTGGATAAAGCATTCCACCTTATATTTTTCTACATCCTTAGGAATACTATCACAGGTTGACCTTGCTTTCTGAAAATAGAACTTTGTAAATTGAGTCTTATTACTCACTGAGAGCACCAACATACATGGTCCGTTTTAAAATAGGTTGCATGGGGTTCAGGATTCCAAGGTGCAGCACAAGGGAAGACAGAGCCTCACAAGATACAACAAAGCATGAGAGGAGAGTTGACAAAAGAAATGTAAAATGGGCTGCTTTATTGAGGGGATTATACTCCCATAAAGAAGGGGCTGGCAGAGGGAACAGTAATCAGTTCAGGTCCACGAGTGGAAGAGGACACCAAAAAGCCAGTGGATCTGATCCAGAACCAGGCATTAGGGGGAAGGAGCAGGGAACCTGGAAAGACTTAAGGAATTGATGGCTACTTGGTAGTCAAACTCTCTGATTCTGGGAAAGGGAGTTTGCAACCATTCAGTGCTAGCATAGTGTCTAGGTACTTAATAAATGTTTGCTACTTTCACTTAAACATTACTGCAGGACTTACTTTAGCCATGTGACTCAGGGAATTTGAGCTTTCCTGGAGCTTCCTTGTTTAGTGGAGTATATTGGCTATTGAGATCTTTACAATATTGTTACTTAAGAAGTCAGTCCAGGTCTTAAACCCACAAAATGTAGGGGCCCTTTGAAATTTTGATTAGGGACTGTGCCAGAATGAAAGTATATTGCAAAGGGTTTTTTAGGGGCTCAGAGTTTGAACTTATATGATGCTTCTACTATATTGATAAAGATGTGTTATTATCTTTTCTTTCTGATCACCAATAAGAGAGGCAACTTAGTATGAGAGAGAAAAAGTCAGATTTGGAGTCACAAAATCCTGTGTTTGAGTCTCTGCCTCTGACTGCTATGTACTGTCTGACCTTACTAAGCCAATTGTTCAAATTCTCCCTGCCTCAGGTAGGCCTCAAAATCAAGAAGGTGAAGATCTGCATTGGTAGGGGTTCCCCATACTCATGAAATCACAGGCCCAGCCCCATCTCATCTCCTTTACTGGGAAGAGTACCTAGCACTTTAAACTTCCCTTCTCTGACTTGTCAAACACCTTAATTAAAAAATGCTCTAGGGGATCACATTATTTAAAAGAAGCCTGTATTGCTTCTATAAAGCAAATATAAATCTTTTATAGCTATATGGGGATGATTAACCCCATTTTGTCTCTCCCTGTCTCCTCTCATTCAAGTTCTCTCCCTCTTCAAAATTTCACCTTTTGAAGTATCATCTCTTCCCAATTAATTGATCCTGAACCCTCTATGTACACATATATACCCATGTTCAGATATGTATTATATATATTAATATATAGCTATATTAAGTTTTCTTAAGGGAGGAAAGCCAGCAATTTAACTTTTCCCTTTCAAACCTCTTTATTTATGTATGTCCCACATAACAGTAAAGGAAATAGATAGTATTTTTGTACTACTAACAATTTGATCAACCCAGAAGAAATTCTCTTTCTTCTTGTGCTTTATTTCTACATTGTCTCCCTTCCCCTTTAAGGAGCATGGTTGTATGTCTGGGAATTACAATAACAATAAAAAAATAGCACAACCCATTCTGATGTCATGGCTGGATCTGGGAACTAGGACACAGAGCTTGGTGAGACTGTGCCAAGGTTGATGAGAAGCAAGGATTAACAAGACCTCCGAAAGCTTTGAAATGAAATCTTGCTCTGATCCTGGGCAGATGACTGGCTGCGAAATAAAGCAGGCTACTATACCTAGCAATCCTGATTTGGATTTTGATCCCTTTAGGAGATAAATGTCATCATTTCTCACCACCAAAGGGGATAACTTTCATAGAGAGTAGAACAGCCCGGACATAAGTAGATAATATATTTATTACTCTTTCTTAAGACTGCTTTAAGTTTGGTTTTTGAGTTTAGAACATGACAATCTCAACCTACTTTATGTAGACTTTTATGGTTGCAAAGCATTCCATCTCCTTCTGTTATTCAGTCTGCTGAAGTGGGTATTGCAATGATAATTATACCCACTTTACAGATGAAGAAATTGAGGCTCAGAGACACTAAGAGACTTACCAAAGATCTCAGTTAAATGGTAGATTAGGAAGGAAATGCATGTTTTCTTTTTTTTAATTTTAATTTATTTTCTTGGTTACATCATTCATTTCTACAAGGTTTTGAGTTACAAATTTTCTCCCCTTTTTGCCCCTACCCCCCA
>CM053595.1:33748770-33766898 GCA_028646575.1 Pseudocheirus occidentalis | reverse complement strand
GTTGGTCAAGGACTACGGAGAGAAAGTGGAGGGTAAACTAAGATCCATTTGCACCACTGTCCTGGAATTGTTGGATACATTTTCAGTAGCCAATGCAACCAATCCAGAAAGCAAGGTCTTCCATATGAAAATGAAAGGACACTACTTCTGGCACCTAGGAAGTGGCAATGAGTGAAAACAAACAAGATAATTCCCAAGGAGCTTATCAAGAATCATTTGACCTTGGCAAGAGAGAGATGGGACCCACACTTCCAGTTTGCCTGGGGCTAGCTCTTCACTCTTCTGTAGGGTACTATGAGATCCTTAATGACCCAGAGCTTGCCTGCACCTTGGCTAAAATGGCTTTTGATGAGGCTATTGCAGAACTTGAATGAAGTGAATGAAGACTCCTATAAAGACCGTACTCTTATCATGCATTTGCTTAGAGACAACCTAACATTGAGGACATCAGACGGTGTAGGAGACAAACATGATGCTGCAAAAGATGCAGAAAATTAAAAGTCATCCAGGGTGTCATTTTCCTTTTTCTCAAGAAACCTTTATACACATCTCCATTCCTTAGAGATCCACTGGGATTTCCTATAGCAAAGAGAACCCCATCCATGTGTATGGAAATCAATAGTTTATAGTCTTTTCACTCCGCAGCTTTGGGAAAACTCCATTTCTTATTTGTGTTTGTCCTGACCTTCCTGGTGTGCCTCTACTGCTGTAGAAAAGTATCAGTAGCTTCATTTCACATAAACATAAGTAACTTCCAAACACTTATGTAGAGGACTAAAGTGTATCTGGTATTTAAAAATCTGAACTAGTTCTGCAAGTGACTGTGTTTTATATTTTAGTGAAGATATAAATATGTAGTTAAATACAACTCAAACATTTTACATAACTTCCCCCCCCACCTACACCCCCATATTCCCACCTTATTTTTCAGGCTTTTCCTTTCGCCAAACAACTTTCACATGCTCTTATATGTTCCTTTTAAGGAGGAATCCAGACCTATTGGGTCAAATAGAAACAAGTGTGGTATTTTAAAGTTAGGGATCACAAACTGAAATAAGGCTACTGTGAAATAAGTCCTGAGATAGCATGAAGTTTTCTTATTATTCAGTTGCTGCTGTTTCATTTGACAGTTTCTCTGGCTCAATAAAAGTTCACTCTCACACACATGCACACACACAGTGCTTAATACTGTGTCTGTGGCCAGCACACAGTAGGTGTTACATAAATTCTTCTTTCCTCCCCATCTCTTTTGTTGGCCTTTGTCGAGGATTTGCTGTCTTTTCTAAAATAACTTAAGTACAGCAGCACCCACTCTTCCCAGAGGATGTGTTAGCTAAAGATTTCAGCTGAGCAAGAAGCTGGAGGTGGCGGCGTAGACTACAAACCATATTCAACAGAGACTATGGATCTAGCAGCAGTGGGGAACCTGTGACCTCAAGGCTACATGTGGCCTTCTAGGTCCTCATGTGCAGCATGGTGAGGCCCAGTTTTACAGAACAAATCCTTTGATTAAGGGGTTTTGTTCTGTGATGTTTGGATTAAATCAAAAGGCTGTACCCGAGGACCTAGAAGGCCATATGTGGCCTTGAGGCTGCAGGTCCCCCACCCTGGGTCTACTGGAACAAGTCTGTTGAAGAGATTCTGGAATTAGTAGGGAGTAGGCCTAATGACAAGAGCATTTTAACCATACTAGAAGACATTAGTGTCCCTGCAGGCTCAGAGGCATGAGTTACCTCTCTCCCTGCATGCCCTGGTCATAAACATCTCCTATGTGTGCATCCAATCTATATGGATGCACTGGCCGTATGTATTCCATATGAGTACTTCCCTCCACATGAACAGTCTGGGCTCATGTTTGCCTTTCATCTGTAACTTTTGTATGACCCTTCATATGTATTCCTCGCATATGTCCATTCAGTTCACTAATGTGTGAATCTGGGAGAGTGGGTTCTGGGTTTGTGGGTGGGGGAGAAGCTTTATTGATATTTTTCTGTACTATTTTTTATTTGTTTTATAAATAATTCACTATTTTATTTATTTTCATATTCTGTACTAATTTATTAAATGCCTCTGCTCTGAGTTAATTGTGTCCTCTGGCTGACTATGAAAGGCAAACACATTGATTGGGGCTAGTGAGCTATGATTTCAGGAAACCACAAAGTGTTCATCCTTGAACCTAGAGCAACCATTCCCTGGATGACCTGCCTTGAGATTAAGGAAGTGCCCCTAGGTGCTACATATGAATCTGTGACTTTCATGCCAAATAATGTAGGAGTCTTGTTCTTCCCATTTTCTTAGCGCAAAGAGGGTAGGGTGATCTGAAAGTGAAGTAACCTAGAACAAATCCTCTCCTGACCTTTAGGGTGATACCTCCAAACTTTTAATGGCTATCCTGAAAGGAATAATAATTCACATTTATATAGTACCTTAGGGTTTTCATAGCACTTCACTTAAAACAACCCTGTAAATTAGATCATACAAGTGTTATTATCCTTGTCTTATAGATGAGAAACTGAGTCTCAAAGAGGTGAAAAGGTGTGCCCAGAGTTGTCTAATTGAGACATATCATAGTGTAGATTCAAATCCAGATTTTCTGACTCCAACTTCAGTATCTCTCCAACTACCCCGGTATTGTTCTGCCTTCCCCCTGTCCAGAAATCAGACAGCTAGAACTCGGTTTTTTAAAATAAAACACAGAGATAACATCCTCATTCTAAGATGCAGCTCACTGTTGAGTCACTAGTGCCCTGGGAAAAGATAAAGGACATCGTAACATTTGAAAAGTGTGGCATTTATACAGAGATTCTGTACATGTCCATCCTCAGAGTAATTTTTCAAAGACACTATAATAGACACTAAAGAAGTAGCTAAGATGAAGAAAGGGGAGAGAGAGGACAAGATTCTGAAGATCCCTGACAACCTCTCAAGGGATGACCTCATATGTTATCTTACCTTTCCTGTGATCCATTAGTCAGAACACATGGCCCCTATTGTGACAAGAGTTTTAGGGTCCCCAGAAGCAGCAGGAAAACATAAATACATACCCACACCCACATAGCCTCTCTATTTACCAGTAAAAAGAGTGTTAAAAATAGTACTAAGCTCCCTTCATGCTAGAGCACAACTTGCAATACAACAAGGTTGTCCAGAGTTTATGGGGGACCATCTCCTTCTGATCGATATCTAGTCAATGGAACCAGATGGCTGTGGAGGAGAAAGTGAGGCAGGTGACTTCACATAGCCCTCCCTCACTTAAATATAATTCACTTTCAAGTCGTGGCATCACCTTCCTGATGTCAGGGTCCTCTTTGAGAACTAAGGACAAACAAAAACAACCAGAGTCTGTGTGTGTGTGTGTGTATGTGTGTGTGTGTGTATGTGTGTGTGTGTGTGTGTGTGTGTGTGTGTGTGTGTGTGTGTGTACTCAGGGTGAATGCCAAGACCAGAATTCCAGTTAGGTAGCAAATACTACAGGTCTCAGCAGGCAAAGGCTGAAATTCAGGGAGGTGGGTTCCAGAAGAAAAGAACAGACAGATACCCAAGGCTGAGCCAGTAGGAGTTCAGAGTTCAGGAAGTGAGAGATCCATTAAGAGTAGCCCCAGTGAGTAGTGTTGGTCAACACTGATCCTATGGTAAAGTTTTCCCAATAAACCGAGGGATCCTTAGACAGGTATAGACCAGAAACAAAGGACAACCTTGGCTCAGCACCTCGTACATTGCTTTGAGGAGTTATCACTGCTTCTAGCCATAATAGGTCCTTAAGATCCTTGTTAATAGATCGATTTACTTTATTAGTTATTTGATTAATAAATTATTGACTGATTAACTTAATTCCAACTCTAGTACTTGCTACCTCTGTGACCTTGGGCAAGTGAGCTCACCTCTCTGGCATTCACTTTCCTTATTTGTAAAACGAAGGGGGTTAGACTGAACTTGTGCTTCTCAGAGTGTGGTTTGGGGACCCTTAGGGGTCCATTAGGCCAAAACTGTTTTCATAATCAGGCTAAGATGTTTTTATTTCTAATACGGTAAATATCAATAGATATAACCCAGATAAACAAAAGCTCTTGGGGGTTTTTCTTCAATTTTTAAGAACGTAAAGGGGTTCTTGAGACTAACAGCTTTGAGAAGGGCTTGGCTAGATTATCTCTAAGGTCTCTTCCAAATAAATCTAAAGCTGTAACCCTAAGGTTAGAGGTTAGAAGATTGGAGGTGTATACTGATCCTGACTCCTGATTCCTTACTTACTCTGAAGCAAATTCCCAAATGACTCAAGCTTAGTGACAAACAGAGGACTCTCCAGAAATGGAAATTAAAGCTCCACATTCCATGGAGAAAGCCTCTGCTTTTAAGTTGCTATGGCAATGATGGGTCAGGTAAAGGAAAGAGTCAAAAGCCTCTAAGAGCAAATAACAAATGAGTTGCAGAAGGAAGGGAAGGGAATAGCAGAGGGGAAAGGGAAAATGCGGTTATTTTGACTCATCTTCAGACTCAAATTGGATTTCACTCTGCCAGACTGGAAGGGACCGTGACTTTGTCATCTCCATCACTGCAAGTTAGGCAAGTCTTCCTAGTCCCCTAAATGAATCAACTAGTCATTCTCCTGCAAGTCACACAATAGCACAAACTCAGATCTGGAAGGCATCTCAAAGACTGTCTATTCCAACCCCATCTGAACAAAATTCACATCTATAAAAACAGTCTTTCTTGATTATCTCTCTGCTCTGAGTTCTGACAGGATCTATGCAAAAGAATGTCCTAAATCATCCTTCTGCCATCCATGCTGGCTCAGATGTCCCCAGACCCCTAAAACTGACAATAAAACCTGGAAAAGAAGAGGTCTATTTCCTTTTATTTAGTCACCTAGGTAAACACTTAAAAATATAAACATCTGACAAACCTCAGTTTTCTGGAACAACTGATAATTAATCAAGAAGCATTTATTAAGGGCCTACTAAGTAAAAGGCACTGAGTTAAATGCTAAGGCTACAAAGAGAACAATGTTAAAGCCCCTGCCATCAAGGCACTTATATTGGTTAAAGAGGTAACAGGTATATATGATAGGATGTTATCCTAGGTCAGAATCTGGCAGTGGAGACAGAGCTATTTTCCCAGGATTCTACCAACCAAAGTGTGGAGTCCTTTTGTCTTCTATTTTTCTCTAAAGTTTAGAGGAATATAGACTCTAATTTATATTTCTGTTTAAACTGTTTCACTTGGTGATCTCACCAAACTCACTTGGATTCAATTATCATACCTGATGATTCTCAGATCTACTTAACCAGCCTTAACCTGTCTGTTGACCTTCTATATCATCTCCAATTGCCTACTAGACATCTCAAAATGGACATCCCATAGACAGCTTAATTGCAACATGTCCAGAACTTAACCCATTATTTTTCCATTCTTATTCCACTCCACCCTGCTGTACAATCCAATGATGCAATCCAACAATAGCTCCTTGCTATTTCTCAAATAAGAGACTCCTTCCTAACTCTGGGCATTTTCAGTGCCTGCCAACACCCCTCCCAAGCCTGGAATTAATCAAGGGAAGCCTTAACACCTCCATCTCCTTTTTGGCTTTCCCAGTTTCCTTCAAGTCCCAGATGAATTTCTGCCTTCTACAGGAAGCTTTTCCTGTTCCCCCTTTATATAAAACCCTGTCCTTCACTGATTATTTCTGATTTATTCATTGTAAAGCTTGTTTGTACATAGTGGGTTGCAGTCCCCTCAACAGACACATGAGCTCCTTGAGAGCAAGGACTGGCTTTTACCTTTCTTTATATTCCTAGTGCTTAGCAGAGGGCCTAGGACATAGTAGGTAATTAATGAAAACTTATTGACCGACCAACAACCACTGACTTCATGAACCAGAGCTTGAGAGTTGAGGTCATCCTCCATCTTGTCATCACATGCTAAGTCATTCGTTTCTGGTCATGTGCAAGCCTCTATAGAGCCTCCGACAGCTGCTATTTGGAGCCATGTTGAATCACTGCTGGGTTGATGGGCAGGGCTATGACCATGCTGGCAGATTGTAGAAGGAGACCAAGGGATGACTGGGTGACCTGAACTCCATCCTTCTCTCCTTACCTAAGAGTTGGGAAGAACACTATCTCTTTAATTGAACTATCCCTTTGAAACTATTGGCTCTCCTCGTACTCAGGGTATAGAGACTGAAGCAGGGAAGCCCCCTCCCTCCAGCGTGAGCAGTCAGAAGGATTTTGTATTGCTTGCCGTTCATTCCAATGTACTATTGAGGTCAACACTGAGTGCTTCCTGTCTCATCTATACTTTCTCACAAACCCTGCTTGTTGCTTTTATTCCACTGTTTTAAACAAGAAAGTGATGGCTGCTAACTCTTTGTGTTTAATGTTATTTGCAGCAACAGACACTGGAGAGAGGATGACTCTGTATAAAAGTGGGATACACCTCCATCTCCCCTACCTCACACACACACACAGACATACACACACACACACACACATGCACACACACGCTGGGAAGAATGGGTGGCACCCAAATATTCACATCTCCAGCAGATCACAAACCCAGCAGTGCTGCCTTCAAATTTTTTCCTAAGCAGCTCAAGTTGATAAATAGGATAAATAATAGGCAGAGACTGATTAACACCCTGAAAAGAGTCACACTGGCCTAGACTGGAGATGTTAGGGAGCCAAAGGCTGGAAGAGGAGAGGGGCTTGGCTTGCTTTAATGGCAGAATCCGTTAGAGGTGCTCTCCTGCAGTCCCTCAATCAACAGCCATTAACTATATCCATTTCTCTTGCAGAAGATTATGGATAGGTAAGGATATTTACAGGGTGAGAGACTACTCCCACATAATGTCACTCATCATTGATTCTCACATTATGCATATAATTCCTACCTTATCCAGTGCATATATTACACATGGGATCTCTATTATCCATAGATGCAATATATATACATATATATGTATATACATACACACACATATATATAATATATATTAAATAAAATTAATTTCAGTGGAAGGAGAAGAAATGCTAACTGATGGGGGTGGGGGACAGTTGAGACCTAATGTATCAGGTGGTATTTGAGCTTACATTAGAAGGAAGTTAAATGGTAGTGGTGAGGGGGGAGTGCAATCCAGGCATGAGGCACAGCCTGTGCAAAGGCACAGAGATAAGACATATGTGAGGAACAACAAAGTGAATTTGGCTAGATTATGGAGTATATCCATCTATTCACCAATCAATCACTAAGCATCTATTAAGTACCTACTCTGAGCCAAAATCTGTGCTAGTCAATGGACACACAAAAATATGTGTGAAAGGGGATAATATGTAATTATCTCTAGTGTAGTTGTTTGAGTAAATTTCTTATCTCTTCTATTGGATTGCATCCTTCTAAAGAGTAGGATCAATGTATTATTTTACCCCTCTGTCTCCAGGGTCCAGAAAAGTGTCATGCACATAGTAAATGCTTAATAACGTTTGAGGAATAAAAGTAGAACATCACTGTTAAGGCCATTTTTTCCTAACCTCCATCCCTCCTGCTATAGTTTGAATTCATTTCCTCATCTCTTTTCATTAGAGAGGTTAGCATACGTATTCATGTGTTCAAACATTTGAAGATGTATTAAGCCAGTCTTGTCTTTTCTAATCAATGGGTCTGATGTCCTTTCCCTTAGTTCCATCACATTTTTGTGCTTCCTTTCTTGACACTTAGATTCTTCCCCCTTCCCCTTCAGACCCCTACTTACCACTCTCCTCCTTTGCCTCTAGCCTTTCTTCTCCATTATCCCTCCCTTGCCAGCCACCTCATCTTCCCAGCTGTGAGACACTGTCATTTTCAGCCTTGTTCCCTCCATCTGCCAGAACCCCCTCCAAGTCTGGCTCTCTGCAAAACATATGGCTTGGCAAACAAGTCAGATTGAATGTTAATTTAAAAGTTAAAAGCAGTACATTCTAGCTCAAACCCTTTCCCCCTTCTTAGCAGAAAAGCCAGATAAACTTTTCAGTTTTGTCCTGTCCCACACAACCATCAGGCTAGGAAGGAGGTTCTCCCAAGTTCTCTACTTTTATTTTTTCTTTTTCCTTAAACCAGAGAAGCTGAGACCTCCCACCCTGGGCCCTCTTCTGCTACGTCCCTGAATGAAATGGGTATTTTGAAATATCCATTTGTCCTGTCCAAGGACAAAAGGAATTCTCTTAATATCATGCAGGTCTGTAACCAAATATGGATAAAAGTCATATTCTAGAGTACCCATGTCAGGGGTGGCACCAAGCACCCTAGGACTAGGATCACCATGAAGGAGTGTGCCTTCCTCCTGCTTCAGTTATCTTGGGTACCACTACCCTTTGCAAAGCCCGTTGCTATCATGCCCCTCTGCCCTGACCCTCTGCCTTCTCTCATCTTCCACCAATGGGATTGCACCCAACTGTTATAGATTGTTGTTGACCCCCTATTCTGGAAAATCACATAAAGGGACATACATGATCAGAGGCAGAATGAACAATTCACCATTCTTGGGTGTCCCAGGGTCTCTGTCACTCCTCTCACCTCTAATGCCGCAAAGTTGGCCTGGGGTCTGGAATTCCCAGTTAATTGCTATGACTTCAACTAATGGACCACAGGCATACCAATCATCCTCTGATGAAGAGGGAGTGAATGTGCTCAGCAGGCCTCTCTTTCATTGCCCATGGCAGTGCTGGCACAGTCAGACTAACTACAGATGGGAATGAGAAGCACAGGTCAGACCAGTGCAAAGGAAGAGGTCAGATGCTCGGAGTCCCTATGCACTTCATTCTGGTTACTGATTCTAGTAACAAGGATGTCAGTGTACCACACATTCCCTCCCTAGCGGGAAACAGCCCCAGGTAAAAAAAAAACCGTGCCCAGCTAAAGAATCACGGACTCTCAGAGTCTGAAAAGACCTCACCTGTCTTTTATCTAGTCCAATCTGTACTCGAGAAAGAATAAGGGGTCATTGCACTTTTGCTTGAATGTTATGATGAGGAAGCCACTACCTCCTTGGGCAGCCTGTCCTGCTTTTGGGCAGCTCTAGTTAGGAAGTTTTCCCTGATATTGAGCCTAAATTTGCCTCTTTGCAATTTTGCTCATACTCCTGGTTATGTCTCTGGGGCCAAAGAAACTAAGTGTAATCTCTTTTCTATATAACAACCCTTAGAATGCTTGAAGACAGTGATCATGACCTTTCTAAATCTTTTCTCTGACTGTGTGCTATGGTTTCCACACAGATCCTTGTAAGTTGTAGGATTGGAGATTTAAAGCTGGAAAGGGCCTTATGATCCAATCCACTCATTTTACAGATAAAGAAACTAAGGTCCAGTGAGGGAAGGTCCCTTGCCTTGGGTCACACAACTAGTAAGTAGCTGAGCCAGAATTTGAAGCAAAGTCAGCACTCTCCCACCTTTTTTTGTAGATTATTAGACTGAGACTATCTTGAAACAACTGGGCACCAGTACTGCAGAAATGGCACTTTGGACATCATCCCTACTTTCTCTACTCTCCTAGACAGCACAGAGCTACCATCTGTGAATACACACACATATCTATATCTATATCTATATCTGTATCTGTATCTGTATCTGTATCTGTATCTGTACCCGTATCCGTATCCGTATCTGTATCCGTATCTGCATCCGTATCCGTATCCCTATCTATATCTATATCTATCTGTATCCGTATCCATATCCGTATCTGCATTCATATCCACATCCATATCTGTATCCATATCCATATCCGTATCCGTATCTGTATCTGCATCCGTATCCATATCTGTATCCATATCCATATCTATATCCATATCCATATCCATATCTATATCTATACCTATATCTATATCTATATCTATCTGTATCCATATCCGTATCCGTATCCATATCCGTATCCGTATCTGCATCCATATCCATATCCATATCCATATCCATAGCCATAGCCATATCCATATCCATATCCATATCCATATCCATATCTATCTATATCTCTTCAGTGCTTGAAGAGTGGAGATAGGAAGGTTTGGTATTCAATATGTAAATATTAATTGACTGATTATAGATTTGGGCATTTGATTTATTGTATTTGTACTCATTGACAGATCCAAGGTCTTTATCAACCCCATTTTCTCTTGTCCACACCACCCAGACTTGTTCATTGCTAAATCCAATGACCTTTTCTTATTCACCCTGAACTTCCTGTGACTTGCTATGTCTAACCACCACCTCCCCTCGTTCCCACACATGCACACCATCTATTCCTTTAATTGTTCTGCCAATGTCCTCTCTTGGGTCTCCTCCAAGCTGTTCTTATTGCTTCTTCTTGGTCTAGTAGGCTGGCTCCCCATCCTTCTCTAACCCACTATATGGGGGTGTCTCCCAAGGCTCGGTCCTGGGCTATCTTCTCTCTACACTTTTTCAGTTGTTGATCTAATTGTGTCTCCATAAATTCAATGATCATTTCCATACAGGTAATTTCTATCCAACATGAATTTCTTTCTTAAACACAAGTTATATATTTACAAACTGCCCACTAGACATTTCTAAAACAAGGGGCTTAGGCTTACAAGAGTAGGGAAGTTAAACTCTAACAACCTCCTAATAAAAGCCATCTTAATTAAGTTTAATAATTCATAGCAGGCCTTAGCTAAAAATCAAGTCTGCTTATAATGATTGAACACAATTGCCATTTTGCATTTCTCACATCTATCCATTGGCACCTCAAACTCAATGTGTCCAAAAGGGAACTCATTATATTTCCTTCTTCATGACCCCATAAACTATTCTACCATCAAATTTCCTTATTTCTCTTTATAGCACCATGGTCTTTACAGTTGCTTAGTTCTGAAAACTTGGAGTTATTCTGGACTCTTTGCTCTCTCCAACCCTCATCCCCGAACAGTTATCAAGTTTTGTTGATCCTACTTCCATATCTCTTGTCTCTGTCCCCTCTGCACTTATAGAACCTCTACCCTAATTCAGATCCTTGCTACCTCTTGGTGGATTATCGAAATAGAACTAATTGGTCTTCTTGATTCCAGTTTGTTACCAACCCTTCTTGTATATAGTTATCAAATTGCTCTTCCTACAAAAAAGGTCTGACTTTTGATGCTCCCCTTCCCTAGCCCATACTTAAAAGTTTCTTTAATCACTTTTTGTTGCCCCAGCATAATATATAAACTCCTCAGCCTGGCATGAAAGATTTCCACATCTTTCCATAAAAGGTTCCCTTCTATCTCTCCAGTTTATTTTGTATTATACTCTTCCTATACTCTCTGTGTTCCTGTCAAATTGGCTTGCTAATTTTTCTCTGTAAATGACATTCATTTTCCCGCTTTCATGCCTTTGCAACACTGGTTTTCGCTCCTGTATTTGCCATGCATGCCCTCTTCATTTGCAACTCCTGCACTATTTCCAAATCCCAGCTCAGGCACCCTCTATCTGCCTAATCAGTTTGTTAGACTTTTCTTCCTCTTAAAACTACTTTCTATTTACTTAATAATGTGTACATAATTTCCTTTCAATAGAATGTAAGTTCTTGAGACCAGAATCTTTTTCATTTTGGGGCTTTGTACCTCCAGCACCCTAAATAGCACTTTGCATACAGTAAGTATTTAATAAATGTTGAATTGAGATTAGTGGAACTGTAGCCTGGCATTTAATCCCCTCTAACTTTCCAGTCTAATTTTACACTATTCCTTTATAAAAAAAAGTCATTTTCTGACTGGCCTGGTGCCTAAACTTGGCTCCCTCTGATGTACATTTATATTGGCTGTTTCCCACACAATGGTACACTCCCTCTTCAACTCTGCCTCTCAAAATTTTTATCTTCCTTCACAAGTTAGGTCATGCTAACTTCTCCATGAATCATCCCTTGATCCTCCTAGCTGAAATCAATCAGTCAATCAATCAATCAATCAACCAACCAACCAGCAAGCATGCATTAAATGCCTCCCATGTGCCAAACCCTATCCCTACCACTGAGCAAGGCGCTGAATAAGATTCACAGGTGACTATGACATGTTCCCTATCCTCAAAGAGTTCATCTCAACCAAGTCCTTGCTGCTACATGGCAAACAAAAGAAAACAAAGCACAACTGTTCTTCCAGGATTCCTCCGTAATCCCTTAGCTGCTATTCCAAACCTTCTCTTCTCTCCTTTCATACTCATTGTCTCTTCCACCTTTCTTTCTCTCAACAGACATTCGCATCATACTTTACTTTGAAAATCTAGGCTCTCTGTCACAAGCTTCCTCTTCCTCCCTGCTGCATACGTCAAAACTGCTCTACTTTTTCATCACTACCTTCCCTTTTATTCTTCCTTTTCAGAAGTTAGCTTTTCTTCTTGCTAAGACAAATCATTTCACTAAACTCCTAGGAAGAATCATTTACTCTTGTAGATTCTTCAATGCCCATTCCATTTTCAACTCCTTGTTCCAGTATCCAACACTTGTTCGAAACTACTCTCTCTGGGAGTTTGGTTATAAAAGGGAGAAGGCAGATAGGGAAGTAGTTTAAGGGGATGGAAGGGTCAAGTGAAGATCTATGAATGAGGGAGACCTGGGCATGTTTGTAGGCAAGAGGGAGGGAGGAACCACTACATAAGGAGATATTGATGATTAAGTGGAGAGAGAATGATTCTCCCAGAGAAGACAGAAAGTATCAAGGGCAGAAATAGAGGAATGGGCCTACATGTAATAGGTACTTAATAAATGTGTTGATTTGGATTGAATTTATAGTCAAGTAACTATAATGGAAGGCAAAATGTGAAGGAATATGAGAAATATGAACAATGCTATGATAATTGGGTAATTTATAGGACTATAGAGTTACAGCTAAAAGGGACCTAAGAAAAATCAAATCCATCCCTCACACTTTATAGCGGAGGAAACCAAGGTACAGGGAGAAAAAGTGGGCTTTCCAGTATCACACAGCAATTAAGGGTAAGAGGAGCACTTTTGGCTGGGAGTGAGAATGAGAATAGAAAAGATTGAATTAGGGAGGTGACATATGATGTGGTCCTTAAAGGATGGGTAGGACGTGGCATTTTTGAGGGATGGATAAGGCTACAAGCCAATTATGAGACAGAACCTGCAAAAACTTATAATCTAGTTATGAAATCAAGATAAATTCATGAAAAATTACAGAACAAGCCCTAAGCTATAGATTCAAGTACCACATAGTTAGATACAGGATACAAGTGCTGTTTATAGAATCAAGAACATAGAATGTCAGAGCTGGAAGGAATATTATCAGGGGTTCTTAACCATTTTTTTGTATTATGGACCCCTTTGCTGGTCCAGTGAAACCTATGGACCATGATTTTTTAATGCAAAAAAATAAAATACATAGCATTACAAAGAAAACCAAGTTTATGGAATACAGTTATCTAAAAATATTAATAAAAATGAATTCATTGACCCCAGATTAAGAACCCCTTCCACTGTGTTGGGGAGAAAACTTGAGGATAGTAAAAATGAAGTGGTTTATCCAACTGAAATATAATCTGACAGAAGATCAGGGATGATAGAATAGAGTTGGTTGGTTCAGGTATAGTAGGGTGGAGCTGGTTAGTTCAGGGAAAGAGTCTCATGGCCATTATCTGAAGAAACAGACCTGGATTTACTATCTTTCAGTGATTCCAAGTAGGTCATTGATCATTTCTGTGCCTTTGTTTCCCCTGCTGCCTACTTATCTGCAACCTGCCCTTGGATACATTGGAAGAGAATAGGAGAACATCTTTCAAAGAGGATAATAAGTTAACCAAAGATCTGGACCAAAGCCAGGACTCTTTCTTCTTTCTCCTTGCCTCTAGCATATGACATTTCCCAACTGTATTAGATATTAGAAGAATTAAACTCGATAGGATTGAGGAGCTGTGGTTCTTCTCCATAACACAGTATACTAGAACATTGCAGATTATAGAAGCAGAGTTGCAAGGAACCTTGGAGGTCATCTGACTGATCCAAGCTCAGCACTAAAGTTCCACTTCATCACACTGCCTTCTGTAATCTTCTCCTTCCCATCCCCTACCATAAATAACAACAGCAACATCAAACCCACTGCACAGATTTTCAACTCTTGATTAGGGAGGGAGGTAGTTAGGTGGTACAGTGGATAGAGAAATGGACTCTGAGTCACAAAGAACTAAGATCAAATCCTGTCTCTAGCATTTACCAACTATGTGCCCATATCAAAGACAATGCTGTGTTCTATGAGCAAAGCAGAATTGTAGTAGCTCAAAAGAAATGTGAGGTGTGCAAATTTGGATACATCTCCACCCCAAATATTCATGTGGACTATTTGTGCCTGACCTGTGGTAGAGACTTCTAGGTTTGTACCAGTCTGATCAGCCACAGTGGGACGCACTGTACCTTGATTCCAACATAGTGATGTCATTTTGGTCTTCTTCAAGAAAAAAGGAAAACAAATCAGCTGTTCCCTGTTAAGGCAAGTCCCTTAACCCTTCTCAAACTCAGTTTCCCCATCTGTAAAATGAGGGAGTTGAACTTGTTGGCCTCCAAAGCTTCTTCCATATGCATAATCCTATAAGTAAGTATGTAAATGGGCCATCTCCCACATAGATAAGGACCTTGGATGATGCTTATGTATGCACCTGAGTTTTCTCACTTTTAAAACAGGGATATGGAAATCTGCTCTCCCTGTTTCACAGAGCTTCTAGTGAGATCAAATAAGATAATCTACTGAACTGGAGGCACTTTGAAAAGTGTTTTTTAAAGTATTATACGAATATTAGGACTATAATTATAATGATTATTCTTACTGTACCGACTCATGACTAAATGGGCTATGCTGAAGTCCAAGGGTGTTATATATAAGCAGAAACATGGTATTAAGCACAACACCAGGGAAGGAAATTAAAGCCAAGGGAAAAGAATGGGAAGAAATTACGCTCCCAACCTCCTTTTTTCCTCTATGCATTATAATATCTTGGAAGAAGAGAAATTTATAAAAAGCACCTTCTCG
Organism: Pseudocheirus occidentalis; assembly: GCA_028646575.1. Taxonomy (NCBI): domain Eukaryota; kingdom Metazoa; phylum Chordata; class Mammalia; order Diprotodontia; family Pseudocheiridae; genus Pseudocheirus; species Pseudocheirus occidentalis. Next base: position 33,751,915 of record CM053595.1, on the reverse strand, counting down.
ATCCAGAGTCCTGGCTAATTGGAGCAATTTTCTAGTGTGTGTAAAGGTTACCCCCTAGCACTTTAACAGCCACACCAAAGTGGCCTGGAAGACAAAGAGGACTGTAATTTGACTCGAATATGTCATTGCAACATGACATCATTATTTCTACAACAAAGAAAACCTATCTCAGGAAGTGCTGTAGACAAGAGAAAATGATGAAAACATAAGTCATAGTGTAGATGACGGAGTTACTAAGCGTCCCAAATAAATGTGATTGTCCCATGTGTCAGTCACGTTCTGTGCTGCTCTGTGCCCACCCTTCGGTACTGCCTCTCAGAGCCAAAGAAAGGAGGAAATAAAGAGTTCAATAATTGAATTGACTGCGAAATCAGTCATATGTGAAGGCTGTTCATTTAAGGGGAAAGTAGCAGCTCCTTTGTGGACTGGAATTGGAGGTTTAATTTCACCTCGCTGAGATTTAGTTTCCTATAGCTATAAAATGAGACTAGAATTATGAGTTCTTAACCTAGGGTCCATTAAATTATTTTGTTAAATATTATGATAATTGTATTTTAATATAAGTTGTCCTCAAAATCCCAGGGCAGTTTTGAACTTTAATAGCTTAAATAAAATATATTAAATAAAACAAAATGAATACACTTATTTTATGAAATATTATTTAGTACTTATTTGGTACTTTAAATAAAATATATAGGTAAAATACAATGTTTTTTATTTATATAAAAATGTATATTGTGTATAAAAATAAAATATAGTAAAATAAGTACATTTATTTTATAAAGTATATAATACATTCATTTTGTAGTTTAAATAAAATACATAGGATTACAAAGACCAATTATACAGGGTGTCCCATAAGTGCTACAGTAGTTTTAAGCTTTTGGTAGCTGAATTAAGAGGCAGGTAGGTGGCTCAGTGAATACAGTGCATGGCCTGGAGTCAGGAAGACTTGAGTTCAAATGTGGCCTCAGACACTTACTAGCTGTGTGACCCTGGGTAAGTAGCTTAATGTCTGTTTACCTTAATCCACTAGAGAAGAAAATGACAAACCACTCTAGTATCTTTGCCAAGAAAAGCTCGTGGACAGTTTTGGTGTGACATGGTCTGTGGGGTCACAAAGAGTCAGACTCCACCAAAGAACAACAAAAATTTAAATAAAATACATAAAATAACATTTATTTTTATGAAATATTATATAATACATTTATTTTGTAGGTTAAATAAAATACATAGCATTACAAAGGGAGGTCAATTATACAGGGTGTTCCAAAAGTCCTCATGGGGTTTTAAGCTTTAGTGGCTTAAAACTGCATTAGGAGGGGCAGCTAGGTAGTAGAGGGGATAGAGCACTGGCCCTGGGGTCAGGAGGACCTGAGTTCAAATCTAGATTCAGACATTTACTGTGTGACCCTGGGCAAGTCACTTAACCCTGATTGCCACCAATAAATCTAAACTGCATTAGGGCTTTTGTGACACTCTGTAAAATTAGTCTTTTTTGTAATCCAATGTATTTTCTTTTATGTATTTATGAACATTAGTCTGAGAAGGGGGTCTTTCATGCTTCATTAGATTACCAAAATTGTGCATGGCCTACAAAAAGTTAAGAATCTTCAGACTAGAAGCTGGCTAAGTTCCTTTCCAGCTCTATGAATCTATTAGCCTCATCCTAAATCAAGACTCGTATATACAGACAGAGGCCTTGAGTTTCCTAGACTCCAAAAACTCTGAGGGAAAGAGCCAAGGATATCACATCATCAATTACTTTCTTCAGATCGGCACCATTATTGTTGCCACTTCCCAACAAGAGATAACTTTTATTTGGAAGATGCTCTCCATTAAGAACTTGTACCATTTGTTCAGGAGCATGCTAGTTTATGGATTTGCTGTCAGGAAATGAGACCAATATAGGATGGCAGTAACCTGTGCCATCAGGGTGACACATTAGCCTTTGAAAGTTTCTCCCTATCTCCCCAGATGTCTCAGTGGTGAGTCATGATATCCTGGTTGATTCCAAGACACATTTGCTCTCTCTCCAGCTTCACAGGAATCCAAGCACAGTACAAGGCTGGTCGGGTGACTTGCCAAGTTCACTTCCTTGATCAAGATTTTTAAAAAATCCTGTCTCTTCTGAAATTATGATTTAGGGGAACTCTGGTCCTTTGACAAACCCAGTTTACTGTGGGCTGTGGGCCCTGATCCTGAGAAGAGCCGGAATGAAGAAGCCACATCTCCCAGTATTAGTCAAGAATCAACAACCATTTATTAAGCACTGAAATTATGATTTAGGGGAACTCTGGGTCTGTGACTTATAATTGCTATGGGCAAAGAAAGGCAAAAATGTGATCTCTGCTCTCTATGCACTCACATTCTAACAAGGAGGACAACACGCAAACATTTATATACATACAAGATATATATACAGTGTGCATGGCAGGCTATTGCAGAGAGAAGATACTAGCAATACCTTCTACTTGTGCTATTTGGACCCTATTTATAATTTTCTATTTGGGCTAGTAACCTGAGGTCAGGAAGGTGAACAAGATGCTGTGCCCATTCCCTGTTTTTAGATACACAGTGAAGTTTTAATAGTCTGTTATCCAAATTTTATACACACTTCTGAACCATCCTCATCTCTGCTTTGAGTTTTCCGTATTTCCATGTTTTTATTGTGGGAGATCCATTGCCACATCTATTCCTTGAGGCCTTTGGACATTGTAGTTTGTTGAGCAGATGAAAAGAGGGATCAGACTTAATCCTTTGATGGTCTTTATCTATCTATCTATCTATCTATCTATCTATCTATCTATCTATCCATCTCCATATTCCTTTTGGAGTGAGAAGCCTATATAGAATGGTCTATCCATGATACCACCCCAATAAAAAAGTTCTACTGTCATTTAGCCAACAAAAGCACCACACTACAAATCTCTCTCTCTTTCTCTCTCTCTCTCTTCCTGTCTTTCTTTCTTTCCTACACACACACACAAACATCTACATATGTGTGCATATATAATCTGATGTAATACTATTATCGATGTCTTATTTTTACTACAAATCTATACAAAGAATATGCTTATTGCCGTTTACATGTAAATGACTATATATGTATATGTGTGTGTGTATACACACACACACACACACA
>CM053595.1:33730988-33748270 GCA_028646575.1 Pseudocheirus occidentalis | reverse complement strand
CTGGAAAGCTTGAGTTTTCTACCAGGTCCTAGGGCCAGATGAACTGCTGGAGAACTGAAGAAGCAGGACTGTGATAAGCCTTTGTTGTTTTGCAGCTTACCTGATCTTTGAGTTCCTGGAAACAGAAGTGGTGAAGGGTTTGAGATGCACTGGACCCTGTGAACTTTGGTGTGTGCCAGGGACTGCCCAGAGGACTGGACAAGGACCTGGGAGCTGTCTGCCTCTGAATCCAGGTGACTGGTAAATTCAGGTAGGAGCTGGGACCATGGAAGGGGATCCAGGGAATCTGAGAGACCATCCTAAGTCAAGACGAAGAAAAGGCCTCCCCTTGGACAAAATTGAGGTTTGCTGTACAGCGAGGGGTAGAGGGTTTGTGTGATTTTTCTAATGACTGTACTTAGTGATTAATGATATTTAGTAATTGTGAATCTAGATTAGTGACTGACTGATTGGGTTGATCTATGATTGCCCCATGAGTGGAAGATTGATTACTGTATTATGAATTGATTGAATGCTTTGTTCTAAATAGTGCGGACACTGCAGTGAAAACCATGTGGCCATTCTAATGTTAAGCTGTTGTGAACACTACATTGTGATTTTCTGTGATAAGATGTAATGTTGTTAATATTATATTATGATTTGTTGTCAATGTTTGCCTTGATCTGTAATGGAATAAATGGTGTGTTCACTATACTATGTAATCCAAACCTTAAAAGCTGTTCACAGTAGCATTCTTTTGGGAATCTGCTAGTGCATGGCATTACAACATACCAATACATTAGACTCTTTATTTCACTTTAAAATTCAGCTCACTGCCTTTTTCTACATGAATCCTTTCCTGCAGACACCAGCTTCCAGTACCCCTCCCCACCCAAAAAATTGTCTTGTATTCATTTTGTTTCTAATTGTATATCTATCTATCACCTTCTCCATACAATTCAAGCTTCTCAAGGACAGGAACTGTTTTGCTTTTATCTTTGTGTTACTAGAGTTTAGTACAGCCCCAGGCACATAGCAAGAGTTTAATAAATGTTTGATTATTTGGTATACTATTTTTGCTTATCTTGAATGTGAGAGATTTAACTTTAGAATGTAAGCAAAGGCCAAAGGGCTGCAAGGGCTGGTGTCTCTGCTTCATATATAGTATATACCTGCTGGTGATTATTAGTGACTTGAATAAAGGCATAGAGGATGCTCTTAACTCGTTTATAGAAGTTGCAAAGGTGAGAAGATAAATGAAAGGATCAAATGCCAGATTTAGGATTCCCCAAAGATCTTATGAGGTTAAAACCATGAGCTAAAACTGAGGAGAGTAAATATTATGGAGAAACTGTGAATTTCTGCACTCAGGTTAAAAAAATTAGCTATAACAGCATAGGATAAGAGGAAGATGGGCTAGATGCCAATGTCAAAAAGACTAAGGGCTGGAAATGAAAGTGATGTAAAAACAATCAATAGCATTTTTTTTCTGTTGACAATAGTTTCACAAAAAGGAAAAGAAAATACAGGAGGAAGGGGGGAGAGAGGATGTTTCTTGAATCCAGTGTCAACCAAATCAGTTTGGTTGTCATAGAAAAAAAAAACTAATGTAAATCTGGGTTCTAATCATAGTAATATAGTATTCAAGGCATTGTACATAATAGTCCTACTGAACCTTGAGCTGGTCAAAGTCAGTCAGTCAGTCAAAAAGCATTTATTAAATGCCTGCTCTGTGCCAGGTGCTGTGTTAAGCTCTGAGGATACAAAGAACGGCAAAGGAAAATCCGGGCTCTTGGCAGATTTCAGAAAAACCTGAAAAGACTTACATGAACTGATGCAAAGTGAAGTGAGCAGAACCAGGAAAACATTTTACACAGTAACAGTAACATTGTACAATGATCAACTGTGATTGACTTAGCTCTTTTCAGAAATACGATGATCTAAAACAATTCCAAAAGACTCATGATGGAAAATGCTATCCACATCCAGAGAAAGAACTCATGAAGTCTGCAGATTGTAGCATAATATTTTCATTTTTTTTGTTTTTTTTATTTTTGTGACTTTTTCTTTTTGTTCTGTTTCTTCTTTCACAATGTGACTAATGTAGAAATATATTTTATGTGATTGCACATGTATAACCCATACCACATTACTTGCTGTCTTGAGGAGGGGTCAGAGAAAGGAGGCAGGGTAAAACATTTGAAACTCAGTCTTTCAACAAATGAATGATGGAAATTGGCTTTACATGTAATTAGAAAAAACAATGTTATTAAATAAAAAAAGAAAATCCCTGCTCTCAAAGAGCTTACAATCTAATGGAGGGAATCAACATACAAACAACAGTGTAGAACCAGAACTACATGTAGGATAGATAATAGGCATTAGCATGATTTTAGTTGAGGCTTGAAAGAAGGCAGGAGGCAGAGACGAGAATGAAGAATGTTCCAGGTTGGAGGGACAGCCAAAGAAAATGCCCAGAGTCAGGAGATGGGATGTCTTAGGCCAAAAAGTGCAGAAATACCAGTAGCATTGGATTTCTAGGTATAATGGGGGATGAGGAAAGTGTAAGAATGGAAAGGCAGTGGGAAAAGCCAAGTAATAAAGGGTTTTGCCAAACAGAGGATATTATATTTGATACTGGAGGTGTTAGGGAGTATCTGAAATGTTATGTTAACTTCTGGGTGATGTTTTAAGGACAATCATGAGCTGAAATATGTTCAAAGGGAGATCAACATGATGAAAGAACTTGAAAAAGTATGTCCTAAGGGAAGCCATTAAAAATAATTGGTAGTGTTTGGCATTGGTGGACATGGGGTAGAAGTGTGTTTGCTGTCTTCTAACACTCAAAGGGTTGTTTCCACAGAACTAGGGCCAATGACTGGGTGGAACATATAGAGAAGCAGAATTCAGCTCAAAATAAGGAATAATGTCCTAGCAATCCAAACTATCCAGCAACGGAATGTGCAGCTTCATGAGGTAATTAGCAACCTGTCACTGGAAATATTCAGGCTAGATAACTGGCCATCTGCCAGTGATGTTGTAAAGGGTTTGTTTTCTTTCCTTTTATTTTTCTTTTTTTGCGTAGGGCGGGAAGCTGAACTAGATCACTTTAAAGATCTCTTCCAAGTTTTCAGATTCTTTGAGATTGCTAGCACTGTGGAGTTGACCTGTGTCTGGTCACCAGGGGAGGCTTTGAAGAATGAAACATTATCCCAGGAATGGAGATTGGATAGGCCCAGGGCCCTTTGGGCTCTCTTTTAGTAGATGAAAATCAATGAGGAAAAAAAAGACATAAAAAAATCTTCTATGGTAAATCAGGCACAGAGGTGACACATGGCTGTACCCCTGATTTTTATTTCTTTGGGTTCTCCCGGTGCTGAGAAAATCAGGCCTGAGAAGCCACAAGGATAATGGCCAAGACAGACCCAATAGGCCCGAGCATGGAATAGAACATTCAGCAGAAGTGGAAAAGAAATTAAATCTAATATTTATTTTTCAGGAGAGCTCAGTGGGCTCCTGGTGCCCCTGTGGTGTTATATTATCTCTTACCTATTCTGCTGTTTGCTCTCTGGATTTCAGGGTTTCTCATCAGTATTCCCAGTAGGAGGTAGCCTAAATGGGCCACAGCATTAGCCCAGGTGCCAGCCAACTCACAGTCTGTACCCAGAGGTGCTGGTAGGCTGACTGGCAGTATATAGGCTGTGGGCTCACTCTATCAGAAGGCAGGGGCTCTTCTATTTTCCTTTCCTCCCTATTTTGCAAAGAATAGTGTCCAGCTCATTGAAAGAGTCTACTACTTTGGTGAATAGAGATTCAGTCAATGTAATTTTTATTAATGAGACAAGATGGAGAAAATTACAACTGAGAGAAGATGGGACTCTGGCATGGAACCAAAAAGCTTTTATCTTCCCATCCTTCTCACCCCAACCCCACAAAAGGAAGGGGCAAAGGGGGATATTGAAATGCAAGGGTTTCTTTTCTTAGTTTAGTGGAGAAAAATAAGAAGAAGAACTTACATTTATCTAACACTTTATGTATAGTCATGCAGAGAGCATGGGATGGACATGCCGAAATACAATGGGGCAATCGTTACAATTGGCCCTTCTCCTGAGGGGGTTAAAGTGGAGGGAAGGTGGATTGGGGCAGGGAACATAGAGCAGCTGCTTCGAGCATGGACCTTAGAGGAAGGAAAAGGTTCAAAGGCACTATTTGCCCTAGGATGACTTTCTTGTTCCCCTACCTCTACCAACTCCCCATTAAGGTTCAACTTTTTTATTTCATCCTGTCAAGATTTTTGGGAGTCCAAATTCTAGCATGTAGTCCTTTCATCTGACCCCCTCAAATTTGCAACATCTGCAAATTTGGAAAGAATGGCATTTAGGTCTTTATTGAAATGACTGGTAATCATCAGAAGTTGTATATTACAAAATATTTGCAGATGACTTTAAGTTTTAACTTTAATGGTTTTTTACTTCAATTTTATTTTATTTTGAGCTCCAAATTTTCTCCTCCCACCTCCTCCTTCTCCTTATTGAGAAAGGAAAAAACAAAGAAATAAACATATGATAAATATGGATTTAACTTTAGTGTTTTAAAATTAAATGACTTTAGTTTGCTTTCTTCCCAACTCCCTACCTGAGGTAGGTTCTATGAGAATCTTTACCTAACAGATGAGAAAACTAAGTCTTGTGAGGTCAAGGTATTTGCCCAAGGTCATACAGGCTAAAGTACTTGAGGCAGGATTAAAACCTAGGTGTCTTGACTCAAGGTTTAACCATATTTCCACTATATAGAGTAGTGAAGTATAAAGAGTAGTGAATTTGGGAGTAAAAAGGTCTAAGGGTCTGGGTTCAAGTCTCAGCTCTGTCTCTGCTTATGTGGCCTTGAGAAAGTCACCTAATACCCCTGAGTCTCAGTTTTCTTCTTTGTACAACGAGAAGGTCAGATGGAGGTCTCTTTCCAGTTCTATGATTCCATGACTCACTAAAGACAAATATTTGTAGCAGATTGAAATTACCAACTGAAAGCCATGGACGATAGCCCAGACAACTGCTTAGCATACTTTTCTTTGACCTTCCCAGGTGAAATGGGCAACTGTGACTGTCTGAACAAACCAGAGGTGATGCAAAAGGAAACAGGAAGAGTCAGAAAGAAAGGAAGAAAGATGGAGAGATGGCAACAGGAAGGAAGAGGGAAAAAAGAGGGAGCTGAGGAGAATTTAAGAAGAATGTAGAATGTGAGGGTAAGGGTTGTTTAATTTTTGTCTGTGTGTACTCAATACCTAGTACGGTGCTTCCCCATGGTGTGTACTTAATAAATGTTTGTTGAATTGAATCGAGGACAATTGAAAGGAGGAAAAGTTCCAGAGAGGTGAGGAAAGGAAGCAGGATAGTAAGGTTAAAATAGTCAGATTTAATCATAGGAAAAAAAATGCCACTCCCTGTCTGTTTGAGTCTTTTTAGTTTTCCTTGGGGCTACTGATCATACGTGGGATACCCTTTCTCTTCCTTATTTCAGAGCCACATGACTCTCTCACTGGATCCCACCCCACAGCCCAGACTTCTTTAAAAATAAGTTCTGGGTTTAGTTCCTTCAGGTTCATTTCCATGGTTGACTCCCACGACATTTTGAGTTCCTATAGAAGGTTTTCCTTCAGCAGTTTTATAATATATTCATTTGAAATGTTGCACTACAAATGTGTTCTTTAATAAGTTCTCATAAAGTCAGAGGCATTGGTTGCATGAGACAGGAGAGTTACCTTCAGGTTTTCTCTCTTTCTTTTGGGACTGAGACTTTATCTTTCAAATCATTCAGTGCCTCTAATCCTGACCTCTCTGCCTCTCTGTCCCTACTCTGTGGGGCTAGGATGTATGTATGTATGTATGCATAAATGTATGCATAGATAGGTAGAGAGATGGACATATGTGTGTATATATATGTATATATACACATAGGATAACTAGATAGATACAGATAAAGTGATGGATATTATTAGATAGATAGATAAATAGATGATTGGATGGATGTACCAGGGACTATGCTGAGGGGTAGGGATTACAAACACAAGCAAAGTAGCCTGTGCCCTAGAGGAGCTTACGTTCTAATGAGGATAAGACAGTACACAAAGTGGAGGAGTTGGGAGCAATTCTGGAGAGCTGAGTTGTGAGTAAAGTGAAGCTGGCCTTAGGGTAGAAGGCTCCAAATGGGACTGGTTCTCTCTAAGTGTCCATTACTTTAGGCGCCCAATAAAGGGTTCCAGGACTTCTGGTATGATTTTCCTTGCTTTTAGTTTTTGAGGGTTTGCTCTGCCTTCAAATAGTGACCTAGAGTGAATTTCAGATGCTGCTTACCTATAATGGTACCCAATTGTGCTGGATCCTGGTAAGGAGGCCCAGAGAAGAAGGTTAGCTCATTCTAACCTGCTCTGTCAGAGGCTTTGGTAAAATGTCCTTAGTCAGGCACCCATTCAATGTCTCTCAGTTTAATATACATAAATAATGCGTATTAATAAATAATAAATTTGCATAAACTGAACAGAGAGTGGGGATCTAAACTGAAGACAGACAGATTCACAAAGAGTGACAATAATAAAGAGAGAGGTATGAACTATCTCAGTCACAGCCTGGTAAGATACAGAGATAAGCCAGAAATATTTGCCCTCAACCCAGATCAGGCACTTAAGTCTAATATTGACAATAATAAAAATAATGACAGGCATCCTGGATTAGTGGATAAAGAGTTTACTTCTTGAGTCCTTCTAACACATACTACCTGTGTGACTCTGGGCAAGTCATTATGGATAATTCTCTTGACTGAGAGCCACAGGATCATTGCTGATGTTTATTGATAAAACTCCTTCCCAGTATGCTCCCTATATGGAAGAAATCACAGATTTGAAATTATAAGAGCAAGAACAATAGACAGTACCATACGAAGAGCTTTCCTCACCACAATACCCAGAGGAAGGCAGTGTGAGTATTCTTGTGCCTCAAAGGGTCTCTTCCTCCCAACCCTGGTTATAAAGAAGAAAACTGATTTTTGTAGATGATCATCATTTTGGCCCTTCCTTTTAAGTGACTGGTCTTAAGCTCCCCTTGCCTGGTAGAACAAAGCTTAAAGGCCTTGAGATCAATTATTGTGAATGGGATTGAGACCAGGAGAGGAAGATTTTCCCCCAAATATACACTGTCTACAAAATGATGCAAAGCTCTCTGTTAACCCTTTGGCATGCAAGAGTTCATAGCGACAAAGGCCTGGCTAAATAGGATTATTTGCTGATCTGCATTGTTATTTTCCTTCCTAAAAAAAGGAAAGAAAAAAATTCACAAAATGGAGAGTGAGCTCCAAAGCAACTTAATGGAGTCTTGGTCCTTTTACCCCATTCAATTTGCCGTAGTCATGGTAATGAGGTATTTGAAAAGTCACTTGATAAGTGGAGCTCTTTCCCTGACTTAGAAAATCATCAAATGTTAGAGCTAGGTAATTAACCAATAAACATTTATTAAGTGTCTATGGCGTACCCAGCACTGTGCTAAGTGCTGGGGTTACATAAAGAGGCAAAAGTCATGCCTCAACCTCAAGGAGCTTACCGTCTAATGGGGGAGAAAGCGTGCAAACAATTATATACAAAGTAAGCTATCAGCAGGACAAATAGGAAATAATCAGCAGAGGGAAAGCATTGGAATTCAGAGGGCTTGGGGAAGGCTTCCTAGAGATCACCTAGCCCAATCTCACCCAGCTAGTTGGCTTGATTTAGAGAGTAGCCATTTTCTTGTCTCTAAGTGGAGCTCTCCTTCCCCAGTTACCAGAGCTCCTCTGAGAGTTCCTGCCTCCCCTCTTAGCCTCCTTGACTGACTCCTTCATTCCTTCTCAACCACACATAGGACTGGTTATACCTAGATCTTGCCAATCTCCGTGAGTTTTCCACTTTCCTAATTAGAAACTAATATTCCTCTCCCTATTATTTTGTCCTTATCTATGCCTTAGCCATCCCAAACCTATTTTTCACCCTCATTGAGACCTCCAGTCCCTCTAGCCCTCAGTTCTTTCTCAGATCATGACCCCTGCTCTAACTTTATTTCTATCTCTCTCCATTTCAACCCAATAGTCAACCATTTCAACTCTGCACTATCTGTTGATTTCAAGTCCCTTGCTTGCTTGTCCTCCTCATGAGCCACTGAACAAAGTTAGAAGAAACCACACAACCTTGCTGCCTGGGTACATTACAAATTCATGTTATCTTAACTCAACTGGGACCTCTTAGCCCAAGGCTGACCTTTGATTCCTTCCTAGGTGAATTCTCAGTTGATTCCCCTGATTGATTTTTATTCCATGCAGAAGTTATTTCAAACTTCTTCCCATCTCAAGCTCCTCATACCTCTTCTTCCCCACCCCACCCCACCTTAGCTGAGGACCTTGTCTCTTACTCTACTGAGAAAATTGCTGGGGCTGTCTCCAGTCATCCTGATTGATAGCTGGCCACTGGACCCAGATGGCTCTGGAGGAGAAAGTAAAGTTGGTGACTTTACACAGCACTTCCTCACTTAAATCCAATTCACTTGCAAATCATGGCATCACCTTCCTGAAGTCATGGCCCTTTTTGAGAATGAAGGACAAATTACAACACACAACTGAGAAAATTGAAGTCATTCATCTTGCACTCTTTCTTCTTCTATTTTCCCTAACTCAAAAACTTGTCCTCACCTCCCACTGTCTCCTCCTCTTACCCAGTCTCTGACAAAGAGATGGCCCTTTACTTTTCAAAGGCTAACCCCTCTGTATGTGTATTTGATCACATTCCCTTCCTTCTTCTCCAGTACATTGCACCCTCTATCACCTCCCACCCCCCAGTTTTTCCTGTTTTTAACCTAACACCTTCTCCATTGCCTTCAAATATGCCCAAGTCTTCCCATCCTTAAAAAAACACTTCACTAGACCATATCATCCCCTCAAGTTATTTTCTTATATTTCTTCTACCTTTCTCAGCTAAACTCCTAAAACGAAAACTGCCTATACTTGTTGCTGCTACTTCCTCTCCTGGGTGCTTTCTGTGTTCTATATTTTTATTTATAATACACATGTTTTTCCTGGTCCTCCTCCTCCCTGTCTGACTACTCCTCAATGTCCCTTGCTAGATCATTTTCCTCATCACACCCTGTAGCTATAAGTGTTGTAAGTATTCCCTAATGTTCAGTCTTGAACCCTCTTCTCAATACCCTGAATACTTACTCTCTGGTTACCTCAGTCTAAAAGATTTATTTACCATCTCTACAATGATGCCTCCCAGCTCTGTAAATCTGGCCCCAGTCTCTTACCTGAACTCCAGTCCTATATCACCAATTACCTATTAAATATTTCAAACTGGATATCCAAGAAAGATTTTGAACTCAACATGGCCAGAACTTAACTCATTATTGTTTCCACAAAATCTTCTCATATTCTAGACTTTCCTATTTCAAAAGCACCTGCATTTTGAGGGGAGAACCTTGGGGAAACTCAGCATTATCCTGAACTCCTAGTTCTGTCTCACCTCACATATTCACTTAGTTGCCAAATCTGTCATTTCTACTTTCAGAGCATCTCTTCCAACCCCATCTCTAGGTAGCACCTTAGTTCAGGCCTTCATCCCTTCTTGCTCAGATTATTGCAACAGGCTCTGAATTATCCTCCTAGACTCAAGTCTCTCTCTAAATCACTCTATTCTATGCCTTGTTGCCAAAGTAATTTTCCTTAAACACAGATTTCACCATATGACTCCCCTGCTCAATCAAATCCAGTGGGTTTTTTATTGTTTCTAGGATAAAACATAAACTCTCAATGGATTAGCTTTTAAAGCCTTGCACAATCTGGCTCCTACCTATCTCTCTAGCATCATTGGAACTTGCTCCCCTTCCTGTAATCTGATATCTGGCCACACTGGCCTTCTTTCTCTCCTCGTACATGATATTCCATCTCCTGTCTTCCTGCCTTTGCCCTGGCCATCTCCCATAACTTGAATGCATTCCCTCCTTTCCAATGAATCTCTTTCTTTTAAAAAATTGTTAACAGTACTTTTGTTATTATTGTTGATAGTACAGGAATGGATGAAAAAATGTATCCATAGATTGAAGAATGACTAAACAAATGAATTACTACTATACCATTAGGAATAATGAAAATAGGGGCAGCCAGGTGGCTAAGTGGCAGCCAGGCCTAAGCATCAGCCCTGGAGTCAGGAGAACCTGAGTTCAAACCCGGCCTCAGACACATAACACTCACTAGCTGTGTGACCTTGGCAAGTTACTTAACCCCAATTGCCCTGCCTTCCCCCTTCCAAAAACAAAAGGAATAATGAAAATAGAGAATTCAGTAAATTATTGAAATATATATGAACTAATGCAAACTAAAGGAAGCACAAACTAAGATGTGCATCATATGATCTTTCTCATAAAGCCTTTCCTGATACCTCCAACTGTTCTTTCCCTCCCTCCAATACTACCTTATATTTAATTACTCTGTATGTATTTGTATTTCTTCACTTTCTATTTATCCCATATATATAAAATATGTGTATGTTTATGTATCTGTTGTTTCCCATGTCAGAACATAAACTCTTTGCAAATAGATATTGTCTCATTCTTTGTACACACATCTCCAGTACATAGTCTGGAATTTGCTTAATAAATACATTTTGATTGATTAATTGATTTTTACCAAATGATAAGGTGATAGAAGTCAGTCATTTACAAGAGAATAGAAAATTACAATTTATAATACAGTAGAAATAGAATAGATTCTATTCTATTACACTACAATAGAAAAAGTATATAGAAATTATTCATGAGAGCATTACTCTCCCCAGTTGGTAGATAAATACAATAGCAATATTGGACCTTCAAATTATCATTAAATCCATTAGTAAGAAACATTTGATGCCTAAAGGTTTATCTGGCCAGTTAGGGGTGATATTACAATAAGCTACAACCACCCTGGGGCTATGATCTAAAAGAGTTGAGGAACCCCCTCTTCCTAGGCTTCTCAGATGAGAACTAGCAGGTAGCAGCCCTGTAGACTCAGCTGAAAATAGCTAAACAGAGACATCAGTAGACGGCAACACAGAACAGAGAAAAAGGCTGGAAAAGTACCATAGCATTTTGCAGAAGCAGAGAAAATAACTCATAATTCAATGGCACCACTAGACTAGCAGATGACACTGGTACCTTTGCAAGGAAGGCAAGCAGAAGAATTGAAAGAAAATGGGGGTTCCAACAGGGATGCATTCCTGGAAGTCTGAGTTTCTCTGTCTTCTCTGATCATGTTTTTCCCCCCTTAGATACTTCTTTTCTACATGGGTTCCCCTATGGGTGCCCCGTTTTCCCTATGTGTTTCTTACCCACAGGTATTCTTCATATGTGTTCTTCCATAAGTGGTGTGTCAATCTGTAGGAGAATGTATTCTCTGAATGTATAGAGGTGGGAGGGAGGTTTTCCTTTTGTTTATTTGCTTGGCTATTTAATTCAATGTCTTTTGCCTTAAAAATGAATAATAAATCAATAAATAGTTATGATGAATCCAGCAATGAGCTGGACACTACGGTGGATAGCAGAAAGTATAAGATAGAGTCCCTTCTCTTAAGAAAATTTTCATCTATAAATAACCCAAGCCACTCTCAAATGGAGATTAACGAATTACTGACACCTATCTCCATGTTCAGAGCATTTTTTGGGTCAGTATATATTAAAAAGTATAGCTTTGGAGTCCCCATTCAGTATTTTTTCCAGACCAAACTTGAGGTGAGATGCCTCACCTCAAGCACTAGCACCTCTACAAGGAAAGATTTAAAGATTTAAAGTCAATTTAATTTAAATAAAGATATTTAATTCAAGATATTGAATTAAACAGAATAGAAAGATAAATGAAAAGGGTAATTCCTCACATATATGCAGGGGCACATTCTCCAATGGATTTCTATGCCACTAGTAAAAGAAGGAATATGGGTGGCCTAGTTCATTAATGCTTCTCAGTTTGTTCAACTTGAATGAAGTCTCTGCCTCTGAAAGTGATACTCGTTGCTTTCCTCAAATATCACTGTTATCTTCTGCTTGTTGGCATGACTTGTTTTGCAGCTTTCTCCATTGACTCCTATACTTGCACTGATCTGTCAGTGGTTGGGCTGTTTTTTCTACTGTGCTGCCATCTCTTGGTTCTTAATTACTTAATTACTGCTTCCGTGCTTCATCTTTTCTTGAGGGTAGTGTTGCTAACTCTTTTGTGATTCTAGCCCATAGATTCGTGTTTTATTTCTGCCTTTTTGTGAGTCAGACCTATCTTTGAACCCAATCAGTGGAAGAAGAGTCCTTCAAGCAAAATTCACCTTTTTCTTCTGTCTCAGTCATAGCTTCCCTAAACCCATCTGATATTAGAAGGTAAGTATATTCCTTTATTCTATTCATCATTCCTCTAACTAACACCATAGCCATACAGATCACTGTGGGCACTTAGTAAGACTGGAGTGGATGATCATTGTTCTGCATTCCTACCACTGCACCCAAATTACTGTTCTTTCTAAATATAGGAAGGCCTCAACTAACTGAAATTCTCAGTACCTCTTGTATGCCTCTCCCTGTGTGCTAGGTTCCATGAGAAACACAGAAGGAGTATATGGCAGAATGTAGCACCAACACAATATTTACAGTGCCAATGGCGACTATGAATATGCCAGCTTAGTTCTCAACTGCATATTGAGACTCTCCATATAGAAGATAGAAGCAAAACATTTATTTGGACACCAGAGAGGCAAATCCCAACACCAGGAAACCAGATCCATTGCAGCAACAGAGAAGTTAATATACCATAGCATAACAAGAAGCCACACCTTTAGCCTTCCCACAAACAAACACTCACAACCCTAGCTGTCTCCTTGGGGGCATCCTCTCCTCCCTCCAGCTCTGACTTCTCTGATTCCCAGATTCCTGGGGAGCTCTGCCCCACCCTTCAGCAAACTCCTCCCACCACAGGCTCCATGTGATTACATTAGGCCTGTTAAAGGGCAGGGAAGATCTTCAAATTCTCATTTTCATTACACAGTTCCAGCCCTTTAGGAGTTTACAGTATAGGAGACAAGGCTTACATACATGAAACAAACAAGAAATGTATATCCTTGATTAATAAATGAGTCACATAGAGCATAATTACTGTTTGGAGGAAGATTAGGGAGAGATGGTTCGTTGGACTCCTCAGTCAAATTATCATGGAGGAGGTGGGACTTGAACAGGGCTCTGAAGGGTGAGCGCGGTTTTTGAGAAACGAGAAAATGTGTAAAGCATTCTTGAAGTGAGGAGAACAGAATGAGAAAAGACTCAAAAGCAAGGAACAGGAACCTGACCGAAGCAGAGGGTTTATGTGGGGGTGGAGAGTGCTTATTGACTTGGGTATTTTTAACTTTCAGCATTAGAAGTGAGAGGTAACTTTGAGAGTCAACTTTAGGTCTTTGGACTTGAACTCAGAATTATAGCTGCCAATCTTCCAACACGTTTTCCTGTGATTGATCTGAGGCAGTGTCTGGGAGTAGGAAGAAAGAAGAAGAGGAAGGAAGGAAAAGGAAATTGGAAGGTTGCTTCCTACACTCTGCCCACAATACTTCAAGCGCAGGAAAACCTTCACCTAATCCAAGATCTAACTCTTCCAGGAATTTTGATTGCAAAATGTGTGATATAAGAAATGAAGTGGAAATTTCCTTGATAAAACTGTTGCTTTATGACTGTGAAATGGATTTGTTTTGTAACCAAATGTACACTTTACCCTGTGGTTGAGGAAAGATTGTCAGAAGTACTAGCAGATGATCAAATAAGAGATAAAGGAAATCACACTCCACCCTTAAGGCATTTCTGTGAGAAAGGCAAGGTACCTTTGCTATAAAGGAAATTACTGAGGCAGTCAGGAAACCTGACTGGGATCTGCTGACTGATTTATGACCTTGGGTCAGTCACTGCCCTTCAACTTCCTCATCTGAAATACTAGGAGTTTAGACTGGATAATCTCTAAGGCAGTGGTTCTCAACCTGTGGGTTATATTCAATTTAAATACATCCAACATATCAGATATTTACATTACGATTCATAACAGTAGCAAAATTACAGTTATGAAGTAGAAACGAAAATAATTTTATGGTTGGGGTTCACCACAATATGAGGAACTGTATTAAAGGGTCACGGCATTAGGAAGGTTGAGAAGCACTGCTCTAAGGTTTCTTCAAAGTACTAATTTTTTATGAATAAGGAGAGATATGGGCCTCCTTTCAGGCAGGAGCTAAGAGCAGAGAAGCAGAATTATAGCTGGTTCATGGTAAGAACCAGAGCTAGACAGGTAGTAATGGTTAGGATTATAAATTTTTAGTGGGAAGGAAACTCAGAGATCATCTAGTCATTTCACAGATTAGAAAAGTGAAGTCCACTTAACCTTTAAGTAAATTAAAGATTAATTTAATTAATTTAATTAGCATTTGTTAAATGCTTACTAAGTACCAAGCCCTGTGCTAGTAAAGAAGAATACCAAGAGAATTTGAAACCTTCAAGGAGCTTATGTCCTGCTGATATGAAACAACAGATATACAGATAAGTAAATTGAAAATATGTACAAAATTGGGGGCAGTTAGGTGGCTCACTGCATAGAGCACCTGTCCTAGAGTCAGGAGGACTTGCACTCAAATCCAGCCTCAGATACTTTTTAGCTATGTAATCCTGGTCAAGTTGCTTAACCCTGATTGCCTGAAAAAGAAAAAAAAAAAGAAAATATATACAGAATTAATGCAAGCTAACTATGGGTGGAAGCATTAGCAACTGGGGCTTCAGGAGAGGTTTCTCAAAGGAGGGAGAGCTTGAACTGTGCCTCGATGGGAGTCAATGCTTCTGAGATGCAGAGATCAAAAGACAGAGCATTTTAGGCATGGAGCAGAAGTCCCATGCAAAGGCATGGAAGCTAAAGATGAGATGGAATATACAGGGCCCAGCAAATAAGGTAAATAGGATTAAGTGACCTGCCCAGCATCAAAGGTAATAAGTGGCAAAACCAGGATGTATCCATGACATGGATCTAGAACAAAATATAGGAGGAAATAGGTAGCAGGAAACTAAGACAGAGCAAGGTAGCAGTGGAAACACCTGTGTTTCTAAAAATACCCAACTCAGCCAACTAGATGCTTCTCATCTCACTAATCAAAATCAATAGAATTGCAGTGAATGCTATTAGGGCAGAAATCCCCAATGGTAAAGAGTCTTTGAAGCCCCAGCCAATGATCCATTTATTTTAAGCAATATTTGCTTGAACAAGCAAAGTCCAGCATAACAAAGAATTTGGTTAAGCCCTGGATTCATCACAGCAGCATCTGACCTATAGAAGTTTCCAGTCTGTTACTCAGCATATCTGATATAATAGAAAAAATAAGTCCTTTTCTTGTGCTCCCCTTAGAGGAAGCGAAGGCTTTTATTGTGCATTTTTCCATTAGGATTGGGAAGAACCCAAAGGATTCAGATTCCACTAATTTGGGATAACTTGACTAGGAGCTGAGTTGAAGTTTCCTTTTGTGTCATCTATTAGGAAGTAATACTTTGGATGAAAGTTTAATCTACCTAGGGGAATCACATATTTAGAAACATTTTAGAAGTACCTATTTGCATAGTTAATTGATATATGTCCATCTGACTTATAGCAGTGGTGTTAAAGCAAGCAAGCAACAAACATTTTTCAACACTTACTGTGTATTTTGTTCTACCAAAAATGGACATTTATTAATGATATATCAGGCACCGGGTTAGGCACTGGGGGTACAGCAACTAAATCAAAAAAGTTCTTGCCCCCAAGAAGCTTACATTCTATTTCAGGAAATGGCATTCATACATATAAATACATATATAATATATATTTAGCATAAAGACAAGAGGTACCATTAAGCTAAAGCCACAGGAACTGTCAACTTACACTACTCTGGCCTTTACCTAGACATAGTAGCTTTCAGCTCTGAGGAATACTGACTTCTTATTTTCATAATCATTGGCTGATCATCCCCCACCCTGGCTAGTACAATTTTACTTTGAGCTCTACTACAGGGTTTCTTCTAAAAGGAGGGAAGTAAAAGACATGCCCAATGCATTAAATGAATTGCATATAGGACAGGTTATGTTTCCATGTAGAAGAAACACCAAGCATAAGAAAATCATAGTGTGCATTAACAGAATGATTTAAACTGGATTCCATAACTTAACTTATTAGTACTTGTACAGACAGCTGGGAGACTATTATTTATGAGTCACTGAGATATAAAAGGGTAATATACACTAATTAGCTTGTTGAATTTTATCTCTCTTGATATTGTCTGATTAAACAGTTGTGCTTGATCTTTCTGATGGTCTCTCTCTGAGGCCATCTCTTCTCTTCATGCCACTTCTGCTACTGCTTCCTACTCTCTCCTTTCCTATCATCCATATGCTCTAACACTAGGGAAAAAAGAGGGTGCCAGCTGCCATCACAGCAGAACTTTTATTGCCCACAAGATCAATTCTACAGGAAGTAAGCACTCAAGAGAGAAGAAGGCAACCAATGACCTTACTACAAGTACTTCGTGGGAAATTGTCCTCTAGCAAGATTATGTTATGGTAGAAAAGGGCTATCCTTTTCCACCCCACAATGTTTTGTCAACTAGAAGGTTGCATCCAAGAGGACCGCCAGTCAGAAACCACCTCTTTCTGCCAGGTATGGCATCCCACAACATCAGGTCTTCCAGCTTAGCATCCAACTTAAAGAGTCTTATCAAATGAGTCATACATACCTGGGAGCCAGTCTCCCAGAGGTCACAGAAAATGCCTGCTTTTACTTGGGGGAAAAAGGGGTGTAAAGTCAATCATGAGCAGCTCTCCTGAGGACTGCTGCTGTGAATAACTTTAAGGATCTAATTACATATAGTGAACTCTATTTATTCAGCAATAAACTAAAAGAACATTCAAGAAGCTAAAGCACAACATTCACAGCAATATGACATAACAACTTATTACTAAGGTGGCCACATAGTCTTAAACAAAACATATCCTTCAGTAAGTCACAATGTCTTCAATCAATATAGAGTACCCAAATAAAGTCTTCTTTCATCTTAACTAGAGACTGACTTCTAATCATTCTTTTTTTTTAATTTTAATTTATTTTCTTGGTTACATCATTCATTTCCACAAGGTTTTGAGTTACAGATTTTCTCCCCTTTTTGCCCCTACCCCCCAGGCCAGAACATTGATCCCACTGTAAGGTCCCTCCTACAATCTGTTCCCTTTTATGTCCTC
>CM053595.1:33666845-33702905 GCA_028646575.1 Pseudocheirus occidentalis | reverse complement strand
AGAGAGAGAGAGCATCTGGAGGCTAGGTTGCTGCTGGACTAAAGATTGAACTGAGAATTGAGAAGAACTGAGAAGAGAAATGAGAACTGAGAACTGACACAGAACACACACTTGTGGTGATAAGAGTTCCAAGGGGCAGTTGGAGCTGCTGTAAGACTGAGGAAGCATGACTGTGGTGCCAGTATTTTGTACAAATGTTGTTGTGGCTTTGTTAATGTGTGTGAATGTTATTGTGGCCTCATTAAGCCTTTTCTTCCCAAGAACAGAGCCTGTGAAGGATTTGAGATGGACTGGACACTGTGAGCTTCAATGCAGGAACTGCACAGAGAGCCAGACAAGGAACTGAATGTTGTCTGCCTTTGAACCCAGGTGACAGTTTGGTGGATTCAGGTAGGAGCTACCTGCCCCAAGTCAAGATGAAAAGACCTCTCCATGGGTACTGAGTAGTGACTGATGAAATTGACTGAGTAGTGACTGATGAAATTATAATTTACTTATGACCTAGGTATGGATGTCTTTTGTACTTTCCACTTCCCCTTAAGAGGGTACTGAGTAGTGACTGTTGAAGTTGTAACTTAATTGCACCCCACGGGTGGACAACTTTGACTTTTATCCTTTGTGACCCTTGAGGAAGCAAGCCTCCTTAAGGATGATTGAATGACTGGGTTACTAAATGATTGTACTTTGTTCAAAACTATGTGACCACTTTGGTGAAAACTATGTGGCCATTTTAGTGATAAGTTGTTGAGTTGTGACATGGTGAATACTATATTTTGATTTGCTGTGATAAGTTGTAACGTTGTGAATGCTGTATCTTGATTTTCTGGGAATGTTTTGAATAAATAGAGAGTTCACTATACTATGTAATCAGAACCTTGAAAGCTATTCACAGCAGCAGTCCTCTGGAAAGCTGCTGGTGTTTGGCTTTACAGAGGAGAAGAATGAAGAAGAAAAGAAGGAATGAAGGAAAGAGAAAGGAAGGGGGAGAGAAAGAGAGAGATGCAGACACAGAGAGACAGAGAGGAGACAGAGAGAGAGAGTGAGAGAGAGAGAGAGAGAGAGAGAGATGGAAGAAGAGAGAGAGGCAGTTCCTCCCCTCAATGAATTTACATTCTACCTCCACCAAGTGCCTTTAACTCTGCCATCTGGGACCATGTAAAACTAACTTAACCCCTCTTCTACCTTACACCTCAAAAGATATCTCTGCATATATCATGTCCCTCATACATTTTTCTCTTCCCCCTGCTAAATTTCCCCAGTTTTCCCAACCAATCCTCATATAGTATTGTTTTGAGTTCCCTCAGCATTTTGGTTGACCTTTAGATTTACTTTAGCTTGTCAATATCCTTTCTAAACCACAGGACCCAGAACTAGGCAAAATATTCAAGGTGTCACCTATGCAAAGTGCTCCTTGTTCCAAAGAGTCTTATTGCAACCTAAGATCATAGTCCCTTTTCTGATGACCATGGTGCACAACTAACTCCTTTTTGAGTTTGCAGTCCACTAAAACCCCCTCATAAGATCATCTACCCCTACCAGGTTTATACCATAGGATACCTGGAGTTTCCCAGGGAGGTTGTGGGCATCAATGGAAAGGTAAGTGCCATGGCCTTGGTGTATGCAGACCAAGCTAATCATTCCAGAGTTCTTGCTCTGATTGGAACTGAATTCTAATCTATTCCGAACATTCTAGGAATACTTCAGACAGTCAGCTGGATTTCAGCATGTGATTACCATAACCATGAATACCTCTTGTATAGACATGCATAACACAGAAAACAAAACAGTGGATAACACAAAAGTTCATGGTGATCTAAAACTCTGAGATGGCTCCCTCCACTATTAACCACAGAGAAAAGTCTAGAGGTTTTGGTTTTCTTTTTTTGAGATTTTGTGACATTAAACATTTGGAAGCTTCATCTGAGGAAGAAACTCTGTTCAAAGACTGTGAATTTCCACTGTATACATAGAATGGTGTGCTGAGGGAATTGTACACACACTACAACTTTACAACTCCTGATCTTTTTAAGAGTGGCCCTCAAGCTTGCTCTTGCCAAAAAGGAAGACGTAGGGAACTGCTCAAAAGGGCTACTAGTCAATGGCCTTATCCATGAATCCTATAATGAACATGTCTCATTCACAGTAGAAGCCCCCCCCAAAAGATTGAGAAGGTTAGGATGTGATTGCATTATTGAGTCTTGAAGAGAAGGATAAAAGTGGATCAATACACCATACCGTGGGTTCAAGATGCCCTGGACTGCCTGCCAAGCATTTAGTGGTTCTCAGTGTTAGACATGACCATCAAATGCCCACGGAACAGGGAGATTCATTCATAGGTCCCCAAAGTGGGAGATACCACCTTGGGTGAGGGCAGATGCTGGAATGATCCAGGGAGGTGGTAGTAGTGTGAAATTACTCAAATTTTTTAAAAAGCATTAAAGAGTTAAAGAAAGTAGATTTCCAGGGGGCACTGAGTACTTTTTTAAAAAGGGGGCAGTAGGTCAAATTATTTGGGAACCTCTGCGTGATTAGATGATCTTTATCAACCTTCAATGAGTCTAATGTTGACAATTTTCATCAGTCTGGTAAGCTTCTATCAATTTGTCCCCATGCCCCCAAGGGATTTCTGAGAGCCCTACCACTTTTCAGTGGCTCTTGGAGAAGTAGTGGGTAAAATGAATTGCTTGGAGATGTGGGTTTATCTGAGTAACCTCATTCTATTTAATAAGACATTGGAAGAACAGGTGAAACTACTCATGGTACTAGAATGACTGGAGACTGCCTATCTAAAGGGATTGTTTGATGAGTGCCAGTTTTACCGAGCCTCTGTCTAGCACCCGAGTCAGACTTAGCAGGAAGGTTCTTGTTAAAATGTAGATATGCTTTCTGGGAATGCATTAACCCCTTGGGATCCAATAACAAATAGGTGTGGCTCAGTTTAATATAGACAGTGTCATTGATCGTAGGTTTGTAGTATGAGGGCTGGAAGGGACCTCCCAGATCATCTGATCCAATCTCCTCATGTTATAGGTGAAGAAACTGAGGTCCAAGAAGGTTCAGTGATTTGCCTCAGATCACACAGGTAGCAAGCATCAGATTTAACCCATTATCTTCTGATTATAGAATTAAGACTTGTAGCAATAAAGAGAAAGGAAAGGGGAAGTCTGAAGTGTGGGGAAGAATATGGCAAGGGAAGAAGATGCAGTAAGGGTTGGGGGGTTGGCTGCTGGCATCAAGAAGGTTGTGTAAAGGCATCTGGTTGGAAAAAAGGAAAGCTTCCAGAAGTAAGATGGGAGAATGAAAGACAAACTGACTACTTCAAGATTTTGCTGAGGGCCAATACTGCCTTTATTGGGGAGACTCAACTCACATTAGAATCTCAATATTTGTGTTTCCTTTGGGGCAATATGGTAACTAAGGGGGGTTAAAATCACCCAGAGTAAGGTCAATACATTTCAGCCATCTGTATTCAGCACATAATTCTTGTTTATTCAAGACTGAGGTAGAAGCTTTTCCCTCCACCTCAAATCTTTTGCCCCAAACATCCTCCAATGGAGACTGAAATTCTTGCTTAAGACACACACTGAAAGACTATGGAGTTAAAAAACAACAGCAATCTGCAAGTCCTTTTTTCTGAACCAAGGTGCAAACTAGTTCCTCCAGGCTGGGAGTTGCTTGACCAAACGCTATGTAAGGAGGCTTGATTTCTTTCTGTCTCTCTGGGAAAGTAACTGAATTCTCATTAAAGCTTGCTTCAGACTATGGGGCCTGCTAGCACACTGCCAGCAATTCTTAACAGGTTAAGTGGCCTTAGGAAAGACAGGATGTTTTTAAGGCTCATCTTTGCATTGAACCTGACAAAGCATCTCCTGAACGCCCATGGCAGGAGATGTCAGATCAGGGGCCTTATCACTTTGGCTGCAATGAAAGGTCTCCAGAGTGCTTTAGACTTGGACCCCGTCTGGTCCTCCCTTCTCCCTCCCCTTTGTATGGCTCTGAGGCAAAGTCAGTTCTGACCACATGACATTCCACCCTGAAAGTTGGACACATACCATGTGACAAGCAGCCTTTATGAACTTGGTGAACTTTTTCCAAAATATGCTCACTTGGCAATTTCATGTATGCCCTCACATTTCTCTCCATGGTTGGGCTTTTCTTCAGAACTATCTTCTAAGGAACAGCTTGAGTTTTTTTCCATGGGGTTTTTTCGGCACTTAAAAAAGTCACCCCACCCCCTGGAGTTATTCAAATAGAAAACTGTATATTCCATCAAATTTCATATGCTCCAAGTTTCCAATGTAAAGGAAGATATGGAAAAAATAGACACCTGCCAACTTTCACATTCCAGAGACTGAAAAAGCTCTCAAAATGCATATTTTAGTATGCTGAACATGATCTGCTATACCAGATTTTCAGGAATGCACAATCCTGCTTGATTAATTTTGTAAGGTCTGGAAAGGACAATGCAGACAATGCATTCATCAATTGGGTCTGATAACATGCATGGCTGAGCTGGATTTTCCTAGTGAGTCTGGGTAAGAAGAGGTAGACATTCATTTTCTTCAAACCAACATAGATTTAGGCATTTCAGAGGAAAAACATAGGATTTAGAGTTGGAAGGGGCCTTAGCTGTCATTTAGCCCAACCCCCTCTTTTCACAGAGGAGAAAAGGAAGCTTAAGAGAGAAAATTGATTTGTCCAAAGCGAGGCAAGGCAGTTTACAATGTGACAATTATCCCCGTTCCCAATTCCAAATCTAGGGCTCTTTCAACCACATGATATTTTCTGATTAACCCACCTTCTATGTGCCTGATACTATATAGTAGGTTTGGAGGATTCAAAGACATAAAGAAAACAGTCCTTACCCTCAAAGAGCTTACATTCTATCAGGGGAAGCAACATGAACAGGTACATGCAGAATATATACTAAATAAAAGGTAATTTGGAGGGATGGGATACTACTAGTTGAGAGGATCAGAAAAGGGCTTATGCAGGAACTGACATCTGAGCCGAGCTTTGAAGGGAATTAGGAAGGCTAAGAGGAAGAGATGAAGAGAGAGGGCATTTCAGGCATGGGGATAATAGCAAAGATAAATGCATGGAGATGGGAGATGGATTGGTGAATGTGAGGAAAGGCAAGAAGGTCAAGATGACTGGACTATAAGAGTCCATGAAAATAGGAACAATATATAATAAACCTGGAAAAATAAGCTTAGTTTAAACTCAATGATTTGGCTAATGCATGTTCCATAATAACTCTCAAAGGAGTTTACTAATTTTCAAATTAGTTCTGTTTAATAAGCATTTATTAAATGTTTACTGTATGCAATGAATATTATGTTAGGGATTGGGAAGACAAATACCCAAAATGAAACTGTCTCTGCTCTTAAGGAACTCAGATTCTACTGGGGAAGTGCCACTTGTACAATGCCAAGTAAATACAAAATAATACAAAGTCATTTCATGTAGACAGTGCTAATAAATAGGGGGTGAGGTCAGGATAGGCTTTCTGTAGGAGGTGGTGTTTGAGTTGTGCTTGGAAGAAACAAGAGAAACTATGAGGAAGGAGGACATTTCAGCCACGAGGGACCAATTACACCAAGGGGAAACACAAGAGATCTATTTTGGTACAATACTAAAGAATGTCAAGGTACACATAAAGTCCACTGACTCAGTGGTAAGGCAGTTGGGTAAGTGGGTTAAGTGACTTGTCCAGAGTCACACAGCTAGTAAGTGAGAAGTGTCTGAAGCCAGATTTGAACTCAGGTCCTTCTGAGCCAGTGCACCATACTGAAACAACATGGAGAATCTCATTTTCTGATGAGAGTTGTCTTTCATCATTTTCAGAAGGATTTCAATGACATGGGGTCTATAGGTGAGCATTATGAAGATGTGATTACATCAAGTAAGATCCAGAGCCGACATAATCACAAAAACAGAGTCATGGGGCTAGAAGTTACCTTGAAAATTCAACTGAGCTGTTGTCCTGCCTCCAGACCAAAAACTCCCTCCTTCTACTCTGCACACCCCCCAAACATATTGAATGGGGTCTGAGGTAAGATGCAAATTAGCCTCAAGAAACATGGATGGTTGTGGTGGTAGAAGACAACCTTCACACCTCTTGGTCAGTCACTTAGAGCACTTGCTTTAGAACCTGGAGAATTGAATAAAGTTAGCTTTCAGTACCGGGGAGTTGGCAGAAGTTTGTTATCAGGGTCATACCAATGTTCTTCCCTAGCCCCAAATCAATCATAACATTTTTCTGTACCTCTCAAAGAAAAAGGAAACCTGGCTCTCCAGGTTTCCTACCTTGCTACCTACATGACCTTGGGAAAGGCATTTAACTGCTCTGAACCCCAGTTTCCTCACCTGTAAAATAAAAGTGTTCTGATAAGAAATATAGTAGTGCTTCCTTCACTGCTGAGGTATGGGACTATGAATGTGGAATATTGCATGTACTTTCAGTCTCGAATACTGTCTTGGTTTGTTTTGATAAACTATTGTTTCCTTTTTGTATTTTTTTTATATTTTATGAGAAGGGATCAGGGTGAGGGAGAGGGAATATTTTAAGAAACACAAGGGATGTAAAAACAAAAATCTTTCCATGAGAAAAAGTTGAACTACATGACATCTAAGGTCTCTTCCCTCTCTGAACCTGGGATCCTAAGTATTTTCAGCTCAGATTATTTCTGTGGTCCAAATGGTAAGAATTCCCTAAATAAAAACCCAGTCATTCCCCACCCTTAGTGCATAGCTAAATGGAAGACTGAAGCTTGCATCCACAACAAACTACAAGAGATAAGCCCTGTGAGTTTTTAATTTTGTCATTTTAACAAGTATATTCAAGAATAATAACCTACTCACAAATTAAAGCCCAAATGGAGCAAGTTGGGTAAATCTGACCAGATGATGGTAGCTTGAATCACTTCTCATTTTAATTTTGTCCCACCTAAGGTGACTGGCATTTCAAGGCACTGCGGAAATGAAATATTCATTGGCCACTCAATATTACCTCATTTGTATGACCAAGTGTTGACAAAGGAGAAGACTTTGCAGTCTGCTGTGTCAGTAATTGCAAATTAATATGCAAAATCACCCCCCTCCCATGCCAAGTGAGAAAGGATTGAGTTGGATTCGCAAGCCTGCTCAGAAGGACATGGCCTGGTTTCAAATGCAGACGTTATAAGTTCTCTTTTCCCAGCAGTGGAAATTGGGAAGGAGGGAAATAGCTCCCCAAGAGAAGATCAACACTGGCTTCCATTCTAGAATTTCTAGCATCATGGAAGGTTGAAATCATAGAATGTTAAAGTCCTGGAGGAGTAGTGCTAGAAGATGCAATAGAAATTGTCTAGCTGAGCACATTTATTTTACAAATGGGGAAACTGAGGTCTAAAGAGAGGAGGTGGATAATTTGTCCATCTTGGTTCTTTGTTCGCAGTTTAAGAAAGGATTCTCTCAGTACTTCCAAATACTCAGCACTGCTGCTCAATATAGCCCTTTTGCTCCTGTAGTTATTTTCTTGGTATGTGCCTGCTATTTTTTCCTTCCTAAATAGTTGTATAAGACAGACTCTCAGATGTTCAGAACCCACACAACCCTAGCAGTGGGAACGTGAGTACTAGGCTCAGCAGGATGACTTATGGATCAAGGAGGGCATTCCTTTCCTACATCTACTCTCTACTTAGGGAGACCTAAGAATTCCTGGAACTGACTTAGGAATTCTGGCTTAGGGTTCTGACATGTCCCAAAAGTAGTCCTGAAGATGTAGGCATCTCTTATGCACTTATGCTACCACTCCCAGAATAAGCTAGCCTATAGCATGAGAAATGGGCCTTCTACATTATCCTTGGGTAGTGCTTGCAGTCTGGGAAAACTCACTGGGGAGCCGGAAAGGCAGCCCTCCTGCCCTCCCACTCCACTCACACACTTACATACTAATACACATAAACATACACTTCCACCATTACAACTCCATCTTTATGAAAGATTAAAATGTCGATCAAGCACAGTGGCAAGAAGAAAGCTCTGCTAATCGGGGTTATAGCTGTGGAAGTTAGTTTATCCCGATGTAGTTAGTCCAGGCCTGAATTTGCCTTCCTAGATTTTCTCATATCTATAGCTGAGCTTAGGCTGGATTTGTGATCCTAAGGGGCTCAAGATCTTACCCTTAAAGAAATCTTAGAGTTGATTATGGAACATTAGAACTGGAAGAAGTTCCAGTTCTGCTGGACTGGACTGTAATACGTTAGAACACACACATTAGAAAATAGAATGCAAATGCTGCAAGTAGCCTTAGATCCTCTGCTTTGACCCTCTTTTATGGCTTTATTTCCTAAATCTGTTCTTCTTCCTAAGTTCGTGGAGCCAAAAACAACCCCAAAAAACAAAACCCCAACCCCAACACATATCTAATATCAAGATGAAGTGAAGGTTATAGGCTCTGAGAAAAAAAAAAAACATTGAACATATGAGTCAGAAAGCTCAACTCTCTTCTGATTCAAGGCTAGACCAAGCTCTACCAATGACTCAGTAAATGACTATGGGAAAGTCATGTAGCCTCTCCTTTGAACCTCAGCTCCCCCAACCTGTGAAATGGAGTTTTATAGAAATCTAGGTAGCTAGTCACAGAGCTAGGGTTAGCATTGCTCTTCTTCTCCAGGGCTCTTTCCACTACCATCTTCAGAAAAAACTGTTGTCTATTTCTACCCATTGTTGAGTGTATTTTCCTCTGTTTGCTTTCTGATGTAGTAGCTTAAGTCCTTCTTCCATTCTGATGTCAGCATTGGTGTATTTGTTGAGGAATTAGTCTTATTGCTATGGAGTCTCAAGTTTTCTGTGCCTGATAAAATTTGGTACTGAGTGGTTTTTTTCTTTTGTTTCTTGATAGGGTTTTCTGTTTGATTTTGAATGGCTTAAAATAAGAAATATTTGTGTGTGTGTCTGTCTGTGTATAGAGATTGTAAGAATGTGTATTGTACTAGACTCAAAGTTCTCTGGGGTAGGGTCCATTCAACTGTGTATCACTGCAGACACAGGGCCTTGAACATGGTAGACTCTCAAGAAATAGCTAAAAGAGAGGGAGAGAAGGAAGAAGGAAGGAAGGAAGGAAGGAAGGAAGGAAGGAAGGAAGGAAGGAAGGAAGGAAGGAAGGAAGGAAGGAAGGAAGGAAGGAAGGAAGGAAGGAAGGAAGAGTGAAATAAAGAATGAAAGAATTTGCCTTGAATCTCCAACTTCCTTAGTCCTGGCCTAGAAACCCAGTCCTGATTTCTAGTTCAGCATTTTTCTACTTCAGAAAGATAGTATGCAGAATGGTCAGAGAGCTGGCCTGGAGGCTTGGATGACCTAGTTCTAACACATATTAGCTGGGTGACCCTGGCCAAGGCACTTCAATTGTCAGTGTTTGAGGTAATTCTCTAAGATTATAAATAACAGAGAGAGTACCAACCTACACTGGTAGGGGGCGTTTCCTTACCTGGGAGTTCCCCATTATAATGAAACCACAGGTCAAAGTCTATATTCTATTCTTTTCCCAAAGGGTATAAAATTTTCATAACTTCCTTGCTCCCCATACTATTTCCTCCTACTGCACTATCTGAGCTCTTACAGGATTCGTGCACCTCTTCAAATCCTCTTCGTCTCTAGGAGATTATGCCAAAAAGAGAGAGTACTCCACTCGCTCCTGTGCACGCATGGTCCAGAACAGGCCCTTTCTGCTCACATGCTAGACCACCTGATATTAGGGATAAAAATTTAACGGGAAGCACTTAGTGAAACAACTAGGGGTTTTTTGTAAATTCAAATCAGCTTATTGTGTACCATCTGCCTTTCTTCAAATTAGTCAAATGGAAGAAATAGATCCTTTGGGATTTCTTTAGATTTCCACAAACATGCCGTCTATGACAACCTCTGAAGGACATTTATATCCATCATAAAAGAGGCTAGAATATCATTAGGGTAGTAAGCAACCCCAAAGAGCAATTCCATTAACCAGCACTGGGTATGGGAATAATATATTAAATGTCTGGGCCTCTTGTTCCTCCCCTTCTGCTCCTACCACCCTAAATCTAACCAAAGAGATTCTTGAGTCCCAAGAAGGAGAGGAAGAAGACTTTGCTGGAATCCCAGAAGGAGCAAAGACAAGGATCCTTAGTAAAGAACATCCTGTACCTATCAGGGCCCCATTACCAAGTTTGGGGTCCTGGTTGGTTTTGTTATTTCACATACTGAGCTCGTGTCCTGAGGCAGAACTCCAGGGAGAGGAGTCATTTCCAGGAGGCCCAGAGCATCTCAGGAATACTGCCAGTTCAGATCTGTCTTGGCTGAGTAACTGGAATGATCCAGTGAGTAGAGGAAGAGGTCAATTACTTACATGCTACAAGAAAGGGTTGTCCGTTGTGGACTTTGTGGAGATGGGTTACATTATGATATGAGGATGTCTCACAAAGTTATTCCCATAAGATTAATTCAACTTGACATAATTATCCCCTAAAGTTCACAACAAATGTCACTTCTATATAAATAGCATTATTTGAGATACCCTAAAAATGTGTTTGTCCCAAAACTTCCTGGTGGCCCCTGCTTGCAGAAGACTCTGCTAATGTGCAAATGTATGGAAATAGAAGGGTGGCACAATAACATATTAGCTTCTATTATCACATCAGTTTGGATGATTTTGTTAGGTAATCTAGCAGAGGGCAGAGTCCATAGGGCAAAGGAGAGAAAATAGAAGGGGTAAAGTGATGTTTAAGACTACAGATGAAGAAACTGACACCAGAGAGGAAAAATTATTTGGCCACAGTCACACACAAGTTAGTGCCAGAACCAGATTTAGAATTCAGGTTTCCTGACTCCCAATCTAGTACTCTCCATAGAATCTGACCAGTAAGTAATATAGGGCTGTCTGGGCCAGATCTACAGAGAGAAGATTCTTGCAATAGTCTCCCAGAATTACAGATATGGGCAGACAAGTTTTGAGCACTTTCAGATCTAGTGAAATTTGCAGGAGGGTTTGGGGGAGGAAGGGGAAGGACATAAGAAAATTGGAGCCAGGAAAGTTCCTGGGACCTTCTTTCCCTTTTGCTTTGGAAGGAGGCAGTGCAATTTTCCAGCTTCTTTTGAAACAAAGTGCTACTTAGGAAGACTTGTATGAACAATATACACAATGACTTTACTGTTGAGTGCTTTCTGTCATGTTTTGTTCTTTGTGACCCCATTTAGGGGTCTCTTTTTTGGCAAAGATACTGGAGTGGTTTGCCATTTCCTTCTCTAGCTTATTTGACAGATGAGGAAACTTGAGGTAAACAGGGTTAAATGACTTGCCCAGGGTCACGCAACTACTAAGCATTTGAGGTCAGATTTGAACTTGGGTCTTCTTGACTCCAGGTCTGTTGCTCTATTCACTGCACCACCTAGCTGCACCAGTGTAAGTGGAAAGAACAAACTCTGAAACAGAGTGCCAACTATGCTTGACTCCAGATAAGTGGGTTTGGGGTAAGGGTGTATGCGTGTGCGATATTGTGTAGACTGTTAGACATGGTGAATGAGTAGGTCTTTGCTGAATGGCTTTTTCTCTCTTTTGCTAATTCTTTTGGGGGTGGCTTAATGGGGAGGGGAGAGGGAAGGTCATAAAAACAAATTATGTTGGTTTTTTTAAAAATTAAACTTAAAAGAAATAAAGGGCATGCTACCTACTGCTTGTATGATTTCAGGCAAATCTCTTAATCTGTTTGGACCTTAGGTTCTTCATCTGTAAAACTATGAGTGTGCCTGTATTGTCAAGAAATACCTAAAGGTGTTTTACCTCTCTAACTTTCTGCAAGGATATACTAACGTTTTAGCACAGAGAAAAGATCAAGGTAGATCTTTTTTAACAAAAGAATAGCCCAGTTGAAGTACTGTGTGAGAGAGAGGTGTGTGGGGTTTAGGGAAGAGTCAGGCTCAGTCAGTCAGATGGGGAAGCCAGAGGGAGAAAACAGTGGCCCATAATGCATGCATTCCAGACTTCCAGGAGAGATTTAGTTTCCCTGACATTCCCTGTAATGAAGCTCCCATGCAAAGTGTCCAATGAATGATCAGTAGCTTACTTGAGTCCTACAAAGGGGTGTGAGCCTCTTCCCCATGCTTGCTAGTTTTTAGCATTCTAATCTTGGGCAAGATCACCATCTACCAAAATCCACGTTGGTCTCCATCTTGTTTTGGAGAGCAATCACTCTATTCTGCACTAGTTGTCTTATCTCCCTGACAATCCCCCTCAGGAACCAACCCCTTGATTTTTGAGCAAAGAAAAGAAAACATCTCCAATTTGAATACCTATAAAAACTCATCCTGGCAATGAAGATAGTTGAGAGTTAAGTGAAAAACTTCTCCTTGAGTGGTTTTTCCAGCATTTAGAACAAGTTCCCCCAAAGCCATAAGTACATTACTCTCTCTGAAAAATGACAAAATAGAAGAAAACATTCTTTAATTACTGCTAATTATGATCCCATGATTCTGTTTAATCTGGATGTACAAAGTCCACTAATTGGAGGAGCCAGATTGAGCCTTTGTACTCAAGCCAGTTACATATCTTGGGCCAACACAGACTAGTTACCTGGCCCTGGTAGTTTGGGTTTTAGAGCCTTTGAGGCATCTGAGAATTTAATAGGACATTGGAAACCATCCTTCAAGAGCACATATGTTCCTGCAAGAGCTTTGTGTTTCAAAAGTCACCTAGACATTAAAGGTAGTGATCATTTCAAATCTTTTCTCTTTTTTGAAGTTTTTGCTTTCAAATGTTCATATTTTTGAAGGGGGAGGGGAGAAGAAAAGAAAAATGACCCATCAAAGCCTCAATATTTTGATCCAGATGCCAGGAGCAAAAAAAATTACAAGTAAAAGAATTATTTACATGAGAGCTGAAATAGTGAAATTAGGAGAATGACCTTAATGACTATAATTATTAATATAATGATGGAAAGACATCATAGTGTGGTGGAAAAAGCATAAGACTACAAGTCTGGAAATCTGGATTTTATTTTATCCCCGGCTGCTAAGTGACTTTGTGCAAGTCATTTCACTTTTCTGGGTCCTGTTTGCTTCTGGGGTTTGGACAAAGTGACTTCAGGGATCTCTTCTATCTCTGAGGATCTGGGATAGTAAAATTACTTCCATACCAGAAATGCTCTTAGTTCTCTATCATACTTGTGGTTTCAGCGACCTCAACAAAACGTGATATTCAAAGGATGGGAAGGAAGTCATATAAAGCCATATTTAAAAATTCAGATTGCTCTGCAATAGTGAAAAAAAATCAGGAAAACAACAGAAAGTCAGCGACTAAATGGCATAGTAGATATAATGGACACCTGAATTCAAATCTTGTTTCAGATACTAGCTATGTGATCCTGTAGACTGCTTTTTTAGCCTTCTGTTCCTCACCTGTAAAATGGGATTTAATGACATCTAATCTACCTCATGTGATTGAGAGAGTATATGTAAAGAAATTTGCAAAACTTAAAGTGCTATGTAAATGTTCGCTATTATTACAAGGTCAGAAATTGGACCTGTGACTTCACTGATAGAGGGAAATTCCAGGTAAATAAATTCCCTCCATCAATGCAAGTTGGCACCCTCTCTCCAACTTACTGTCTTAGAGAGTTGCTTAAAGCACTGAGAGTTCACATGACTTGTCCAGACTGACATAGTCAGTATGTGTCAGAGACAGGACTTTAACCCAGGGCTTTCTACTATTATTATGAAGTCAAAAAATATGAAAGAACTAAGAAACTCAGGATTTAAAAGAGCAAATGAATATGTGTGTATATCTGTATATCTATTGATAATCATTAAATATCATATTTTGGCCAAAGTCTAAATTAATCAAACAAACTTGATGGATTTAAAAATGCCTTTTCCTGTGTCAGCAACTTCAAAGACCAGAGGTGAGATCCCCCTTATCTTGGGACTTACTACATTCTGAGACCATGAAGTATAAATGGACCCTGCTACATTAGTTGTCAATTTGCATTTACAACCAAGGAACTCTTTTTCACATATAGAGGGTAAAAAATGGAAGTCATAAAGTTTTGTGATATGGTCATCCTGAATTGGGATGGTTCTAAAATATATAAAAAGACTTATGATTCCTCTGTTCATCAGTCAGGACTTAGCTCTTGGCTCCTTGTGCAAGTAATTCTAGCCTTAGGGGAATAATGAATAAATATTGTATTTTGATATTGCTATTTGTTTGTCTCCTTTAGCCAAACCTTTTCTAGAGGTCAACACTATCTATCTACAGATATGCATTAATAGTATTTAATAAATTAACAACTATTTGTTGTTCATTTGTTTTCATTCATGGCTGACTCTTCATGACCCCATGTGGGGTTGTCTTCAAAGATACAGGAGTGGTTTGCCATCTCCTTATTCAACTCATTTTCTAGATGAGGAAAATAAGTCAAACAGGATTAAGTGACTTGTCCAGGGTCACACAATTAGTAAGTGCCTGAGGCCATATATGAATTTTGGTCTTCCTGACTCCAGGTCCAGCATTCTATCCACTGATCCCTCTAGTTGCTCAAGAGTACATTATATATAGTATGCATATATGCAAATACATATAGATAGTGAATGGAGCTATGATTGCACTGGCAGAAGGAATTTCTGGTAAGAAAACTCCCTCTATCAATACAAATCTGTAAGTATCCTGCAATTTATAGTCTTAAAGAGTTACCTAAAGCCAAGAGAAGTGAAAAGCTTTGTTCATGGTCACACAGTCAGTATATACCAGTGGAAAGTTGTGAGCCCTTCCTAGTTTTCTTGAGTTGAAGGCTAGGCTTCTATCCATTAAGCCATGTTGCCTCTCCATGCTTTTAGATATATATGAGTATGTATAATATACATTTATAATGTACACATATGTATGTATATACATATACCCACAAATATAGTGTACATGTATACACATAGAAATTAGTATGATACAATGAAAATAACTTGATTTGGAGTTGAAGGACTTGAGTGCAAATCCTGGCTCTGTCACTTACTACCTGTGTGAACTTAGACACATCACTTCCTTTCTCAGGGCCTCAATTTTCTCAGTGGTTGAATGTAAATGTTAGACTAGATGGCCTCTAAGGTCCCTTGTGACCCAAAATCTGTGATGCTACTTACATGAATTGGACATAAGTCTGAGATCTGTCCAAGAGGTGAGGTGCTGAAAAATTCAGTCTAAATGGAATTGGTATATAGCAAATCATGTTATAAATACACTGGGGAAACTCTCTATTTAAGCTAGTCCTTTAATCCCATTGTAATTTGAAAATTTATCTCCAGACTTGGAATCACAGAATTGCAAAATTTTAGAGTCAGAAGATACTTTAGCAATCACCTAGTCTAAATTTTTCATTTAAAGACTGGAACTGTGGCCCATATTAACTGATTTATGTATTTGGATATGTGCAGGTTGGGATTTCTTAAAGTGGGACACACATGTTCCAAATTTTTCTTCATGTGCTGAGTCAATATGCGTTTCTTCAGTTCTTAATGTGTGCTTAGCATGAGGATGGCTAATGTGTGAGACATAAAGTATGTACATAAGGTAGCAGGGAAGGGTAGAAAGAGCAGAGGGAGAAAAAAAGAATTAAACGAGGGACAGGATGATAGTTCCCATCAATCTCAAAGAATCATGTAATTCAAAATCTGTAGAGAACCTTAAAAAGTATATCGTTACCTAGAAAGAGTTATATGAACTGATGCTGAGTAAAGTGAGCAGAACCAGGAGAACATTATACACAGTAACAGCCACAATGTGCAATGATGGATTTTAATAGACTTGGCCCTTCTCAGCAATGCAAGGACCTAAAACAACTCCAAAAGACTCACGATGGAAAATGTCATCCATATCCAGAGAAAGAACTGTAGAGTCTGAATGTAGAGCAAAGCAGACCAATTTCTTTCTGTGCTGTTGTTTTGTTTTGTTTTTTCTTTCTCATGGTTTCTCCCATTTGTTACAACTCTTCTATACAACGTGACTAATGTGAAAATACATTTAATAGGAATGTATACGTAAAACCTATATCAGATTACAGGCCATCTTGGGGAAGGAGAGGGGAGAAGGAAAAATTTAAAACTTATGGAAATAAATGTTGAAAACTAAAAATAAATAAATTAACTAAAAGAAAGTATTATCGTTAACTCTGCTTATTTTTACAGATGAAGAAACAGAGTCCCTGAGAGGTTAAATGATTCACCTTAGTTCACACAGTAAGTGGCAGAGCTAAGATCTGAACCCAGATTTTCTCCCTTTCTTTCTAGTGCATTACATGCTACATCATGAGAGACAGAGCGGGCAAAATTTCACTCTCTCTCTCTCTCTCTCTCTCTCTCTCTCTCTCTCTCTCTCTCTCTTTCTCCCTCTCCCTCTCTTTCCTCTCTTCCCCCTCATCTAGAAAATTAAAGAACCTTTCTCTACACAGTACACATCAATTACATTACAGTT
Source organism: Pseudocheirus occidentalis (assembly GCA_028646575.1). Classification (NCBI taxonomy): domain Eukaryota; kingdom Metazoa; phylum Chordata; class Mammalia; order Diprotodontia; family Pseudocheiridae; genus Pseudocheirus; species Pseudocheirus occidentalis. The sequence goes on along the minus strand of CM053595.1, from coordinate 33,686,431 downwards.
CCATCAAAACAAAATCAGAACTTAACACACAGTAGCACACAATTAAAAATCTCTCTTACATATTCACTTTATGTGACTTTCTCTTATAAACCACCACTAGTAGTCCCCTCCCTGCCCAGTAACTTTATCTTCTTCAGGGCAGTGGAAAGTGATTGTAAATAAGTCTTAGGGTTATCTAGCCAAGAGAAACAGTATCTTCTTTCAGCTGGAGTCAACCCAACATAATGCTCAGAAAGGCTCTCCTTCTGGAAGAAAATCCTCAGCAACAATGACTTCTTGGGGCATAAGGAGTAGGAGGAATAGAAGAGTTTTCCAAACATTAATCTTCTAAAGGAACCACCCACCTCACTAAATATTTATGGATTGTCCATGACAAACTAGCTCCTGACACCGTGCCTAGAGGCAGGTGCTGCCCTTTAGGACGGTAGGATGATGATACTATATTTCCTCTCCTCATCTAGCTCACCGTCACAAAGCTGTCAGTCTCATATTATTTTTAAATTCATAGGCACCAGCTTTTAAAACAAAGGAATTATAGTGTGCAAGAGCTAAATGGCCCTCAGGTACTATTTAGGTGAAATCCCTTCATTTTGCAAGTCAGAAACGAAGGCACTCTGGGAAGTTAACTGACTGGCACCGGGTTACACATCCAGCTCTTTGCACAGCTTAGGACTCCTGATTATTCTTGCCAGTACCCTGGAGCTATTTATATCCAAATTCTTTTCTGACCCTTGTCAACAGACATATGTAGTTTCTGCACTTGAGATTATCTTACATGTGTTTACAGTTTTTCTCCTAACATTATTTGATATGAACTTTTCCATGTGTCAATGTGTTTCACTTATTTCTCATTTTAATAGTTATGGGTAGTATTCCATTATGTTCGTGTTGAATGTTCCCATCTCTTTATTATGGTTCACAATGTCTTGTTCTAGAATTTACTACTACATATTACTACTACCTCACTACTCCTCAGGGTTGGGGGAGAGGGGTGGGAGTAACAATGCTGGAAAGGTAAAGTGGAGTCACCTTGTGGAAGACCTTGAGTGTCAGGCAAAAGAGTTTGCAGACAGTTGTAGTAGCAACTTCCTTATTGATGGATATATACAACCAAGGCCTGGGTTGCCACTTATTAGAAATATTGTAGAAAGAATGATTTTACTTGGATGAGTTGAGCTATATAGGTAATGAAGTCTCTATAAACATAGGAATTCTATGACATATGGCAGCACATGGAAAGATATTAAATTAGTAGGCACTTAAATGCTCATCAACTGACTGAAGGTTTTGAGCAGAGGAGTAAAGTGATTAGAACTATGCTTTAGGAAAACTAATATGGAATTAGAGCTTAGGATGGATGAGAAATGAAAAGATTACAAGTAATATAGTATCCTCCCTGGGCTCATCACCCAGCTCCCATTGGTAATCATGGGTTTGGTGTCCAGAGGATATCTCAAGGTTCTAGGGCTAACCCTGAGGGGATAGAGGTTTTAGTAAAGTTGCTCACAAGGGCCAGTGGTGTGCTTCCCATTGACTCATGACCAAACACTTTTAGAAAAAGTATTTAGCAGTTGTAGCAAAGAAAGTTGTAACAGAAACCACAATCCTCCACACCCCTAAACCAGGGGTACATTCTCCCATTGAATACACACATTCCCTGGGAAGAGTGGGCTCAAACTTATAACAAAATGGTAGAGGCACATGCATAGGGAACTCATATGGCAAAGGGATAACCTATAGTTCCTGGGTACCAAAGGTCTTTTTCTCCCTTCACAGAATGTTCACAAAGTTCACCTGAGGCTCTAGTTCTCTGCTGGACTCTGGGGTTTCATTGCCCTTGGGAAATCTGGAAGCTGCTTTTTCCAGTGCAGCTTTTACTTCTCTATGCATATGCAGCCACAACTATTCTGGTGGATGCTGCTATGAAGGCTGACAAGACCTGCAGGTCTTCCAAATGTAATTTGATTCATTCTGACTCAGGGTGCTCAGTTGCCTTTTGTTAGGAGATCTTTTTTCCCTAAGCATATCTATCTCTCCTCCACATTTGATGCCTTGTCTTTCATGTGTATAATCTCTCCAGGAACATGGTCTGTGGGGAAGAGAGAAGAGAATAACCTCCTTCCTTCCTCCCCCACCCTCCTTCAAAAAGAAAAAGAAGATTCCCTCTTAGGGGCCTAGAATCATCAGCTTCTGAATTTGTACTACTCTCCTACTCATCTGCCTGTCCCTAAACTAGTATGGTACATATATCTAATTCAGCCAATCACAAGCTGTTTCCCTTTACAGCCTCATCTGTCTTTATCCAATGATCAAAGCACTTTATTCTTCTCAAATTGTTTAAGAATGTTTTCTACACTTAGTTTTTCTTTGATTGATTAAATCCAATCCAACTGTCTGATCTTTTGTGATCAGTTGGGGGTAATCTTGAGAATATCTCTTTTTCCAGGGACCTTGTGCAATGGGAAAGCATTCCCCTTATTTGGGAGGTGGAGGTAGGAGGAAGGAGATTGTTTCTGCTTCAACTCTCCTTGCTATACCTGATTGGTAAATACTCTTTCCAAAATCTAATTAAATATGACTTAGAATCAAAGGGAAGTACACTGATGTGGCTTGTGAGCACACTACTGAAACCCCTATCCTCTCATGATTACTCCTAGTATCTTGAGATAACCTAGAACTGGATGAGGAAGCAGTGGCTTCAAGGTCATGTGTGGCCTTCTAGGTCCTTGGGCGCAGCTTGAGTCCAAGTTTTACAGAACAAATCTTTTTATTAAACGGATTTGTTCTGTGAAGTTTGGATGCAGTCAAAAGGACCACACTTGAGGACCTAGAGGGCTACATGTGGTCTTGAGGCCACAGGTTTTCCACTCCTGACCTAGGATATCCAGGATACCCTAGAATCTTGAGATATCCACACCCTGACAGGAGAAAGACCAGTTGAAAGCTATTGTAACAGTAAGAGAGAATGAAGAATTTGATCTGAACATTGTCAAAGGAAAAGAGAGAAGTGGATGTGAGAGAAGGCCTTGGAATTCTTCTCCGTATGAACATCTTATCTTTCAATTTAAAGGGTAAGGTCCTCTGGGGCAGGTCCTCTGTCTTCTACCTCATTTGTACTCTTCATAAAATCTCTTTCAACTAACCCCTATGATTTCCATGAGACACAAAGGACATAATAAAGGGAAAGAAGGAGAGGATAGTCTCCTCAGTACACCTTCATCAATCTTCTTTGCAGTTTTCCTTAGAATGATTTTCCAGGACAAGGTAGGCATATAAAAGGAATTAACAGCAATTTCCCCACCATGACTCAGATAACAGAATGAGAGTGGACAAATGAACAGCATCAGAAAATTTAATTTGAAATAATAGACTTATATGTACCAGGCTTTTCTAAATGATTGATGGGAGTTGAGGGTGGGCAGGGGGGTCTGTTGCAACCCGTTGCAAAGAGTTGCAACCCATTATATCTCTTTGACAGGGAGAAATGTATATTCGGAGATGAAGTTTTGTTGGGAATGAAACCTGGGTGTCTGCATCCAAAAACTGAAGAGAAGTTATGGCTTTAAACACTCTTTAGAGTGTTGTCTTTTCTCCCTATCCTTGGAGAAATGGGCTCTCAAAAAAGAGTGTCACAGAAGTGTTGTTGTTGTTGTTAACTTAATGAACACTAAAGTACAGGCAATTTGGTTTGATTTTTAGTTTTTAAGAATCAAGAGAGATGGAGGAAGAGTTCCCTGCTACAAGTGGTCACTGTTGGGTTGAACATGCACAGTGGTGGCACCTGAGATTAAGAGAAATTGTGGCTGCTGAGATGTTTGGTGGTGATGCTTTGCCCCTTCACCTTCTATCCTCTTCTAGAGAGAGTAAATTTCCACTCCAAAGCTCATCTCTGTTCTTCAATGTTACACTTATAATTTATATAAAGTGATAGAACATAGCTACTTTTGATGTATGTGATTCATTCCTGCTAAAGAGCAAAGCTGCCAAAAGAGATGGAGTCATAACATTAAGCACACACAGAGAGAAGGAAGACAGAGAGCATAGGCACCTTGCAATTTTCCAGAGTGATCTGACTGGGGGCTCAGGAGTTACAAGAAACAGAATCTTGTTGATTTTCCATCTTTTCTTTTTAAACTTTCTATGGAGTATTACAAACAACATGAACCCAAACCTCATGAAGTAAGTAGGAGGATGCCCCAGCCAGGTTTACTGTCCCAACCCCATATTCTCTGACATAGTGGACTGTTCCTTATTGAGAGGGAGTTGAGATATTGACTGAGGAAAAATCACATTTCTAGGTCTTGGGCAGATGAAGAAATGGGAAAGCGTGGTTCCATCCATATAAAGATGGAAGTAGCCAGATTTCTCCTAAAATAAACACCTCTAACCTGCACTTTATTAGAGAACAAAAATTTCCTGGGGTTAAGAGCTCTTCAGAGTTGGAATCTCTGAAGCTACCTTACCAGCTTTGTGAAGAAGCTTCACGGAGAGCTAAAGACCAGCATATGGTAACAGAAAGCAGCTCAGCAGAGACACCCGGAGGAGAGAAGAGCTATGAGAGGGTGTCCAGAAAAGGACAGAGACAAGCAGCAGCAAGCATTACAATAACGTGACCAGAGAACATAGATGTTGTTCCACAACTTTAGAGACAGGAATTGCCTACTATCACCACCACTATGTGAATTCTTGATCCTGCAGGTTGCCTATTGTGTCCCCTCCTCTACTTGTAACCCATGGGAAAGTATACTTCTGTGTGTATGGGAGGAATATTCTTATCTTTGCTTTTTTCTGCTGTACTGTTTAACTAAATGCCTTTTGTTTTGAACTGTCTTCTGGCTGGTAGAGTAAAAGACATATATTGGTTGAAGCTTTAATATTTGAAATGACCCACAAAGCACCTTGTGATAGGATGATGACCTACCAGAGTTTTCCCCCACCTCCCCTGACCCACAACATAGGTTAGGCTAATTTTCCCCTAAAAGTGACAAAGTTGTCCCCAGGACTTAGGAGGGACAGGGGCTCAAAAATCTCAAGCTTCACTTCCTTTGATGAAGCCATTTTGACATGACTTCTTGGTCACCTAAGGGTGATGTAAAACAGTAAAAAGATTATATCAAAGAATGATAAACTAAAACTATTCAAATATCAAGGTAGATAAAAAGTTGAATGGGTTGGGAAAAGAAGAGATTACTGTGAGCTGGAGTAATAAAAGACAGTTTTAGAGAAGTTATAGGACTTGAACTTGGCCTTCCAGGTAAGATCTAGCTAGGTGGAGAGGAGCGAGAAAAGGAAGAGGAAGAGGTTGTCCTTTCCGGCTCTCTATGAGCTCCAGGATCAAACACAAAATCCTCTGGATTTTAAAGGTGAAACAACCTGGCTTCTTTCTATCTTTTCAGTTTTCTTACTTTACCTTTATTCTCCTCTACATGCAATTTGACCCTGTGACACTGTCCTTTTTGTTCCTCAAACACAATACTGTCTCCAGACTCTGAGTTTTCATTGGTTGTCGTCCATGCTTGACATGCTCACCGTCTTCTTCTTCCTCCTATGGGCTTCCTTCCATACTCAGTTAAAATTCCATTTCTATAGGTTTCTCTTATACTACTACCCTCTCTGCTTTCTCTCCTCCTTTGAAATCACCTTCATTTATACTTTCTATATCTTATATGTACTTAGTTTTATATATGTTGTTCTTTATTATCAGAATGTGAATTTCTTGAGGATGGGGACTCTGTTTTGGCCTTGCTCTGTACTAGCAGCACTTAGCACAGCCTGGAACATAGTAAGTACATAATACTTATTGCAAAAAGGGGGAAAGGACCTACATGTACAGAAAACATTTGTAATAGCTCTTTTTGTGGTAGCAAAGAATTGAAAATTGAGGAAATGCCCATCAATTGGTGAATGACTGAACAAGTTGTATGATGATCAACTGAATAATTTCACTCTTCTCAGAAATACAATGATCCAAGACAATTCCAATGGACTCATGATGGAAAATGCTATCCACATCCAGAGAAACAGTTGATGAAGTCTGAATTGAAGCATACTGTTTTTACTTTATTTTTTCATGATTCTTTTCTTGTTACATGTTTCTTCTTTCACAACATGACTAAAATGGAAATACGTTTTACATGATTGCATGTACATAGACTATATCAAATTGCTTAATGTTTCAGTCTCCCTAAGGGTGGTGATAGAGGGAGGGATTGAGGGAGAGAGAGAACTTGGAACTCAAATGTTTTCAAGAATAATATTAAAAATTGTTTTTACATGTAATTAGAAAAAATAGAATACTATTTAAGACATTTATATATAGTTCATAATCAAAACTGAGTGGAAAATAAGAAGTTCTGGGCTAAAAAAAATGCTTGTTGACTGACTGAGAAAATATATCAAAATAATATACTGTATTCAGGAGACTGCAAAAAATTTTCTTTTCCATTTCTTAAACCTATTTCCCTTCCCTCATATTGCCTTTTAATCACAAAGGTTTCTAATAACCCCAAGATTATTGTGGACAAGGAATAAATGTTTTGCTGATGGTGCCAAGGGTCTTACACTCCTAGATAGAGATTTTGTGAGATCAACTAAAATGCCTTTAGAGAAGAAAATGCTCTTTCCAGAGCTTCAGTAGCTTTGAAAATAAAGAGCTTTCCTGAAGGACACTTCAGATTGAAACTCTTCTCTAGCAAAAGCTAAGATATCAGCCTGGCCTAAAATATAATTCCTTACCAAGAAGCTCCAAGGCAGCCTCTGTGGTTGAAAGGGTGAGAAAAAAAGTGTAAGCTCTTAGGATTGTTCCCCTGAAAGCCCTGAGGTATATTAAAAGGGTAACAGCTTGGAATGAGGCTTATTCATAGCAGTCAAGTAGCGAATGTCCCCAGCCAGTGGGAGTTCACTCATTATGGTCCTATTTCTGTTAATCCTCCTTAGGCGCTGAACCTCTTCTTTTCAGCCGGACTGAAGAGTCCAAGCCTGGGGAAAACCATCCCTTTTTGGAGTAAGTTTGATAGGAAAAATTTGCCCTGAATAAAGCTCCCGTATCACTGAATTCTTCTCACAACAGCTCCTGCTGACTGAGGTCAGGCTCTGGATGAAATAGTCCTTATCTTAATGGCAATAGTGGTCACTGATGTTATTAAAGCACAGTTTTGTCTTGTTTTTTTAAGGGCATATTAAGAGGATTTCAATATTGTTAAACTATAAGATAGACTTCTTTCCTTGAGAGAAAATACTGCCAAATCTTGAGTCATCAATATGAGAACAGAGGGAAGTGAGAAGAAATCATCAATCGCTGACTTTTCTCCTCTCCTTTTTTCTTTCCCTATAAATGTCCTTCCACCAACTTCTTTACCTTCTTTACCCTACCCTTCCAATTCTAAAACCAAAGCTAAGCCATGGCAGAGGCACCATGATAAAGGGCATGCTGGCTTACTTGCAGCGCACTGAACATGACAAGCCGTTTCCCACCTCAGCACTTTGGCTCTTGCTGAGCCCCATGCTTGGGATGGTTTTTCCCTCTCACCTCAGTCTCTCAGTTTCCCTGGTTTCCTTCAGTCCAGCTCAAATCCTACCTTTTATTGGGGTCTCTTCTGGGTTCTGCCCATTTCTAATGCCTTCCCCTTTCCAGTTACATTTGTAATACTCTATAAAGTATATAACCTTTATGTGCCCTGATATTTATGCATTGTCTCTTCCATTTGAATGTATGCTCTTTGAAAGCAGGGACTGAGATACTTTGGTTTGGTTTTGTTGCTGTTTTTATTGTACCATTAACAACAATAACAGCAAACATTTATAGAGAGCTTTCTAGGTGTCAGGCACTGTGCCAAACACTTTATAATTCTTTTCTCAACAACCCTGTGGGGCAGGTACTGTTATCATCCCCACTTTACAGATGAGGAAACTGAGGCCGAGTGACTTGCTCAGGATACATAGCTAGTTACGTATTTGAGTGTCAGATCTGAACTCGGGTTTTTCTGACTTCAGGCCCAGGCTCTAGCTACTCCACAACCCAATTGTCCTGATGTATAGTAGAAAGAGCAATAGATTTGCCCCAAAGATCTGAGTTTCAAGATCAGTTTTACTATTTATTACATCCTAGGGCAAATCACTTAACTACTCTGAGCCTGTTTCTTTATCTGTAAAAGAAGCCAATTGATCTAAATGGTCTCTAAGTTCCTTCCTAGATACAGGTCCCTATGGGCTATTAATTAAATGAAAGAGGTGTCCATCACTCAGGAAATGGGCTGACAGCTAAGGTACCTGGAAAACAACAGTGTACATCAGGAGAAACCTAGGATATCTAGGTTTGACACCAGACAAGGAAGACAATGGATCCCAAGGTCCAGAAGACAGAACAGAAATATATTGGAGTGGGGCTCGCAAACCGCAGCTGACAAGCTGTTTGAACCAGGTTCAGATGAATCTGGGTCCATCTGCCAATTCTATATAGTATATATAGGTCAAAAGAATTAGGCTAGAACCTCTCCCTAATAAAGAAAGGCTAACAATGCTTTAGTTATAGCTATCACAGGTAAGCTAATAGAAGTCACCCATCATTTCCATAGACTAAGATTGTCCTTTTTTTTCTGCCTTCATTTTTTGTTGGAAATCACACCATCAGTTCTAGACAACTACCCACTTAGCATTAGACATTCCCAAGATTTTTTTTGTCTTAGCATTTAAATAAATTTGAGCCAGATCACAAGATAAACTAAGGAAGCAAAGTCATAGTTCTCCACCCAACTAAGCCTCATTCCTACCTTCATTATGCAGGTGTCAATCAATTAAACAATCAGCAAGCATTTCTTAAATGCTGACTACATGCCAGAAACTGCTGTGTGCTGAGGATACAAAGAAAAACTGACTCAAGGGAGGAAATGTGTATGTGTGTGAGTTTGTGTGTGTATATGTACACTTACAAATAAAAATATTGTATATAAAATATAAATATAATAAAGCATAATTATAATATAAGCATAAATATTGAAATGAGATGACTGGAAAAGCACACTGGGATTTCTCCATAATGTTTTCTCCCAGTGGACATATGCCACAAGACTACTTCATGAGGGAAAGACTTTTAGTTTGAAGGCCTTTTGGTACTTCAATAAAATGGTATCTAAGACTGAATCTAATGGGATTCAATAAGATGAGCTCAAGGGACTACCTTAGCCTAGATTTTGCTCCTAGAGCTTGTTGTTCAGACGTTTTTCAGTCTTGTCTGACTGTTTGTGACCCCATTGGGGTTTTCTTGGCAAAGATACTGGAGTAGTTTGCTATTTCCTTTTCCAGCTCATTTTACAGATGAGGAAACTGAGGCAAAGGCTTGGTTACTTGCCCAGGGTTACACAGCTATTAAGTGTCAGAGGCCAGATTTGAATTCAAGAAGATGAATCTTCCAGACTCCAGGTCCAAAACCTAATCACGCCACCTGGCTGCCTCTTCCTGGAGTTTACAATGTATTTTTGTCACGCAATATTTTTCTGTCATTTAAGATATGAAGAGGAAATATTTTCAGCTCTTCTATATAAATGAGGCCTCTTAGAAGAGGCTGCACAGTGCTTTGGAAATACCACTGGATTTAGAGTCAGGATTTGGAATTGAATCCTGTATCTGCCACTTACTACTTGGGTAAACTCAAGCAAGTCACTCTCTGAGCCTTTTTTCTTCTTTCATTAGATGAGGAGGTTGTGCTACATGATGACTAGGGGCCCTTTCAGCTCTAAATACTATGATCCTCTATACTACCAAAAAAAAAAACATCAAAAAGGCCTTCCCAGAGCACGTACTTCTTATAGCTTCAGACAGAAGATTTGGCTTCAGCACCTGATCAACAACAACAGTAAGAGACTTAGACTGAAAGGAGAATGTGTGCAGAAAGGTACAAGAAAAAAAATACAGTCAGACAAAGATCATCCGTTATAATATTGCTATATGGGGTGTTCCTAAAGTCTGAACATATAGGAAATCTCATTAACTACACATATTTTCAAGAAATGAAATGAAAAATTTTTCAACATTTTATTTAATTAGCATAAATGAGATTTCATAGGAAAACATAGGAAATCTTGTTAATGAATTTAATTTAATTAATCTCATTAATATGGAAAATAGTTCCAATAGCTCAAGACAGCTTTTATTCCATATGAAATTGCCATGGCTAAAATTCATGCTGATTAAATAAAATACTGTTGAAAATTTCATTCATTTCATTTCTTGAAAATATTCATAGTTAATGAGATTTCCTATGTGTCCAGACTAGGAACACCCTGTATTTTGACTACCACCACCACCACCACAACTAGGTAGCACCATAGATAGCACACTGGACCTGGAGTCAGGAAGACCTGAGTTCAAACCCAGTCTCAGTTGTGTGACCCTGGGTTAGTCACTTAACCTTTGCTGCCTCAGTTTCCTCAACTGTAAAAGGGGATCATTTTACCATCTACCTGCCACCTGTTGTAAGGATCAAATAAGGTACATATTTGGAAAGTGCTTAGCACAGTACTTGGCACTTAGTAGGTGTTTAATTGATGCTTATTCCTTTCCCATCCTTTCCTTTCATGATCTCCCTAGCGACAAAATGACCCCAAGTTTAAGGTATTCCGCATGCATTCAATACCATAGCTCCTGAGCACCTACCAACAGACTGTATTTACTTTTCTTTTAATCATCCAAAGGACACAAAGGTGTTTCATCAAATAGCTCAATAAGAAAGGTAACAATAAAACATTCCCTCCATACGCCTGTGCACACTATTCCACAAATCCACTGGCAGCAGTTGACATGTAAAGAACATGTACGGCCGGTGCACATGCACAGGAGGGCAGACCCCTAGGAAATGTTTCTAGCCAGAGTATGTGTCTAATGCCACCAGTGCTTGTGGGCACATGGAGGCTCCCAGGTTACTCCTACATTGCTTTCCCCAGGTTTTACAATGTGCCACCTCTGCCTGGCTCTCCTTTGTCAGTCTCATGGCTGCTGCCACACTGGGCAGGAGGTTGTGAATCTCTTCTCTGCTTCCATCTGGCTTTTGCTAGAATCCTCATCTGGGGTGCCATCTCTTCATCACAGGAGGATGAGCAGGTCTTGGTGTGCCTCTTTTAGTTTAAAATCCAGAGGCTTTTCAAAAGGCAGTCAGCATCATTACTGTCATCTAACATAACACTTAAAAGTTTGCACAGAGCTTCACAAATATTATCCTATCTGATCCCTACAACAACTCTGAGAGGGAGGTACTGCTATTACTCCCATTTTACAGATGAGGACTTGTCCAGGGTCACGCACAGCTAGGAAGTGCCTGCAAATGGATTAGAAGCAGATCTTACTGACTCCAGGTCTAGAACTGCATCCACCACACCACCTAGCTGCTTAACACACACCCTCAACAAATTAGGGGAAAGCCTTTTGGACTTTTCTTCCACAATCAAGATTCTGTTTCTCAAAGCTTTGACAGAAATGAGCATTTCTTTTCGAAGAGTTTCCTCACCCCAGGCATGAGTCTCTTTGGAACATAAAGCACAGCTACACTAGCTAATAAGAACTCTCAAGCTTAAATCTGGCCTCTCACCAGAGGTTTCACTCTGCCTGGGTTTTAGAAGGTGGCACAGTGGATAGAACACTGGGTTTTGAATAGCAAAGAACTCAGTTCAAATCTCACTGTGACACTTACTAGGGGTGACCCTGGACGTTTAAGTCATTAATCTCAGTTTTTTCCTACAGAAAATGGGGATAATATTAGCACCTGCCTCCGAGGGTTATTGTGAGGATCACATGAAATAATCATTATAAAGTGCTTGGCATATAATAGGTGTTATATAAATTATATAAATTAAATAAGCTTAATATGTACCAAATTAGAAAAATTTTTTCTTGATCTCTAGAGCAAGAGTGTGAGATATTAGGTGTCAAATAAACTACCTCCCCCCCCCAAATTATTATTATTACTACCCAATTTACCTTAGAGGCTGCCCTCTTAAACATCTAAGAGCGTTTAGGATTCAAGCCTTTACATTTTTCAACTCTAAAATTATTTCTCGTTTTCCAGGCAAACTAGTGAGAGCCAGAAAAGGCACAGGAGCAAAATGAATCCCAAGAGGGCAAGGTTATTGTCTTTCTTCCTCCTACCTGCACTTCTGCCCTTTCATATTATGTGCATGGAGTTGCCGAACCTTTCCAGGCTTTAAGCCCATCCTCAGAACCCAAGAAGAGAAGATGTTGAGCTTCTCCCCAGAGCAAGACCTGGGCTTACCTTTGGCTGGTGCGATGCACCACACTACTGACCCTGATATAAAGATGGGTCAGGAGCTAGAAGGAAATTTTTATTTCATGACTTTGAGGTGTGAAGGTCAGAGAGGGAAGAAGGAAGGAAACTGAAGGAGATTTCTGTTCTTAAGGATTTGAATGTTTCCATGCTTCTGTACATTGCATGTCTTACCTTTTCCCCTTAAAGAACAAAAATAGAGGGAAAAAAAGCCCTGACCCTGTGCCTGTCATGAGAAAAAATTCGGGTTTCCTTTGAGACCAGGTGAAAACTGATGGCTTCCAGAAAGAGAAGGAGGAAATCTTTTTGCAAAGGGGCTTTTTAGTTCAGTGTTGGGAGCTCTGCTGGGTCTTCAGATATGTTTCTTCCCAAAGTTCCTCCAGTCCTCTGAAATGTTCAAAATCTACACCCTTTATTTTTACTTTTTAATTTACTTTTTTTTTGCAGGGGGGAAGGTAGAGCAATTGGAGTTAAGTGACTTGCCCAAGGTCACATGGCTAGTTTTTGTGTTAAGTTTCTGAGGTCACATTTGAACTCAGGTCCTGACTTCAGGGCCTGTGCTCTATTCACTGAGCCACCTAGCCACCCCTACCCCCTTTATTTTCAAAGATCAATTCAAAGATCAATTCAGTAGGAAAAAGTTTTGGATTTGGAGTTATAGAACCTGGATTCAAATGCAGCTCTGTACTTGGGTGATGTGTGGTGATTCATTTCCCTTCCATGGGACTCATCTTCCTGAATTGCAGAATGAGGGAACTGAATTATTATTCAATTCAGTTAGACTCTGAGGTCCCTTATAGGATCCTGAGATCCTATGCTGTCCCCTTTTAAAGTGCAAGCTCCCTATTCAGAGGGACTTTTTCCTCTGTGCCCCAAAGCATTTACTTCCCTGCTGGGTAAAATTGTGTACCATAAGTGCAAAGCCTGCCTCCTATTTCCCATTGAAGACTGCTGTACAAATAGAAGATCCTCTTCTTCTATTTTCAGGTCCTGAAGATAAATGAAATCATCTGAAGTGTTCTGAGTACCTTATAAGAAAGGAACCGTAGCCATTCGGCAATCATTTATTGCTAGGCTCCCATTCATTCCAATCTCCTTCCACATCTCAGACAATTCCCCTCTCCCACATTCACCTCCACTCCCACCTGCCACATACAAATCGTGTTGATTCCCAGTCTTCTAACCATGCTACTCTGTCTTCAGTGGACTCAGCAAAATCCTTCCAAATACGGCCCATTTATTTTGCTATATTTGGATTTTTTGATTCCATTAAAAATGGGCAACAACCTCCCATCCCAACCCCTGCTCAACGGACCACAGACCCCCTCATGGCTGGCGCCACCATCTTCTGGAGCTGCTGGAGCAGTATTTTAATCTCACCAATGGCTTTATGTCAAAAGCCTGTCAGATTCCGGGAAGCTTAGTCAGTGGTTCATTAAACCACATGTAACTTCTCTTTTCCCTTCAATTTTTCATTACTTGGGGGGTGGAGAAGGGGGTTGGCTAACAAATTTGACTAACAAGGACGTTTCTAAATAAATCTCCAACGGTATTCTGAAATTATCTGTTGCCTAGTGAATTTTCTTACTAACACCCAACCACCCACCTTCAATCCCTTTCCAGACTAGAAGACCTGAGTACCAATAGTCAGATTTGCAAAGTTCTTTCTTAGCCCTCAAAGAGAGACTATGCCACAGAAAAGGGGACTGGGCTGGGAAAGTAGAGCGGGTCTCCCTCTGCCTTATCACTACTTTGCCTTTGAAGCCACCTACATCTCTGCAGTTCTTTGAACTGCCAGGTGCTTTTACATCATAATCTCCCAGAGAACAGTTCTAATTCTGAAAGATCAGAGAGATGCTGGAACTAGAATGGGATTGGTGGCCAAGTTTAGGGGATGATTTGAAAGTCTTAGAAGGTTGACTTTGTAAAAAAATAATGATGATAATAATAATACTAAATAAAGTTCTGAGAAAAAAGTCTATATGCAAGAGGTGCAAAGGAGTAGGAAAACTAAATTTCCTTAATGTAAGGTCAATGATGGGTTCAATGGGCATAGCCATTGATTGATCTCTTACAGAAAAGTTAGGGGCTTAAAGTCAAATGGTACCATTTCAGCTCACTAGTGGTGGTTCTTTAAGGGAGCAAGAACTTGGAAAAAACTTTAAAGGTGACCTGCAACCTGGATTTTTTTCATCCAGAGCAAAAGCAGTGTGTGTGGGGGGGTGCCTGGAAGGGGGGAGCAGTCAGCAAAGGAAAGTCTAATGGTTTGCAGCTATGTGTGTGAGGGAGGGGGGAGGAGGGATACTGCTCTGGAAATAACCCAAAGAACAGTCTGACAGCAGGTGGCAGCCATGCAGAGAGCAGATGTAGTTATGCCGGGAGAGGGGAGTCGGGTGACATGGCTGAGAGAATAGGAGATGGAGACAGACAAGTGGAAGCACAGAAATGGCATTGACGGTAGAGAGGAACCGCCCTCTTAGCCCATGCCATCACTCTTGCCCCATGCTAGTCACTGCTTTGCCTTGAGAGGCCATCCTCACTTTGTCATCCTCATTGACCTTTTGCCTTCCAGGCTAGGCTTCATCCCTCCTAAACCATAGGATTTTGATCTACTCAGCCTTCAAAAAGGCCTGACCTAAGCTGTGAGGCACACAATGAGATTTTGCAAAAGGTTCACCAGGCCCCATGAGACTTGGGAGCCAGGTGACAGTGGAGGACGACTGGAGAACAAGTTCTCGATCTGGAGTCCCTGGACAGATTTCAGGATTTGGATGAGGAGAAAATTTTACATCATTATTTTCACTAACCACTAACTGAAATTTAGCATTTCCTTCAATTATGAATATAGTCAAAAAAGCATTTTTTCCTGAGAAAGAGGGTTCATATGTTTCCTGGGACTGCCAAAGGTGTCTCTGATACAAAAAAGGGATAGAGAGAGACTCTGACTTCAATGGAGGAACAAGAGAAGAAGCTCATTGTTCTGACCCCTCTAAAGGCTTTCTTAACTTCCAGAATCACCTATTCCATTCCAGACAGTTGGGTCAGAGAGAGTCTGAACTGAAGGGTTATGACACAGCCTAGATCTGCTTGTGCCATGTAAAACTATGTACTTAATTAATATATCAATTATTCATTCAACAAAAATTTATGGAACATCTACTATGTGCCTAGCCCCATACTAGGCAATGTGGAAAATACAGTAGAAATGTGAGATCTGATCTTATTACATAGTTGGAAAGACAAGATAGATATATAGTTAAATAGTAAAAAAAAAAAAGGCCAAATACATAATTAAAAGATACATAATTAAATAAGTCCAAATAGTACATGTAGAATAATCATTAATATTTTAATAATTAATTCAACAAACATTTATTAGGATCCAGAATAAAATATTATAGACAAATACAGAATACTTTCTTGTTCAGAAACAGTGTTAGGACCTGGTGCTATAGTATATTGAATGTAATTCTTCTTAATGAATATATAGTAATTTCTACTATTGATGCTGGTTTTTTGTTATTAGACATAAAAGTTGAAAGGTCCTTGAGTTTGGATGAATTCTTGAATTTTAACAGTATTTTAAAATAAAAATTCTAAAATAATTGGAAGTATAAGGTGTTAAAGGCAAATCATTGTAGACTTGTTTATATTTTAATGGACGAGGCATGGTATACCAGGATAGGTATTGGCAATGAAAAAAGACGACCTGAGTTCCTGACCTGGCTCTGTCACTTAATAGCTGTATATCTTTGGCCAAGTCAGTTTTCCTCTCTTGACATCGTTTTCCTTATCTATTGAATGAGGAGATTGGACCACACAACCTCTTAATTTCCCCTCCAGCTCTTTTTTTTCTGTCAAGATTGGCATTATTTATTTTTCTTTTCTTTCTCTTTTTTGCATTTTGAGTTCTGAGTTGTCTCTTCCCTCCCTTCCAAAGCCACATTGGAGAAGGTCAGGATTTGATAAAGCTATATACATGGAACCATACAACACATACTTCCATATATTGGTTTTTTTTCCCTCTGGCGGTTGATAGTAATTTCCTTCATAAGTCCTCCATACCTGATTTGAATGATCATATTACTCAGAACAATTTAGTCCAGTGGTTCTCAACCTTCCTAGTGCCATGCCCCTTTAAAACTTATATGTGAGCATATCTGCATGTGGGCTGACCTGCCTGGAGACAGATAGAGGAGCAGTGTCTCGGTTCCTAAGACCATCTGAAATAAGTGTTTTCTGATGGTCTTAGGCGACCCGACCCCTGTGAAAGGGTAGTTTGACCCCTGAAAGGGTCGTTTGACCCCCAAAGGAGTCACGACCCACAGGTTGAGAAGTGCTGGTTTAGTCATTCACAGTTACACTTTTTACAATATTGCTGCTGTTGTATACAACGTTCTCTTGGTTCTGCTCATTTCACTCTGTTATTTCATCCAAGTCTTTCCATGTTTTTCTAAAACCAACCTGCTTATCATTTCTTACAGCTCAGTAGTATTCCAGCCCAATCATATGCCACAACTTATTCAGACCCTCCAGCTCTTAAATCTATGACTGCATATTATGGGAGGAACCTCTGCTCATATCATCAGGTATTGCTAGGTGATGGAAAGACAGGCGAGAAACAAAATGGTTGCTGCCCTCCAGAGCTTACTATGTGCCAGTGGATAGACACAATATTTATAAAGATGGGTAAACATAAGATAACTTAAGGAAAGAGAAAGTGCTGACAATTTAAGGAGTTAGGAAAGGAATTTGACCTCTGAATTGAACTTTGAAGGAAGTTAACTACTCTAAAAGTGAAACTGGGGATGGATTCCAAGCATTCCAAGCCTCATGAAGGAGAACAATGTGAAAAAGTCCAGAAACATAGGCTATAGCAAGACTGTGAAGGGCATAAAATAACAAAGTGCTCTAACAGTGCAGAGAAGGAAGAGAATACTGTGATTAAATGTTTCATATATATACATACACATACTCACACACACACACACACACACACACACATACACACATATACCTTAGGGGGAAGAAGATAAGCAAAATAAAAGATTATAAGTGGGTTTAATTTACACTCCAACTCCCAGGGTGCCTGAGCCCATAGTCCTTTCCCTTTAACAAACAAACCTAAAATAGCGAAAATTATATCAGACACAGACCTTATGGTAGTGCTGCCATTTGAGAACAAAAATAAACCTAACTTTTTTTCCCCCTAAAAATTGATGTTCCACCAACTTCAGACCCCACTGGCAGATGAGTCATATCCCCAAATCTCCCCTGTCAGAGTCAGAAGAGCCACTCAGTGCCAGTGTCCTTTCTGTGACAAACTACCTTGGAGCCAAACAGTTCCACTGGGCCCTGGAGTTAACTAGGTTCCATTTGCTGGCAGTTAAAGGAAAATGTTTCCAGGCCTTAGCACCTGTGTCAATGCTACTTTTTCTGTTGCAGAACCAGCTTTAAGCTGAAAGCCACCAGCGAAAATGACCCTCTCCAGGCCCATCTAACAGCCCTGAATTTACAGGGGCCTTGTGTCAGATTGGAATAACTTACATTTGTATAGTATTTTATACTTTTCCATGTACTTTCACGTCTATTTTCCCACTTAATTCTCATAACAATCCTGGAAGGTAATTAGGACAGAAATTATCATCACCATTTTCATGTGTAAAGACCTGATGATAGGACAGTTTTTTTGCCCCTTTCCCAACAAAGAGTCACCAGTATAGTGGCTTATTTCCAGTTACACAAACAATTTTTGTGAGAACATGTAGTAATCTGCAGCTTTGTTTACAGAAGACTCCTCAATACAGGGAAGACTTAATCCCTTGGTGAAAGCAGAGGAAACAGCTGTTCTTTCTCTGTCTCTGAGAGAGTAAGACTCTCTGAATGCATACTATATACTCACTTGGACAGCCTGAGGTATTTTGTGAAGTGACTGCATCAAATGTTGGCCACACATACCTAGCCCAAACACCACCCCTCACACTCAAGGTAACGATGACATGACTCCATAAAATGGCATCTGCTCTACTTGATGGCAGCCACTCAGAGGGCAGCAAGCTAGGGCATCCGCCCTGGGAAGCAGAGGTTATTTGGAGTCTGTTTTGTTACCTGAGGCCAAACTGGGCTGGCTTTCTAGAAAAATCTTTGGCCAAACTGGAGACAAAAATTCATCGGTGTCCAACTGACGCCACGACAGTAAATAGCTTGGACAGAGACTAGTCAGGCTACCATTACTTCTTTTGTAGTGAAGGTATTAAAATGCAGTTAAAGCTTTGCATGGTCCAGGAACCTAGATTCTTAGAACTCCTCACTTCACCCCTGGGTGGTCCCAGCTCTCTTCAAAGCTCAGCTTAAGGGCTACCTCCTACATGAGGCCTTTCTTGATGCCTCTAGCTTCTAGTGTTCCCCTCTCCCCAAGAGCACGTGCAGATATTCTCTGTATTTGCTCCATATGCATAATAGCACCATTCTCTGTTCCCTTTTAATGGTAAGCCAAATAGTACTTTGCTGCTTGTTTCACTTATTAAGTGCTTTGTGCTTTGCCTTTGATTGTATCAAGTCTTTGTTGGAAACATTATACAATGCGTTGCCCTTAAGAGGCCTAATGGAGTTTGGAAACCTTCCTTGCCCTTTATAGGACTAATGTCATTAACATGGAGGCCACGGTGGGAGGAACTTGCCGAAAGAGTAGAACAGGAAGGAGCAGAGCAGAGAAGAGCTGGGGCATGAGCTGGGACCAAACAGAACTGAGAGGGAGAATGCTTATGATTTTGGCACACTGTAGCGCTCTGTTGGTCTGTCAGATAAAAGCACCCTGTCTGTTGTTTTTGTACAAAAGTCCTGAAAGAGGACTTTACTGCTGTTCAAAGAAGTCCTGAGACTTTACTGTTTATTTGTGTTTGATTTCTCAGACAGAAGCTTTTCTGTTGATTTGTGTTACTTTGTCAGACAGAAAATGAATTGAGATGACAGCACCGATAATGTGTGTAAATATTGCTGTAGCTCATTTAAACTTTGTCTTCCTAGAAACAGAAGCTTTGAAGAGTTTGGAGTGGAGCAGTCCCCATGAGCTGAGATATAGAACCTGAGCAGAGAGCTGCCTGTGTGTGAATACAGACAAGAACTGGGAGCACTCGGCCAGGGGAAGAGGAGCCATGGGTTTTAGAAGTCAGCCTTGCATTAAGATGAAAGAAGACTTTACTTGGGTGCTCTGAATTGACTGATGAGGTTATCTCTTTACTGTGACCTAGGGGTAGATGGTGCTTTACATTCTGCTACCCTCTTAAGGATAATTGGCTTAAGAATGATTAGAAGT
>CM053595.1:33632655-33666345 GCA_028646575.1 Pseudocheirus occidentalis | reverse complement strand
CATCCTTCAGGGGTAGCAGAAAGTACAAACACCATCCACCTGTAGGTCACAGTAAGTTACAATATCACCAATCAATACTGAGTACCCAAGTAAAGTCTTCTTTCATCTTAACTCAAGGTTGACTTCCAAACTCCAAGCTCCTCTTCCCCAGGTAGCCACTCCCAGTTTTTTGTCTGTATTCACACATAAGCAGCTCTCTGCTCTTGTTTCACACCTCAGCTTATGGGACTTCTCTAAATTTCTGTTCCTAAGAAAACAAAACTTAACGGAGCTACAACAATATTTACACATCTTGCCAGCACTATCATCTCAATGCACTTTCTGACAAAGTAACACAAACCAACAGACAAAGCTGCTGTCTGAGAAATCAAACACAAATCAACAGTAAAGCCCCAGGACTTCTGTAACAGCAGTAAAGTCCTCTTTCAACAAGCAGATGCTTCATTCTAACAAAGTAACATCAAACAGAACAGAGTGCTGACATTCTCCCTCTCAGTTCTGCTTGATCCCAGCTCATGCTCAAGCTTCTCTCGGCCCTGGTGCTTCTTGTTCCACTCTTTTGGCAAGCTCCTCCTACCATGGGCTCCATGTAACGACATTAGGGCTATTAAGGGCAGGGAAGGTCTCCAAACTCCCTTAGGCCTATTAAGGGCAACACAATGTTTACAGTTTCCAACAAAGAATCGACACAATCAAAGGCAAGACTCAAAGGCACTTGAATAGCTGAAACAAACACAAAGTATTACTTTGCTGGCCATTACAAGTGCCTGGCTTGAAGTCAGGAAGACTTCTCTCCCTTAATTCAAATCTGACCTCAGACACTTATTAGCTGTAACTCTGGGCAAGTCACTTAACCCTACTTGCCTCAGTTTCCTCATCTGTAAAGTGATCTGTAGAAGGAAATGACAAACTCCTCCTGTATCTTTGCCAACAAAACTTCAAATGGGGTCACAGAGTCAGATATGACTAGAAAATGACTGAACAGTAACGAGTTCTTGACAAATTCATACTGGTTTTTAGTGATTGTTGCTTTCCTTTTGTTTATTGGCTCTCTTCTTAATAATGTGCTCCAGAATTTTTTCTAGGAATGCAAGTTGGACTAACTGGTTTATACTTTTCAGTCTCCATGCTCTTCATTTTGGGCAAAATGGGGGCAAGACTATCCCTTCTCCAGTCATGTAGCCTCTCTCTTGTCCTCTGAGATCTTTCAAAGATCACTGACAACAACTCAGCAATCAGGATGCTCTTCGGAGCCTAGTGATGAGCTCATTGAAGGTAGTTTGGTGCTGCCTTGCCATCATCGCTTTGCTAGCCTGGTTGCCCACTTCCTATTAATCATGTTGTTCTATCCTTTCCACTCAAAACAAAATCATTCTTCTTGAAAGAGAAAATAGAGGAAAATGAATTGGATGGTTCAGATTTCTCACCATCACCCATTATCATCATCCCTTTTGTGTTCATCCTCAATAACTTGCCCTTTTTTTCAATCTTCTACATGTGTATTTTTAAAAGCCTAAAGTGGTTGCTAAGTTCCCTACATAACCAGAGAGTGTTCTTAGCTTTTCTTCTTTTCCTCTTCATTGAATTCATTTCTATTTCTTTCTTTAGAATTTCAGTTTCCAGAACTTACCATTCTTCTTAAGTCAACTTCCCCCGATGAAATATTCTGCCATTGAATCTGAACAAGCCTTTCTCTGAACCCTCAGAAAACTATTCTCCCTCAAGCTGAGGAGTATATTGTGAGCATTTTCAGCTTCTCTTTCCTTCTCTTTCATAAACTCAGTGATGGATCACTTTTCCCCAAGGTTCCTATCATTTTTTCTTCAGCAAACTTCTTCCATGTTGGTCAAAATTAGGTCTAGAAGAACTGTTGTTCCTATGGTCTCTTCCTTCACTTTTTAATGTATGAAATCCTTTAGATGAGCTGCATATTTCTCTGTGGTGATGCCTTTGGCAGCGTGAGAATTTCAGCAGTGGATTCACATAGTTGAAGTTCCATATCTGTACAATATCTTGCTTTGTTTTGTTTTGTTGCACTGGGTTTGTGATCTATTTTTTGAACTTCTTTTGCCTCACATACTCCTTCAGAAACGTAATTTCTGTTTCTCCCTCCATTGATTGATCTTCACTCAGCTCCTGTTTACCATTTCCCAGTCTCCCTTTCTTGGTCTCCTGGATTCTTAAAAATTTCCTCATAACAATGTATCTATTTAATATTTCATGCTACTATTTTAAAAATATATCTCATGCTACTCCATACTCCACACTTCATTTGCCTCTTCTGTTCCTCGAGGAATAAACTATACCCTCTCAGAGTCTTATTTCAGAGATGTATCCTATCACATTAAGCCTTAGTGAGGCTTAGTTAGCCTCTAAGAGACTAAATTCGCCTCATCACATTAGTTCCTATAGTTCACCCTATTTATTGGCCATACTTTATACATTTCTAGGTAGACATCTGAGGCTATGAATTTTGTCACTGGCATTCATAGTATATTGTATCTCATGTATCATCTCTTACTGTGCTTCTTCCTATGTTATATGTGCTTCCTTTGTTAATACCTGCAAATCCTTATGGTACCAGGCTTGCCACAACTATGTGGCCACTTTCTCTCTTCCTTTTCAATTTAAAATCTACATGATGAGATTATCAAAACTCTAGGAAACTACATTTTTATTGGACCTTCCTTATTAGGTACACTTCTTCCAGGGGTATGTTGGTAAATATTTAACAACAGATTCTCTGAGAAAAAAAAATATTTGCATGACATAATTTTAATTTTAATCTGCATTATTAACATTTTCTGTCATCACTTTCTTAAATCTAAAAATCAACAAAACAACAAACCAAGCCCTAATTTGCAGCAGTTGTCCATTTCTGAAGGTGTAAAAGCTCACGCTAAAAATTTAACAATCAGCCCATGTGAGCCAGTTAGAGCCAGCTCCAGAATACTCCTAACTCCATCCTTGCTTTTCCTCCATACTCAACACCAGCCCTATTTGGTGCCATTATTCATATTTTTAAAGTTATGTTATAGAAATATAAGTCATGTACTCAGACAATACCTTCTTAGCCAGCCATTCACTTACTTCCCAAATCTTATCCCTTGTTTTGAATGCTAGTAGCGATAGAAACACCACCTTCATCCTTAAGCTCTTCATTTGGGGGGACTGGATTACATAATCTTTAGCAAAGCTTTCTAGATACCTTCTGGTGGTATTATTTGTCCTTGTGTGAAAATCCAAAAATGGGTTAGTAATCAATAGATTTGCTAAATCTTAGGAAACTTTTTGTCACGACTGGAATGCATGGCCCAAGAAAATAATCAATTTCTTTGTCAGGTTAAGAAATAATTTTTCATTGTTGGAATATTGCTGTGATGAAATAATAACCATCACCAGAGAATCCCCAATAAGCATTATTAATAATATTAATAATAACTATAACTAATATCTTCTTCCTCTCCTCAAGGAATGAACCTTCAACTAATAGCACCTCATTTCATCACACCATGGAGAACAAGAAACTGCTTCCTCCTCAGATGTTCTATCTCCCTACTCTATAGGTAGAGATTTGTGCTAATTATCTGTAGCTCCAACTGTTCAGTGGTCTTCCTTTTTATTCTATTTTCATACTGCTCTCAAACCTCCTGAATCAGATTAGAATTCCCTTCTGCCCCTTCAGATACTTTTTTCTTCTTTGCTTCTTCCTTAAAGTACTTAATCCATTCTTTCAAGAAACACTTCAGCTTCTGGATTACCTGGGAAATAGAGATGAATCAACCCAGCCCTTGTTCTTTCTCCTCTAAATTAAGACCAACTTGGACTTCATGCATACATGGGTAATAGTTGATACCAGCAAGAACACAAACAGAAATGTTCTCTGTAGGTCACTACAATTTTTTCTTGTCCTTCATAGTTGCCTAAAGGGAGATTCATAATCTTTGTCTTCTTTTGGTGAACTTTTTAGGCTAACTGCTTTATATCTGTAAGATTCTACCCAGGGGCTTCTAAGGGAGGATGAATTTATTTAGTGTAGACTCTCTTTCTTTAAAAGTAATGCAACACATCTGTTCAGCTCTTTTTAATCACAGCTAGCACATTCCTAGGAACAAAAGCTAATTTCTACAAGCAGAAATCCAACTATTTAATTAGATCTCTCAATTTTGTTTCTTATTTTTGTCAGTTTTCAGTGATCTCCCTATACTTCAATTCATTTCAACAAATACTTAAGAACCTAGCAGATGCAAGGCATGGACACAATAGAGCATCTATAAAGTATGGAATGCTAGGAAGAATGAATAAACTCCATGGAAGAACTGGGTTCAAACCCAGCCTCTAAGTGTATAACTAACTGTGTGACCTGGGGCAAGTCTTTTTGCCTCAGACAACTCCCTAGAGCTTACCTACTAAGTCACAGACGCTTGAGATCTATGTTTGGTGGAAGGAAATCCCACATGAGAAGTCCCCTAGCTAATGAAATCACAAAGATTCTATGCTGTGTGCTGAGGATATGAAGGAAGAAATTAGCTGGTACCTACCCTCAAGAATCTTGCAATCTCTTAGGTAAAGACAACATATACACATACAAGTAAATATGAGATAGTATGAGAAATCTTTAATAATGGGGGGGAGAGGAAGGAGGGCCAAGAGGGGGCTTCTCAGAGACAACTTGCAGAAGTAGGTAGTACCTGACTTGAGTTTTGAAGGAAACAAGGAATTCTAAGATATGGAGGTAACGAGAAAGTATGTTTGAGGCATAGGGGACCGCTTAACACTCTGTCCTCCCTGGAGAAACAAGGCTTAACTTATTTAGCAAAAATGAACACATGAGAAGGAAGTACACAACTCCCATAAGCAAACTGAATGAAATCCAGCTCTCCAATTACATCCACCCACCTTGTCTTATCTTACTGGAGTTCTTCAGATATTTTCCTGAACTTCCCTGACCACTAAGCTCTTAAGTGGATGTTCATTCATTGATATATTTTTTAAGCATTTATTAAGCACTATGCATTGTGTTAGACACTGGAGATAAAAAGATAAAACAGTTCCTGCCCTTAAGGAGTTAATGAGGGGAAACAGCATATACACAGATAAGCAAATTTTAAAATGTATATACAATAAATACAAAGCAATTTAGGGAATAGGGGAACAGGGTAGGAAGGCCCAAACCACTGAAGCAAATCAAGAAAGGACTTTTGCAAAACCCGACTATCTAAAGTCTAGAGCAGTGGTTCTCAACCTTCCAAATGCCACAACCCTTTAATATAGTTCCTCATGTTGTGGTGACACCCCCCCCCCAACCATAAAATTATTTTCGTTGCTACTTCATAACTGTAATTTTGCTACTGTTATGAATCATAATGTAAATATCTGATATGCAGGATGTATTTTCATTGTTACAAACTAAACGTAACCCACAGGTTGAGAACCACTGGTCTAGAGTATAAGTCAACTCATGCTGTATTTGAATTGATTAAACTCTAGTAATTATCTACATGCACATATCGCTCTAGAAATGTACACCTCTGTTCCCCCTTTTGTCTCCTCTGTCTTGGGCCAGACCTTTCAATATCAATGTATATACTGCATTCCCCAGGTAGCATTTTCCCTATGGGTCACGTTAATGCTTCCAAGGAAAATATCCTCAGTCTGAGTCAGCTTTTGTCTCTGCTAATCTTGGTAGTAATGCCCAGTGATGTTAATTCTTTCTCTCCCACCACTCTCTAGTCAGACTCTGACAATATATTTTGAATTTTAATCTTCGTTTCCATCTACAGCTTCCAATGGGCCTTAGAACCAAGTGAAGCTATGGTTAGTTGCTTTTATGACTACATTAAAGGCTATTGCCTTCAACCTCTTTAACTTCTAGTTAAATAAAAAGCTTCTCTGACTATAATAAACAAGGCTTGCTTTTCAAAGACCAGAAACCCTGCTCTGATACTGAGCACCTGGAAAGGAGAGGGAGACAGGGAGAGAGGGGGAGGGGAAAGAGAAAGAGAAAAAGAGAGGGGGGAGGGAATGAGGGAGGGAAAGAGAGAGAGGGAGGGAGAGAGAAAGAGAGGGAGAGAGAGGATGAGAGAGGAAGAAAGAGGGAGAAAGAGGAAGAGAGAGGGAGAGAGAGGGAGAGAGAGGGAGAGAGAGGAAGAGAGAGGGAGAGAAAGCATTCATGTTTGTTAAGGATTTTTAAAAATGTCTACTTTTGTCAATTGGAATTGCTCAGTGATGTCTAGAAAATAAATCAACTGTGATATGATACAGACTCATGAAGATGATACACGAAATCTCTTCTTTTTGAGGAAAAAAATGTTAACTTGTACATCAATGCAGGCTGTAAAGAAGAGAACTATGTATGAATGTGAGCACATCTTTTCTTTTCTCTGGATCTCAGATTCCTCATCTGGAGAATAAAAGGAACAGACTGGATGATTTTGACAGTCCCTTCCAGTTCTGATTCTCTATGTCTCTAAAATGACTTTTAAATTGTGAAAGTTTCAAGCATATCCATGAAAGACGGGTACAGGATAAGGGCAATCAAAGTAAGTGATAGAATAAGGGACCCCCTAGAATACCAGGAGGAAGAGAGAATTAAAGGCAAGTTGCCTCTTTTTCAATATTTTACCTAAGGTTGAGTCCTACAATCAGTCAGTAAACATTTATTAATCTCCTACTATGTGCCAGGCACAGTGCAAAATCCTGGGGATACAAAGAAAGACAAAAGACAGCCCTGCCCTCAGGGAGTGGACAGTTTAACAGAGATAACAACATGAAAACAACTACACACAAACAAGCTATATAGAGGATAAACTGGAAATGGTCAACAGACGGAAGGCACTAGAATTAAGGGGAATCAGGAAAGGCTTCCTATAAAAAATGACATCTTATTTGCAACTGGGAGGGAGCCAGAAGGCAGAAATCAAGAGGGAAAGGATTCCAAAAATGGGGGACAACCAGCACAAATGCCCAGAGTTGGGAGATCGAGTGCCTGGTTTGGGATCGGCAAGAAGGCAATGTCACTGGATTGCAGAGTATGTGAGGGAAAGGACGTAAGCTGTAAGAAGAGCAGAAAGATGAGGGGGTGGTGGGTTAGGAAAGGCTTTGAGTACCAAAGGATTTTGTATTTGACCCTAGAGGTGAAAAGAAGCCACTAGAGTTAAGTAAAGAAGTGACATTGTCAGAACTGTGTTTTAGGAGGTGAGTGGAGGATGGACTCGAGTGGGGCAAGCTGATCAGCCCACAGGCATGAGGTGGCACAGGGCAGCAGTGTCAGAGGAGACAAGAAATACAATACCAGTACATTTATTCATTCACCTACCCATCTATTCAACAAACGTTTGTTGGGTATTTACCATATGCAGGGCTTTGTAGTAGCTACTCTTGGGGATACAAAGACCAATGAGTCCCTGCCATTACCTTCACAGAGCTTATAATCTAGTACATTATATTGTGACTTTTTCCACAGCAAAAAGAGATTTGAGATCCATCCAATGTGAGTTCAATGGAATAAAATTACAGTTGAACAGAAACATCAAGTAAGTCTTTTGAAATTGATTTTCAGAGGATTTGGTCTAGATACCAGAATTTCAGAGCCACGAGGACCTTAGACATCATACAATTTGACCTTTCATTTTACATATAAGGACGCTGAGGCCCAGAGAAAAGAAATAATTTGCCTGAAGTCAAACAGCCAATTAAATGCAGAATTTAGACATGGAAACCAGGTTTCCTGACCAGAATCATAATCAGCAATTTTGGTACCTGGAAAAGTACCACAGAATATATTTCAGAGCAAATAGCATAAAATGTATCCTCCAAATGAACTTTTTTCAGGTAAATTAATTTAGGAGGCCTCAAGACACAAAATCCCATGGGACAGGCAGAGAGACCACCAAGAATGGCCTCTAATAGCTTCCTATTTTAAGTTATTACTCTTACTAATTTGGCACTATGATCAGTTGTTTCTACCTGCTGAAGGAGTAAAAATGTTGTCAATGTCCTCTAAATCTCAGTGCCCTGGACATGTCTTAGTCATCTTACCCTAGGTATGGCTCTACACCAGACTCCCAACCCAATGCTCTTTCCATTACAACATGCTGCATCTCAATTGTATATCCGTTCAGAAGTTACCTCCACCTGCTAAAAGATCGGATGGAGGGAATAGAAACAGAGATGGCGTTGCTATTTCACTCTACTTTCTGTCTCTCCCTCTTCCTTAGAAGAAACTTATCCTTGCTTTCTTGGGGTCTTACTGCTGACGGTGTCCATTATTCTTGATGAGGCCATAAGAAAATTCACGTCACTCCTTTTTAACCTGGCGTCAGTACTCTTACGATCTGAGAGAAGGGATGGGGTAGAAATGCAAGTGACCATCATTTGTCTTGCTGTTGTTTGAAAAGGTAAACCCCTGGGTTCTGAGTCCTCTTGTACGTCCTGTGTGTATCTATCGTTCCCAGGCTGTCGCTACTAGAGCTCTGGTATCATGCTCACAGCATCACAGCCTATGAATATTTACCAGACACAGTTAGCTGCCTAATCCTCTTATTCTTCTAACACATTTTAGTCGCTAGCTACGGCATAACTACACAGTGTGGTAACTATGTACTTTAGGGCCTATGATCTTAGCATTTCATTTTATGTCTGGAAAGGAGACCAAATAATGATCAGCTCATAAAAATGAAGTGCCCATATTTGATTCCACTCCAGCAGTGGTCTTGTGCCTAGGATTACAGTGACTATGCACTGCAAGAAATTCAGATCACAGGGGAGGTTGGGAAGTCCAGGGATAAAGGTTCTCAACAGGCTGAAGAGGTGGGGATGGAGGCTGCTCCAGACAACTCTGACTGAGGCCACAACCATGAAGAGGAATGTCCAAGATGAAGAAGGGATTGACACTTTCCTCTTCTTTCTTCAACATCATCTTCTATACACAATAAATCATCAGGCCTTATAGATTTTCCTTTTAAAATATCCCTCAATGTGTCATAAATACACAAATATTTACGGCCTCTCTTCTTGTAGTAGTAAATAATTGGAAGGAAAGTGAGTGCCCATCAATGGGCAGGTGGCTGCAGTAGCCGATATAGGGCAGCTCGAAGGCTTGGTGGACGGAGTACTTACTAGGTCTGAATTCAGAAAGACATCTTCCTGTGTTCATATCTGGTCTCAGATGCTTACTAGCTGGATGACCCTGGGCAAGTCACTTAACCCTGTTTGCCTCAGTTTCCTCATCTGTAAAATGAGATAGCAAAGGAAATGGTAAACTACTCCAGTATCCTTGCTAAGAAAACTTCAAATGGAGTCACAGAGAGTCAGGCATGACTTTAAAAAAAACCTCAAGAACAACAAGCAATAAAGCAATAGATCAGCAGTTCTCAACCTGTGGGTCGCAACCCCTTTGGGGTTGAAAGACCTTTTCACAGGGGTTACAGGGGTCACCTAAGACCATCGGAAAACACATATTTCCAATGGTCTTAGGAACATCCTCTGTCTCCAGGCATGTCCGCCCACATGCAGACACGCCCACATATGACTATTAAAGGGTCAAGGCATTAGGAACATTGAGAACCACTGCAATAGATGAATGTGATAGAATTTATTACTGTGACATAAAGAAATGACAAATTCAGAGAGATTAGGGAAGACTTGGATGAACTGATGCAGAGCAAAGTAAGCAAATTCAAGAGAACAATTTGTCAGATGACCACAATAATATAAACAAAAAAATAAACAAAACATTGAGTGTCCTCACTACTCTGATCCGTGTAGTATCCAACTGTGGCTTCAGAGTCCTGGTGGCGAAGCATTCCTCTAGTCTCTCAACAGAGAGGTGGGTGTGGAATTTGGCATACGTTTTCAGAAATGGCCCATGTATTGCATTTATTTTCCTTGCCAGTACTTATTTGTGAAAAGGAAGCATTCTATTGCAGGACAGGGGGTAATCATTGGTAAGGGAGAACAATATAAAAAAGGAACAGAGAATCAATACTCTTTAAAACCAAAATATATCCTACTCTCCATTTTTAGTGTCACTGCCCTAGGAAGTTTCTTCCCATGTCCTTTTGATCTCTTCCTTGCTCATGACATACTTTATCATGTCAGTTATGACCATTCCTTTTAGAAATTGATAGAGGACTTTTTATTGTCAATTGAATGAAGCCCATTCTCCTCATCTCAGCATTCACTAATGGAGCTTCACCTCTATCAAATCGTCCTACCCTCCTTGTTCAATCTTAACTCCCACTTTTCTACAGATTCAACCTTCCACTCCAATAAAAGCGGACTGTTGTGTGAACTGATGAAGAAGAAAGTACACAGAACCAAGAAAACAATATTCAAGACCCCAATAATGCGAACAAAAAAGAATGCTAAAACAAAGGCAAATGCTATGTGATTTTAATGGCCAATCTTGGCCCCCAAAAGAAATGAGGCAAGCACTTCCTCCCCTTCTCTGGAGAGAGGGGGACTGTGGATGTGAAAAATGGGATAGAAATGTGATCAGATTTGGTCGCTTCTGTTTATTTGCTTGATGCAGCTGCACACTGGGCCTAAAGTCAGGAAAGACTTGAGTTCAAACCCAACTTTAGAGACCTACTGGCTGTGTGACCATAAGCAAGTCATTCAACCTCTGTTTGCCTCAGTTTCTTCAACTGTAAAACAGGGGCTAATAACAGCACCTATCTCCCAGGGTTGCTGTGAGAAGGACCCAATGAGATAATATTTATAGATTACTTAGCACAGTGCCCAGCATATAGTAGGGGCTTTAATAAATATGTATTGGTTTGATCAAGAAATAGGAAATAAGGCTGGAAAGGCAAAGTGGAATCATGTCCTGAATGACAGTTGAGGAGTTTCGACTTTCCTCTGAAGTCAATAAGCAGACACTGAAAGGATTTGTTTTTGTTGTGTTTTATTAAGCAGAGAAGCATTATGATATCCATAGAAAGGACAGGCTATGCTGTCACTGGAAGGAAGGATGGATTGGAAAGAGGGAGAGCAGAGACAGGGACACCTATAAGAAGACCTGAGCAGTTGACTAGAAGGAAAGTAATAAATCAGGACGGCTGTAGCAGGAACGGAGAAATGGGGGGAGAAATGGGGGAACACGTGAGAGATGCGGTAGAGGTGAAATTGACAAGACCGGTGATTGGCAGCTGTGAGAGATAAGGGAGAAGAAAGAGTCAAAGACAGGTGCTCCATCTCTACAGATGGATGCTGAGAGATCTCATGCTACTGTCACTTCCCCAGAGTCACACTGACATAAGTACCTAAGTAGGGTTTAAACTCAACTCCCATGTTTTTCCACCATATTTTGATTCCTCTTGTATAGTCTTATCACAGCTATCCTTCACAGGAGTTATTATCCAATACTGTAGGTTACACTGTATACATTGTTCCTCCTCCCCCACCCCTTGATACAGTAAGTTGCATGAAGTTGTCAAGTTAAATCAAGCCAACAAGGATTTATTAAGCAATTAACTATGTGCCAGACCCCATGGTAAGGGCTAAGGATACAAACAAAGGCAAAAAGAAAGACAGCCCCTGCCCTCAAAGAGCTTGCATTCTAATGGGGAGCAAGGGGCAGAAAAGAAGGGTAAGGAAAGTTCTCTCAAGGGGTATGTATGGTGGTGAAATCTGAAGAGTCAAAAGCAGAACCAAGAGAAGAATGAATACAGGACGGCTAGTCTGAGCCCTTCCTCAAAGCAGAAGTCCTGGGAGGAGCTGACAGCGGAAGAAGGGGACCATAGGGGGAAAAGAATGTTCCAAGGTGAGAAGTTAACAGGAATTGAGGGAACCTCAGGGTTCCCTTGAGGGAGCAGAGGCATGGTGTCAAGAGTCAGAGTAGGGGCCACTTTTTGACTATATTTTTCTCTCTTTTTCCTCCTTCTCTCTCTTCAACCTAACACAATGCAAATTAAGAAGACCACTGCTGTTGAATCAGTCCATCAATTAATCGTCCTGTTAGCTTTGTACAGAACCTAGCCCAGAAAAAGGTACATGAAAACACATTCATACCAATAGCAATCATTAAATTATCATAAGCTTGGCCCTGGAGACTTTTTGTGTGAATTAGTGTCGCCTATTAAAAATGAAATCCCAGATAATAAATTGCCCTAAGGGGCCCAGATGCATTTAATCATCCTTTTCTCTTATCCCCCAAGTCTTCTGAGTTCTAATGAGATCCAATTCACATCCTGAATGAATTATGGCTGTAGGAATGTGTGCACTCAATGAAAATAAACTAGCTGAGAGGCTCATGTTTACGCAACTTCTTTAATTCACTCAGTCCAAAAATAGCTTTACACTCTTCCTCTAAAAGCAGAAGTGAAGATTTATTAACCCTTTGTGCTTTACACAGAAATCCCTGGGGATGTACATAGGTACACATGGGAATATTGTATATTGCTTTCCACAGTAACAATTCCTTCAAAAGCTGAGTATAAATGGAATTTTGCTAAATCCATCCTGTTTTCTTACTGACTTACGTTGCATTCTGGTATATGTTTTATCTTTTATTTCTTTTGTTTTCATTTCACATAGGCCCTTAATGGGAAGTGCTATCTAACAGCTTAGCTTTAAGTTTCTCTGCTCCCTTCTCCTGTCAAGTAGTAATAATCTATAAACAAACTCATCAAAGCCCTAGGGAAGCTCCAGTTTAAAGGAATCTCTTTCTAAAGCACAGACTCCTAATGGAAAATGAATAATTGCCTCTTAATGGATGTGTTTTGTTTCAGAGTAGATGGAGTTGCCTTAAATTGAGTTAGTACCTGGTGACCTTCCATTTCTACTTTCCCAGAATTCTTGTCTTTCACAAAAAGGGTCTCCTTAAACTCTACAGAGCAGAAAAGTCAACTTTGGCCTCCACTGTTTCCTACATTCTCTCTTTATGTTTCTTTCATCTTCACTGCTACTGGAAGAGGAAAGGGTCTCAGCATTGGGTCACTTTGGGGCAGTGTATGTGCGTGAGAAAATGGTTTTTGTGTGACCATGTAAATATAGGTGTCAGAGGGTAAGGAGGAAGTTGAACACAAGTTCAAGATTGGAGCTTAGGTCCATTTTGACTGACCTGTGAGAGGAGGAGCCCCTGTCCTTGAAAGAGCACAACACTCTTTGCCCCCTCTTTTTCTCCTGATGTTCTTTTAAAGGGTGGAGGTGCGGGGGGGGGGGAAGGGGGGTTCGGGGGTGTGAAACTTCCTTCCCAGAGGAAGAGGGGACTCAAGTCAATCAATAACAAAGAAAGGGATAGGGGTGGCTAGGTGGCGCAGTGAATAGAGCACCGGCCCTGGAGTCAGGAGTACCTGAGTTCAAATCCGGCCCCAGACACTTAACACAAAAAACTAGCCGTGTGACCTTGGGCAAGTCACTTAACCCCAACTGCCCTCCAAAACAAAAAACAACAACAACAACAAAAAACAAAGAAAGGGATATTCTCAAAGCTAGCAGTTCCCTATGTATTTCTGTCAAAGCAAGATACCTTCTTCCCTGCATTCCCTGTCAATCAAAAGGTAAATGACCATCAGATCACAGATGAAGAGCTGGAAGGGACTTTAGAAGTCATCTAGTTCATCCCCTTCATTTTATATTTGAAGAAATCAAGGCCCAGCAAAGGTGAGAACTTTCCCAAGGTCACTTAGGTAATAAATGTGTGAAGCAGAATTTGAACCCAGGTCCTCTGATGCCAGAGTTAGCACTCTTTTCTCTGTATTACTCTGCCCCCTGTTGTTAATTTATTCATTTACATTTATTACCCAATTATATAAAGTCCAGTGCTAGGTTGTTGAGTTTACTAGGAAAATAAATAACATGACCCTTGCCTTCTTGGTCTATGGTGGAAAGATGAAGCCTGAGCCATTGTTAACAGATTCACTATCTGTTACCCCAGATTCATATTCCAGGAGACAGGGAGGAAAAAAAGGCTCACTTGAGAAGTTGGCCAGAAAGAAAAGGTCCAGGGAAGAGACGATCAAGGTTATTTGAGGAACTGAAGTTAATCCTTTAGGCGGCAGTCTTTAGATAGATAATTTTATTGTCAAAGGGAAACACTAAAGGGTCATTTTGTCCCCATTTTCTCCCATTTGGAACTTCCAGAGTGGCCAGGTAGGTGTGCCTGGTCCAAGAAGGGGGGGAGACGCACTGGCTGTGGGCTTCCCCCACCCACATGACCTTCTTCATCTGCTTCTTTCCTAATCATCACACATGGTTCCCCTCGAAAGAAAGGGACAGGATGACAGGTTTAGGTGATGGTTTTGAAATTAAAAGAGCTGGGGAAGTTCCCCTGACTCAAAGATAGAGACAAGTAGGTATTAGTGACTGAGGCTATCTGTTTTGCCAAGAGTCCCCCAAGATGGCAAAAGACATGTGACTACAAGATGGAACATCTCAACCAAGTTCTTCCAGTCTCACTTTCTTTCCATTCATCCTATACTAAATATCACCTTCTACAAGACCTTATCACTTAACTTTGCAAGTTATTTCAGATAACTATTTTCATAAGATTATCGCACAGATTTGTATCTGCCACAGGTCACACTGCATCTCCAGAAGATCCTTATTACAAATGCCTGTTTGAAGGTGGTTGGTCAATAGTTACTATTGTTTGATTAATCGGTTTGTTAATCAAGCAGCAAATGTTTATTATGCTTCTACTATGCACTTTATTAGGGACTGAAGGATACAAAGAAAAGTAGGACTTGTTTTCCGTTCCAAAAAACTTACAGTCTAGTCTAATCATAGAGATAGGATATGGTGGAAAGAGTCATGGGCTTAGAATCAGAAGACCTGAGCTCAAATTCTATCTTCTGCTTATACCTTGTATTTTACTGGACAATTCAGTTTTTCTATAGATCTCAGTTTCCTTTGTTTGATGAGGGGATTGGACTAGATGAACTTTAAGGTCCTTTCCAGGTCTAAATCTATGAATTTATCATTTGACTGTACATATATGTATATTATGCATACCTACTTATATATGCATGTGTTGTATCATGAATATATGTATGTGTTGTGTGTGTACATGTTACAAACATATGAATGTGTGCATACATACAATACATTAATATGTGTGTACTTGCATATTAATTTGGGTTTAACCCAAAAAGAGGATATTCTGCCCATTTACCCTGTATCAGCAAGCACCCTAGCATACCCAGGATGGCTGCTAGCACAGGTTCTTAGATCTGCTTTTCTAAAGGAAAGCAAATCAAAATGGGTTAACAATCTTACTTTAATCAAAAATCTATCATTTACCTAGTTCAGAGGAAAAAGTCAGCACCCTGAACTTCAGAGAATACAAACAGAAGTTATAAGCAGACAAAGAAACAGATCAGCAGACAGGCTTCCAACCATCTGACCATTACATCCATATTTATTCAGTTACCAGAGAGGGAAGCACCAACATCTGGGTTTTCAAAGCGAGGGGGCTCAACAGCTTTCCAGAGTCTCCTCTGGCCAAATCACACAACTCTTTCCAAAGTGAGCCCCAAAGCAAAAACTCACATCTGGATATATATAGCCTTCTCCTGGGTCAGAGACTGCCATAGCCCTCTTGATCCACAGCCCAATCACAAAGTAACAAGGAGTGGGCATTCCTGAAGAACAGGCCTCCCGCCACAGGCTCCATATGACCACAAACATTTCTTAAGCATTTTCTATGTGCCAGGGACTGTGCTAAATACTGGGGATACATATAAAGCCAAAAATGACCCCTGTCCTCAAAGAGCTCACATTCTAATGGGGGAGACACTATACTTACACACACACACACACACACACATACACACACACACACTCACACGATAGAGTCAACGGAAGATAATCTTACAAAGGAGGAACTAGTGTCAGGGGGCGCTGGGAAAGGCTTTCTTATAACCAAGGGAAAAGAGAAAAAGAAATAAAATCAAATACCAATGCATCCATCATACAGGCTATGTGGTTGCAGCTTGTCCCAGGCAAAGGCAGCCTTCACCCATTCTATACATGCACATGACCCAAACAGAGAAGTCACTGGGCACAGTTCAGGTTCCTAGACTCAGTCACTCCCCCTGAGAAATGCAACTCTTCCAAATGTTAGATTTAGCAAAAATCCCCCAAAATTTCTCACCCACAACCCCTTGAAGAGTCTCAGTCAAGTCAGTTAGGGAACTCAAGAGTTAAAGGGCATCTGGGGTGGGGTAGGGGGAGATTACAGCAGCTCCTGATTCTGCTTTCTTGCCCACACACTGTTCCCTGGCACCTTCCTGGCTGCTCACCAGTTAGACTGTGTAGGGAAGGTCTGATTGCTCCTTACAATTTGCTTATCACCAGAGAAGTGAAGGGGCATAGCTGAGGGAGGGCAGGCAGGCCAGGCATGGAAATAAACAAATAAACATCAACTATTGCAAACATTTCTTCCCTTCTCTCTTTTTTCTCCCAAAATTTGAACCCCGGCTTTGTACCCCACCCTACCCCCAGGAAGGCTTAAAACTCCTGGCTTGTCTGAAGTTCTTCAGATAGGCCCCCACAATATATCAAGCAATCAATCAACAAGCATTTATTAAGTGCCTGCTGTGTGCGAGGCACTGTGAATACAAAGAGAAAACAAAAACAGGCCCTCCCCAGAAGGCTATTATAGTCTTGGAAAATGGGCAACATGCACATACATAGGTCTGTACAAAACAGATACAGGGTGATTTGGGAGGAGAAAGCATCGTCAGCTGGGGAGGGATCAGGAAAGATCTTGTATAGAAGACAGAGTGAGAGTTAAGGCCTTAAGGAAAGTAAGGATTCTGGCAAACGGAAGGCAAGGATGGAGAGCATTCCAGGCCTGAGGGAAAGCGGGTCTAAGGGCTCAGAGGCCAGTCATGAAGGGTCAAATATGAGGAAATGCACAAAAACCAGTTTGTCAGGGCAGCAGTATGTGTAGAAGGCACTCTCGAAATAGAAACATAGGTTGTAGATAGGTTGTGAAGGTCTTTAAATGACAAAGCAAATGAGTTTATATTTGATCCTGGAGATAAAAAGGCTTCATATATAGTCAGATGGAGCTTAGCTATTATCCCAGGTAGACAGAAAAGGAGAATTAGCAATACAAGAGAAGCTCCTAAAGTTTCAAGTGAATGGCATGTTGTAGCATGAGTCCAGAGGAGAGTCACATCACTCTGGTCTGGAGTGGTCTCAAAGATTTCATACAGTGGGTGGGAATTGAGCTAGGTTGTGAACAATGCATAGGATTAAAATGGAGGGTTAAAACATGCCTCTCTCCCAGCAATAAGCATTGTACAAAATGCTTCCCCGTGTCTACCTCATCGGGAAAGACACTGAGGAAATGATGAAGCTGCTCTATGCAAAGGAAATTCAACCAGAAATATTTGTTATGAGGAAGTGAAGACAGATGGGGTAGAGAGAATATTTTTTTAAGTTTTTTTTTTTTTTGCTAAACTCACAAAAAAAATAAAAAGTACAGAAGGGGACATAATAGTGTTGTTGCTCTTGTTGGTTATTCAGGCATTTTCAGCTCTGTCCTCCTTATGGGGGTTTTCTTGGCAGAAATACTAGAGTGGTTTGGCATTTCCTTCTCTAAGAGCAGTTTTGTTACTACTTAGTTAAATTATGGGGGTAGCCAGGTGGAGCAGGGGATAGCGCTAGGCCTAGAGTCAGGAAGACTGATCTTTCTGAATTCAGATTTGGCCTCTGACACTTAGTAGCTGTGTGATGCTGGGCAAGCAACTTAAGCCTATTTGCCTCAGTTTCCTCATCTGCAAAATGACCTAGAGAAGGAAATGGCAAACCACTCCAGTATCTTTGCCAAAAACAACCTCAAATAGGGTTATAAAGAGTTGGATACAATTGAAACCACTAAATTAAAAAGTTAAATTACATATCTATATATACTATGTACATATGTTACACATATATATATTCAAAACTAAACTAACATGATCAAAGTTCATGGCATTTTATACTATCTTTTAAAATTCTTATTTATGTTTGATTAAGTTCCCAATGAGAAGGAAAATTCAATTATTTTTTTAAAAGGCAGGGAGGTGGAAATAAGCCCCTCTAAAAGCTGTTGCAAAAACACAAGAGATCACTATTAATAAAATCACCTCTCCTCATAGAACTCATGGCTTGTTTGGGGAGAGGAGGGTAGGAAGGGAGGTTTTTTCAGATTGTCAAATCCCCTTCTCTCACCCAGCTCTCTCAGGCCTCTGTGGCAGAGCCGATGATTATATTAACGATAACTAAACTTCTGTGCAGGACCTGAAAATTTAATTTCCTTGTGGGAAGCTGTAGAGAACTGAGATTATTTAGGGCCAAGAACCCGTGAACTTTCCCAAGGAAGGGGGAGAAAGCACCAGATATGGGCATTTGCCACTGGGTTTTCATGGACTAGAAAAGCCAAGTTGCCTTCTCTGAATGTCACTTTTTCTTCAAACTGGTAACCTTTGCCCCTGCCCTAAAAATATAGGTATATATGTGTGTATAATATGTGTATGCATGTATGTGTACGCATGTATGTGTACATAGGTACATGTGACCCTGAGTTCCTCTCTGAAATTGTATAATTAAATCCAGTAGAGTGGCGTTTTCTTCCATTCTTTATTTTAAAAAAAAGGTATAACTCTTCCTCCAGTCCACTTAATAGTTTAATTAATTTGTCCTTTCGATGTGACAACTTAGACAAATTTTCTTAGTTCCTGAGCAGCTCTGACAAAAGGGAGAGAATTTGTTAGAAATGAAAGGGCTTGGGGGCAGCTAGGTGGCACAGTGAATAGGGCACCAGCCCTGGAGTCAGAAGGACCTGAGTTCAAATCCGGTCTCAGACACTTAACACAAAAAACTAGCCATGTGACCTTGGGCAAGTCACTTAACCCCAACTGCCCTCCAAAAAGGAAAAAAAAAAAAGAAATGAACAGGCTTCATTGTATGAAGAATAGACAACCAAATTGTGGTACACAAAAATAATGGAATATCGTTGCACTGTAAGAAACAAGGAGCATGAATATAGACAAGTGTGAGAAGACACATGAATGGAATGAAAGTGAAATAAGTGGGGGAGAAGCATCTGAGTCAATTGATCAACTACCCCATCTCAATTAAAGTAACAAAATGGTACATCCTGATACTTAAACCAGGCAAGAGCAGCTCTCTATTAAACCAGGCAATCATGGGTTTTTCACGGAGGATTTTAATCTTTTTTTTAATATCAGGGGCACCTTTGGCAATCAAACCTTTGGTAAAGTCTATGGATCACAGCGGAGAACACATAGAGGCAGTTGTTGGCACAGTGGATAGAGTGTTGGGCCTGGAGTTCAGAGGCTTGAGTTAGAATATGGCCTCAGACACTGAGTACAACCCTGAGTAAGTCATTAAACCTGTTTGCTTCAATTTTCTCCACCGCAAAATGGGGATAGCACTTAGCTTGAAGGGTTGTTGTAAGAATCAAAGGAGATATTTGTACAGCTGTTAACACAGAGTAGGTCCTATATAAATGCAAATTTCCTTCCCCTATTTTTGAATGCATAAAATAAAATATATAGGATTACAGTGACTGTCAAGTGTATTTAAACACAGCTATCTTTTTTTTTAATTTTTAAGTTTTTTTGCTTTTTGGAGGACAGTTGGGGTTAAGTGACTTGCCCAAGGTCACACGGCTAGTTTTTTGTGTGTTATGTCTGAGGCCGGATTTGAACTCAGGTCCTTCTGATTCCAGGGCCGGTGCTCTATTCACTGCACCACCTAGCCGCCCCTAAAAACAGCTATCAAAGCATTTTTTTAAAAGCAAATTTCTTGGACCTTAGGTTTAAAAAGTCCTACTTTATACTAAGTGAAAAAAGTCCTTGATTAATTCTGATGTTCTGGAATGCTAGAGGATGAACAAGAGTATCATTACATGGGAAGTGTGTGGTTAAGGAAATTTGGTCCTGCCTTAGGAGTGGTCCATAAATAGCAGAAATCTGAATATCTGGGGACTTAGAGTAGAAGTTCTCAAAACAAGCCCTGAAAGGAATAATATGACAGGAAGAAGTGCCCTGGGCACCATATATGTACATGTATGTATATGTATATATATATATATGCACACATATACATGTGTATATGTGTACATATATAGAAATTGTACATGCGTAGATATAAATGTATATGAACACATGTTGTTATTATTCGATCGTGTCCTTCTTGTTCTTCATGACCTTGTGGACCATACATAGCAAGCCAATTCTGTTCATGGGGTTGAATTGGTATAGAAACTGGAATGGTTTACATTTCCTTCTGCAGCAGATTAAGGTAAAGAGAAGTTAAGTGACTTTCCCAGGGTCACACAGCTAGTAAGTGTCTGAGATCAGATCTGAACTCAAGTCTTCCTGACTCCAGGTTCAGCGCTCTATTCACTCAGCTGCCTAGCTGCTGTGTGTGTGTGTAAATGAATATAAACATGCATACAAATATATATAAATATGTGTGCATACATTCATTTATATATGATGCATGGTGGGTATAAAGAGGCTGCAACATATTACCCCTTTGATACCAGAAGCAGCATAAATGATGTCATCAAGGAATGTAAGGCTATAAAAGGAGGTAGGTCAATCATGGAGTGAAACTGAAGAACGGCAGCTGGACAGCTGTGTGCTCCATCAGGATGCACGTGATGTTAAAAGACCTAGGAGTGATCTCCCAACACTTTGGAGAGACCAACTACGATGAATTTACAGAAAGACACAGACAAGAGTGGAGCAGAATGCAGGCCTGTGGATAAGGTCTGCGGTGGTGCTGGGGAAAGGACCCAGAAAAACGAGGTCACGATTCCATAAAGTATCCATCATCTCTCTCTCCACCCCCTCTCCCCCATATGTGTGTGTGTATAAATGTGTGTGTATGTATTTGTATATGTGTGTGTTTTATATACATGTGTATGTATATATGTATATGTGTGTGTATGAATATACACATAAACCTTGCATCAGAGACTACCTCATGATCCAAATTTCCTAGGTTTGCTTTGAGATAATTTCTTTCCTATGCAGGAAACTTGGGGAAATGTATGCATGGTACATCACACACACTGCTTTCTCTCCTTATCCTGAAATCAACTTGCTGCTTTCAAGGACACAGCTCACAACATTAAAGAAGAAAGTCATTATTCAAAGGAAGAAAACAAAACAGAAATCCTTGAATGAGTAAGCATTAATCCCTAAGCTGCATGAGAATGCCCCAAGCCATGATAGCCTTCTCTCTTGTGGAGGCTCCTCTCCCAGAGGCCTTCCCCTACTCTCCACCCCGAGGCCTTCTGTTCCTTACCCACTGAAGGGGTAGCACATACCTATTTTTGTCTTTTTCCAGTTTCTAGTTGATTTTCATGGTTCTTCCAGCTTCATGACACTACCAGACAAATGACAGTCTCTCAGCAAGACAAAGATGATGTTCATCTTTCTTCTCCATCTTCTTAGAGCAAGATAAGGGAAACCCACCGGAGTCCTTCTTCTCTGGGACACCTTGCCACTACTCTCCCCAACAGACTCCCCTTTTCCCTCTCATCTTAAGTTCTAGCCTTATCATACTTCTCCAAGTCACCTCAGTCAGCTCACTTTGGTTTTCATGTTTTGTTTTCTCGTCTGTAAAATGGGAATGATAATACTGTATGTTCACTACCTACCTCTCAGGGTTATTGTGAAGATCAACTGATATGTAAATTAAAATGTTATATTAACTTCAGGGCTCTCTACAAAGTCAGGTTTTTTGACTTAGGGAAGGGTAAAAGGGATAAACATTTAGATAGCACCCATGTATCAGGCACATAAGCATTTTTTCTTGTATATTATCTCATTTAGTAATATTACTAAGTGAGGTACAGCAGAAGAAAAGAGCACTGAATTTAGAATCCAAGAACCTAGGTTCAAATCCAGGCTGGGCCAGAGGGCCTCTGGGGTCCCCTTTGAGCTCTCAATCTATCATCCCAACAGAGCTTACTCTCTGTCAGTGAGAATAAGAGAGAAATATGAGGAAATTGAATTTGCTGCAGGGTTTTTTCACTAGGCCTGCAAGATACTCTAGAACAGAGAACTCAATGTGAGAAGCTTGCCATACATACCCCTTATGACAGGTCTAATATTTACCATTTTACTGACACAACTTCTTCGTTCCTATCCACAACTTGTATTAGGCCCAGACCTCCCCTTCCTTTGACAGGGATTAGCTTTTCCTAAAGGAAGACAAAGCAGTCCCCAGCTCCTGACTAACAGTCCCCAGCTCCTGATTAGCCTCAGCTTCCTTGACCATTTATTAGTCACCTAAAGGCATAAAAAGTCCCAGTCATGGGCAGATGAGGCCTTTCCAACTTGATGGTTTTCTGAAGACCACGCAAGCTACCATATCCTTTGCCATAACCTGTTTTTATAATAAAACACACTTCCATATGGAGATGAGAAATGTGCAGAAAAGCTAAGGGTGATTGTGTCCTTAATGCATATTTCTCCTCTGTTAGAGCAAAGTAAACCTCCTTTTAATAACTGTTAATGACTTTCAAGTGCCCAATATTGAATTCTGAACTAAGAGACTGCAGCCATTAGAGCTCCCTCCAACACCCATCAAATCACATTGTGCATTTTTCTGTTGTTTTGGTCAGACTGAATTCTGATCAATAAATCTTCAAGAAGAGAGTCAGACTCAGGTAGAAATAGTACAAATAGATGAGTAATATAACTTCCAAACAAGCATACCATTTGAATTTGAATGCGTTGCTCTGGAAGAACAGCTAGGAAGCCTACCCAGAATTGTAGGGACAGGACCCTTAGTTTATCCAGGGTGGTGCCTCAGTCCTCTTCAGCCTCTGGAACACAAACTCCTCAAAGGCCCCCTTCCTTGGGGAAGCTGTTGATGTCTCAGCTGGGAGGAAACCAGCTAACTCATTAAGTCTCAAGAGCTAATAAAGGCACTAAAGAGCCTCTTGGCTACACCTTGGGGAGCCAGGGGCTCCCCTCCTCTCCTCAGTTATCTTCCTCACCTGTTCCCACCCCCTTAATGGACTTCCTCCTACCAGCTATTAATGCTACAGAAAGTGCTGATGATTTGGGAACACAGGATTTGGAATTAAAATTAATCAATCAAGTACTCATTAAATATCTGCTGTCAGGTACTATGCTAGACATCAGTGATGTAAAGACAAAAATGAAACAGTCTCTGACCTCAAGGAGCTTATATTTTAATAGACAACATGTGTACATGAATATATGTGTGTATATATATATATACATATACATATTTATGTGCAATTAAATAGAGACGAAAAATACAAAAAATAATTTCCAGGTAATGGGGGGCAGGGGAGTGGGGAAGCCAGGAGAGACAAAGGTGGGGATAAGGAAAGGGTAGTACTTGAGCTGAGCCAGGAAGGAAACTTTAAGGCAGCAGCAAGGAGGGAGTGCAGGCATTTGAGACAGACTATGTATGTATGCAAAGGAGATGAGAGGTGGAATTTGGTGTGTGAGGAACAGTAAGATCTGTTTGGATAGACCATATGGTGTGAGAAGGGGAGTATTGTATAACAAGACTAGAAA
The DNA here is from genome assembly GCA_028646575.1 of Pseudocheirus occidentalis. Classification (NCBI taxonomy): domain Eukaryota; kingdom Metazoa; phylum Chordata; class Mammalia; order Diprotodontia; family Pseudocheiridae; genus Pseudocheirus; species Pseudocheirus occidentalis. The sequence goes on along the minus strand of CM053595.1, from coordinate 33,642,811 downwards.
GGTAAATGTTGGAAAATTATAAAGAAGAAGCTTGACCCCAAAGAACAAAGAGGAGAAGATCCCTCCCCTCGTTCTTGGAGGTGGTGAAAGGCCTGCGTGTGTGGAACCATGTCATACACTGTCAGATGTTTTTTCATGTATTAAACACTTTTGAGATTTTTTTTCTTTCTTCTGGTTTTTAAAAACTTTTCAGTTATAAAGGATAACTTTTGGGGGAAAGAGATACAGGGGTAAATTTAGATGATATAAAAAATAAATAAATGGTTTTTTGAAAAGACAAAAAACACTCTAGAAATGTGGATTGGAGTCAGATAGTGAAGAGCCCATTTCACAGATGAGATAACTAAGATTCAGAAAGTTTAAGTGACTTGGCCATAAATATAAATGTCACCTATTGGGATTATTGCCTAAGATCACCTGATAATATGTAGGAAAGCCAAAATTCAGACCCTGCGACTTCAAAGCCAGGGTTCTGTCAGTTACACCACACATGGCTTTAAAACAAGTATTCTTAACCAGAGTAGTCTGTAGATAAATTTCAGGGAAGTCTATGAACTTGGATAAGAAAAAAAAAGGATCTTTATTTCAATATAATTAGTTTCTTTTATAATTCTATGCATTTTATTTTATGCATTTAAAACATTATGCTGAGGAGTCCATAGGTTTCAACAGAGCATACACACACACACACACACACACACACACACACACCTCACTCACAAAAGGTTAAGGAAACACAAGCTTGAGTTCAAATGTATAATCAATGTCATATTGTTTGCTGTCTTGAGGGGTTAGGGAGGGGTGAGAGAAAGAGATTTGGAACTCAACATTTTAAAAAATGAACATTTTTTAAAGTGTACACATAATTTAGAAAATATTTAATGAAATAAATAAAAATTTATTATTTTTTTGAAAATAAAAGAAATATATCTCTTGAGTTCACTTGAACACACTTTTGGATTATCTACCTAAAAGAGAAAACAGGATGCCGTGTCAAAAAATCAGTTACATTTGGTTTTAGAAAAATACATGTGCTCAGACACTCCTTAACTTCCTTCTGGGGACTTCCCTGCAAAAGGGAAGAATCTTCAGTCCTTTCCCTAGCTTCTAGAGATGCCTCTAAAGGTCCATGTATGCCAGAAATCCCCTCTGGAACTCCCACCTCAAAGAATCATAACTTTAGAGAATTAGGGTTGGAAAGGATGTCAGAAATCACCAACAAGTGGTCACCAGCCTCTCCTTAAAGATTTCCAGACCATGCCCCCACTCAAGCTAATCCATCCCATTCTAATGGTTTTTCTGTACATAGATCCCTGTGAAGACTTTCCTTCAAAGTCTAGTTCAAGCACCACCTTCTATATGAAGTCTGTCTTGATCCCACCAGCTGCTTAGGCCTTCCTCCTGAAAACCAAACCTTATACAGGGTATCCCAAAAATCTTAGTGCAGTTTTAAGTTACAAAAGTTTGAAAAGCTATTAAAATTTTAATAGCATTTAAAATGCACTAAGATTTTTGGGACATAATGTATTTATTCTGTACAAATGTATTCTATGTGTATATATTGTCTTCCATGATGGAATGTAAGCTCCTTGAGGGCAGTGATTGTTTCTTTTCTGTCTTTGTATCTACCTCTGAAGTCTGACACAGGCCCTGGCATATAATAAGCCATTAATCGATGCTTGTTGACAAATAGCAATAGCAAGACTTTTATATAGCTTTATACACACATTATCTTATGTAGAGTCCAGGCCCTAGTCCTAACCCATACCTTCTCATCCTACATAACCCTGTATGGTAGGTACTATAGGTTACCTCCTTCTCATATAACAAGGAGACCCAAGCTTCAGAAGAAGCCAAATGGCTCACCAAAGGTCACAGAGCTAGGAGGTGTCAAAGGTAGGGATTATAGAAAGATTTTTCCTTTTACTAAGGCTACTGATCATACTTCTGCACTAATGCTACCCTTTCCCATAGCCAGTTAAGAATTCCAACCAGGACAAAGAGTCTTGCTAAGTAATCTTGTTGTATAAGGAAAAACATGAGATATACCGGTGATGAGTCACATCCATACCAAATGGTTGAAAGATTGGACAATTTCCCAGTCTACAAAATGTTCTTGAAAAACTGTTAGAGCCCTGCAAAGATAATATACTTCAGCCACCTGCTGTTGGTGGAGAACTGAGTGGAACTCCCAGTCAGTGATCAGGAGAACAATGGAGAGCGAACCAATCAATTCCTGTTGCAAGACTTTTGGAATCAGCTAATGACAGAAAAGATCCAGATGAGAAGGAAATTGCATTTTGGTACCCTCTTGAGGCTAAGGGAGGTCAAGAAAGATTTCCTTAACCCAAGGAATAATTCTGTCCCAATTGGAGAAAGCATGATGGAAGACTGAATTCACAAAAACCCCTTTCCTGCCTAATATTACAGCTGGAAAGGTCCTTTGAGAGCAGAGGTTCTCAGCAACATACTCTGTTTAAGTCTTCTTGCATACCTAGAGCACAATGTGTAGTAGGTCCTTTGGTTCTACTCCTTGGGATCACACAAAACTTTCAATGAACATGAGTTTTTAAGGAGTACAGAATGGAAGGGATGTGTCAGAACAGTTGCAGCCCCTAGGTTATTCTAATCTCTGCTTTTCACCAGCTGTCCTTAGTAGATGAGTCTGGCACAATTACAGTACCCACATGACACAAGGTAGGCTGGCTGAACTGGTGAAAATGCATGTGGGAAGATGAAAGAGTAAGAAAAGCCAAAGTTAAGATAGAACAGGAAAGAGAGAGAAAGAGAGAGAGAGGGAGAGAGGGGGAGAGAGAGAGAGAGAGAGAGGGAGAGAGAGAGAGAGAGAGAGAGAGAGAGAGGTGACTGTCATAGCAAAGATGTCTTGCCTGGTTGTTGTACCTATTCATATTTTCTCATTCCTACCAATGACAGACTTAAGGGCTGATAGTCACACAATGCTAGACCAATTTTCCTGCTTTGACCAGTACAAACCTAAGGACTTAAATTAGCTGTGCAACACTGGGCACCTCTCCCTCCCCCTGGTATGCTAAAGCTACAGAACTATGGGGACCTCAAACATCCAGTGTCAAAGACACCATAGGGTCTGATATCAGGGTACAGTACATTAAGTATTAATCATCATCAAAGCTAACATTTATATAGCACTTACATGCCATGCACTGTGCTGAACATGCTATTATTATCCCTGTTTTACAAATGAGTAACTAAGGCAAATCAAGGTTAAATGACTTACCCATCCAATAAGTGTCTGGGAATGGATTTGAATTCATCTCTTCCTAACTCCAGGCCCAGCACTCTGCGCACTACAGTGCCATCCAGCCACCTTTTCATCTGACTGACATGCCCTACAAGCTCTCCGTTAACCCAGCTCATAGTGCTATGAAATGAAGAAGTATTGGGGAGGATGAGCAAGAAACTCATGGCACTAGTTAACTGTGGGTTGAGTTGGAATTTAGAGGAAAGGAGGCTTGGGAAGGTAATTGCTTGAAGTATTTTATCCTATTTCACCCAATACTTTCTTAATAACACAGTACTTTCTATTTTAAGTTGTTCTTGTTCTTAATAAAATATGAGGATATGTGACAAATCCAGGATAAAGGGAGAGGGATTCTATTAATGGAGAAGAAAGACAAGGTATTTGAGCATTACTGTGAATAGATTTTATTTCAATGCCAGGAAAAGTCCCTGAGGTAGAAGTTTGAAGCACTGTGAAAATGAAGCCTTATTTCTTAGGTCAACTTTTGAGAATATCCTCAATCCTTCAATCCTTCTGTGGGATGGAATGGAAGAAGCCAAGATGACAATGAAACTTAAGGGAGTACTGGATACTTAGACAGTGTGCAGCATTAGGCACTAATTGATATAGAATCATATCACTTGAATTTAGAAACTCTCAGAGAGTAGGGACCTGGACCCATGACTATTGTGCTTGGTGCCTAGGACATTGGGGAAAGTCAAGGGGTTGTCAATAGCCAACCATCGAGTGGACACCTAGAAGAAGAATGATGGCTCAATGATTGCAATTCTGAGGAGCAGTAAATTAAGTACTGTAAACCTGAAAAATCAGCATCCTCACAAAAGAATAGAATATGCATTCCTAGGATGCTTCAATCTGCCCCCTTCCAATCCCACCATACTGAAATCTAGCTTCTTTGGGAAGTTGCTGCAAAGCATTGGGATTTCCATTTTTATGTCTTTTGACCAGTTTTTCTCCATAGGAGTTGAATAAAAACTCTGAATATGAAGAATGTGGAGAAGCATGTGGAGACTTATAGGAACAGACGCAAAATTAAGGAAGTATAACCAGGAAAACAACATACACAATGATTAACAGTTGTGGAAATTGAGAAAGATAGAGAGAATACTATATAATGATGATGACCAACCTTGACTCTGAAAAAAATGAGAAAATGCAACTTCTTCCCCTCTTTGCAGCCTTATATGGTTGGCTTTTCTTAACTCTTTTTCTCTCTTATTTTTATTTTATTTCTCTTCTCTTTATTCTTTCTAATGAGGGATGATTCTCTTGATAGAGGAGTGAGGTCATACATTTTTGGAAAGGAAAGCAATGTGAAAATAAAAATATCAATCATTTTTTCCAAAGAAAGAAAGAAAACCTGAGTTCCAGTCCTGGCTATGCAATTTATTAGCTTATACAACATTAGATGGTGATTTTATCTCACGGAGTCTCAGTTTCCTCTTCTGCAAAATGATAGTAAAAAAGCTCATATGAACAACTTCCAAGAAAGCTCATGTAGTCTTGGTCTGCATTAGAACAAGTATACTGTATTACATTTCTTGACCAAATCTGTAATATTGTGTTCGATTCCAGGCAATCCATTTAAAGAAGGACATTGACAAAGTGGAGAATGCTCAGAGAAGGGCAACCAGGTGACCTCTAGTTCTGGCCAAATGAGGGTCAGAAAAAGAAATTAGCAATGTTTAGAGAAGGGAGGAGAATATGATAGCTGTCTATAAGTAATTGAAGAGTTTTCATGCAGAAGACGGAAGGAGACAAACATTTATGAAGCACCTACTATGTGCTGGACACTATGCTAGATTTTTACACATATAATTTCATTTGATCCACACAGTTCTACAAAATAGATGCTATTAATATCCCTATTGAGGAAATTGAGGTAGACAGAGGTTAAGTGGCTTGCCAATGGCCACACAACTAGGACGTGTTTGAAGCAGGACCAGAACTCAGACCTTCCTGCCTCCAGGCCCAGCATTCTATCCACTGTGCCACCCAGCTGCCTCAGATCAGATTAGATTAGCTCGCTTCATCTCCAGCAGGTAGCAATAGGAACAAAGGCTGAAACTTTAATGAAGAGACAAATTCAAGTTTAATATCAAGGTGATGTAGAGAGGGAAGACTGCCTAACATTTAGAGAAATGCAAACCTGGATGGGCTAAATAGGTAAGTAGCAGATTCCCTTTCCTTGAAGAGTTTCCAAGCAATGACTGGAAAACCACTGGCTAGATATGATACAGAAAGGATGCTTGTTTGGGTATAAGTTGACATAAGTGGACTTTGATGTCCCTGCCTTCTGATGTTCTATAAATCTGTGACTTCACAGAGTGTTCCACTGGGTCATAGGTTAAGAGTTTGAAGGGATCTTAGAGATCATTTTGCTCTCTGTCCTCTCATTTTGCTCATGAGGGAGTTTGCTTATCTTTAAAATCAGTAGGTTAGATTCATTGATCTCTAGGGACCCTTCCAGGTCTAAACTCTCTGATCCTATAGGAAGCTTCACAGGAATATGGTGGAGGGATGGGAGTGGGAGGTGGAAATATATTTGGAATTGGCTGTGATGTCAAAACAAAGGGGATAGAGATTGGACCTGTGATTATAATTTCATTGAAAATCCCAGGTGAAGAAACTCCCTTTACCAATACAGGCTGTCAACTTCACTGCAGCTAATAGGCTTGGGATAATTGTCCAAGGGTCTGAGGGGCTCTCTTGGCTTTAAGGCCTGCTCTCCATTTGCTACACCTCTCCACAAAAACAATAATGCATCAATAAAATATAAAATGAATTCCATCTTATTAGGTTCTAAACAGAATAAATAAATCTTATCTTAATTCTAGGCTCCAAAATCTACTTTCTACTACATCACGCTTTAAAGATCAAACAAGATGACTCATAGGAAAACACTTTGTAATGACAAAGCCCTATATAAATGTTAGCTGTTATTAGAATCGAAAGAAAAATCCCTAGCTGCTTGGTGCAGTGAGGCGTTCACAGGCTTCTGAGTCAGTCAGTCAATAATCAATAAACATTTATGAACTACCTACTATGTGCCAGGAACTGGGAATACAAGAGGAAAAGGAGGGGGGGGGGACAGAAAGACAATCCTTGCTCTTACTGAATTCACAATCTACTGGGGGAGTCAACAGATAAATCACAATGATTTAATTATATACAGGATAAATTGGAAATAACCAACAGAGGGAAGGCACTAGAAAAAAGGAATCTTAATTAAGAGAATCTGGGTTTTAATTCTGGTTCTGCTACTTATTACTAGCATGTGACTTTGGGTAAAGCTCTCTGAGTCTTACTGGAGAGAAATGGGCTATATAATCTGATTTCTAGTTCTACATATTTAAGTCCAGTCAAGGTTAGGGGAAGAGAAATTAAACTACAGAAACTGGTTTTGTTTGGAAAAAGTTAATTTCACATAAAACACCACAATATCAGTTCTCTCTTCCAATTATAAAGTCCGTAAAACCACAAAACATATACCCACTCAACCCCCACACACAAAAAATTGAAAAACCGAAATCACCCAATTTTCTTTCAGCATCTCCAAACTCTCTGTTTTCGTGTTCGGGTTTTCTTCATTGTTGTTCTGATGTGTTTGTTTTACATCTAGAAAGGTCAGTGACTCAGAGATGGCTTAAAATTTTAATATGGCTTGAGAAGGGTCCCCATTCAGGCTGAGAGCCCAGGGGAAAGCAAAGCACAACCTAATTGCTCACTGACTTAGAGCTTCCCATACACTGCCACAAATGTCCTATTATTCCCTGTTGTAGAAGTGTCTAAGGTGTCCAAGGAAAATTCTCTTTTGTCTTGTCTCATATCTCCCTCTAGTGGTTCCAACTGTATTGTAAAAGCTAAGGAAATGAACAGACTGTTCCCCATCCTTTAAGGGAAAGCCAATCAATCAATGAAGAACCATTTATTAAGCTCCTACTGTGTGCCAGACACTGGGAAACAAGTACAAAGGAAGAAATATTCCTTATCTGCGAGGGATGCAAGAAGAAATGGTTTCAAAGTTTAAATCTCAGGATTAGAAGACACAGTTAAGTATTGAGCTAGGGGGCAGTACAGGTAGTCAGAACACTTGATGGGTCACAAGACCCAGATTCCAGTTATGGTCCCGCCTAAAAGCGAAAAGTGTCAAATGCAAAGCCTCACTGCATCTGCAAAACTTCCCAGCCTGAGCCAAATCAAAATGTAATTGGGAGATATTTAACAAAATGAACAAAAATATAATACAACATAGATAATGTGAAGATGTGGTTTTCTAAGTCACTGTACTACCCACAGATATCCTTATGAACAGGTTAATGGCCCCTCTTTGTATTGGAGTTTGGCATCTCTGATCTTCAGTGCCTTTGGAACATTCCTTCTCCTGTTTGTAATGAGGGAATGAACTAGGTGAATTCTGAGGTGTCTTCTAGCTTTAAAAAATTAATGTAAAATGAGATTATGAGCATGTTTTTAAACAGAAGGATAGAAACTGGGTCTATGATATCACTGGTATGAGGAATTTCCCAGTGTGAGGAGATTCCAATGCAGGCCAGCACCTTCTCTGCAACCTTTAATCTTAGAGAATTACATAGGACCAAGATGTCAAACATTACTACACTCCCCAGGGCCTCTTGAACCAGATTAAAATGTAATTGGGAGAATCTTAACAAAATAAATTAAAAATATCATTGAAATAAGCATTAATAAAATGTAGATATAATAAAAAATATAGGTTTATATTTCACAATGTATATTATGTGACTTAATGTAATGTAATTCATTTAGTATATATAAACATACATTAAAATTTTAAATCAAATCAATATATGGCTGCAGGGCTCTTTATTCTCAATGACCTTATTTCTAGCTGAGTTTGACACCAATGACCTAGGGCACTGAGTGTTGAAGCAATTTAATTATTTGATATCTATCAGAGAAGAGGCTTGATTTCAAGTCTTCCTGACTCCAAGAACAATTCTCTATCTACTACACCCTGCTGCCCCTTGAAAATAGGAAAGAGACACAAATGTTCTCTGAGGCATCAGTGCTTTAATAAGTTATCCTTCACAATGGTATTTTCATTTTAAAAATGAAAACTGGAGAAATCAGTTCTTAACATAAAGAAATAACTCTACTAATGGTGAAATTCTAGATACCATGGCACCTCAGGTTGAGGTGAGATTTGGTGGCAATTGGACCTTCCTTTAATCACACATTATGCAAGCACCCTCTCATCTCACTTACTATATAAATCTGACTTTGGCAGGGATTATATAGGACAGAGAATTATGGGTGAAACAGACTACAACTGGTCTGGTTTGCCACTTCTCCTCCACTTTATCCCATCTGTTCCCAGTTTCTGCCAGCAGATTCATCATTTCTAACTGCATAGAGAATCAGAAGTTGCCCAAGATTCAATATGTGACCCTCTTCTTGTCTCTGTAGCAAGCTATTAAATATCTATGTCAAGTCAACAAAATGCTTATTGACCTACGTCCATCTGACAGCTATGACTCTGTGCCTTGAGTCGGCTCGAATCACAAGGCCAAAAAGAACAAGGGAACAAAGGAATAGAGTGAATGAGATGTCTCTGTTGGCCACTAGAAACTTGAATTTGATTATTTCAAAGTCAGAGACATTGGAGAGCCAGAGGAAGAAGCAAGAAGAGGCCAGAGTGTTCCCCTGTAAATCTGGCCTGCCCTTCCCTATACCCCACAACTCGATTAGATTATGAGCTCCTTGAGGGCAGAGACTACCTTTTGCTTGTTTTGTAGCCCTGGTGCTTAGCACATAGTAGGTGCTTAATAAATATTTATTGATTGCTTGAATATTGATGAGTTAGACCTCATCTGGTGTTATGACCCACAGTTTAAGAAGGGCTGTTCTAAAGGTTTTGCAACTGAATTGTCAATTAGGAACTGTGCTATATTTCCTTCATTCTGTTGCCTCTTCACAAAAGAAACAGCTGGGAAGTACCAAAGAAACTAAACTGGTCTTTCCTGGAACTCCTGGGGGTAGCCTGGGTCTAAGACAGTGACTTCCAATGTTTTTTGTTCTGACAACCCCTTTCAACAACAGAAAAAAAAGTATTATGAACTGCCAGTGTAATGTAATATACAACTTACAATATTCTATAATTATTTACTGTTTAAGACACCATTTTAAAAATTTTAATATGTATCCATGAGGTCATTGTTACAAAACTCCAAGAGGTTCAAGAACCACTAAACGGAGCTAGCTAGCTAGCTAGATCACTAGGAGAGATTTCAGGTATGTAGCTGCATGGTAGATGTTTTATTGTGGACTCTTCATTCCTTTTAAAAAATCATTCTATGTAAATGGGATGCAGTATCCAAACATGCTTGTCTGTTCATTTGGGGAGTGACTCCATTATGCCAGGATCACACAATTAGAGCTTAATGAAATATAATTAAGTTCAGAGAGTATCAGAGGCCTCTGGTAGCTAGAGATTGAATAGTTCTCATTTGTAAAATTCAAACTAAGCATGACCCGTAGAAAAGCAAGATTAGTTCAAACACCCTGAGAGAAGTAAAGCTGGAGAATATAGGATGTCACCCAGTCTTTGAGAATCATCATAGCACTTCCCCAGCATTTCTTCTTAATGTGGTAGTATCCTAGGGTGAACATGGGCCAGTGCCTGATTCATCTAGTCCAGCGACTAGACCCCCTTTGGGGGTCGCCTAAGACCATCAGAAAACACATATTTTTGATGGTCTTAGGAACCGAGACACAGCTCCTCTATGGGTCCTCCCACATGCAGATACGCCCACATACAAGTATTAAATGGTCGCAGCATTAGGAAGGTTGAGAACCACTGATCTAGTCAAACAACCAGGGTAGCCTCTAGTAGGA
>CM053595.1:33620075-33632155 GCA_028646575.1 Pseudocheirus occidentalis | reverse complement strand
TTTTTTTTTTTTTTTAGCTCTGTGAAACTGTGCTTGCAGGGGTGAAAACTCTGTTCGAAATCGCTGGGGTTTCCCCAGCTGCCGGAGCTATTAGGGGGCATTGCAAGTCCCCCCAGCTTTGGCTTGCTGAAAGCACACCCCAGGACCAGCACCCAAGACCACAATCTGGATCCAGGCCACTCAACACAAGAGCACTTGGCCCTGATCAATTGATTCAGCCCTCCTGCAGAGTCTGCAGGCCAGGGGCTGTGAAGCAACCCAGTGGGGGCTACCACAGGTTCCAGCAGTTCCCCTCCCCCACTGCTTCTTTGCCCCGGGGGCAGATTGGCCGAACTGCTTTTCCTCCTCCAAATTTAGTTTCAAAGTTTCGCTTTCACTAACCATCTCTGACCCTGGTTTGGGGGATTTAAAGATCCCCTCAGGCAGGTGCTTTAGATCTTCTCTGAAGTAGACTCAAGCTGGGGCTTAGAAGGCTCAGCTCCTCCTTGCCGCCCTGGGGCCTGGTCTGGCCAACTCTGTGGTTTTGGGCTGGGCTGGTCTCTTCTCCAGCGCAAGCTGCCCCTCTCTGGCTGCACCTCTCCCGGCCCCGTTCCTCACACCTTGGCAGATGTGGAGGTCCTGGAGGCTGCAGATCCTCTCCTCTGAAGACTGGCTGCAGTGCGGCTCGGCTCAGCTCAGCCTGTCTCCTTCCTACCACCCTGGGCCTGGCCGTGGTCCCTGCTGCTGAGCTGCCTTTAGTAAGAGTTGTTTTTTCTGTGTTTTTGTGAGTCTGAGAGTCCTAGACTTTGTCTGGGCTCATATTTTATGGATGTTTAGGGTGGCAGTGTGGGAGCTGCAGGACCTTGCTGCTTCTACGCTGCCATCTTGCTCTGTCCCCCTTGACCCACTGCTTTTTGAGTTTGTTAATACTAATGCGTTTAATTCAGATTTATTGATCACTTACGTTTTCACTTTCTCTATCTCCTTTGGTAGTTGTATCAGCAAGCACCCTAGCACACCCAGGATGACTGCCAGCACAAGTTCTTTGATCTGATTTTCTAAAGGAAAGCAGCTGAAAAGAGGTTAGCAATTTTACTTTAATCAAACATACATATCATTCACTTAGTTCAGGAGAAAAAGTCAGCACCATGAACTTCAGAAAATATAAACAGAAATTATAAGCAGGCAAAAAATACGGACAGAGAAAAAGAACACAATTCAGCAGACCAAGAGAAAGGGCATCTAGCCATCTGACCATTACATACATACATAGTTACCAGAGAGAGAAGCACCAACATCTGGGTTTTCAAAGCTGGGGAGCTCAATGGCTCCCCAGAGTCTCATCTGGTCAAATTGTATAACTCTTCCCATAAGTGAGGCCCAAAGCAAAACCTCATCTCAGAGTATACATACCCTTCTTCAGGGTCAGAGGACATCCCAACCTTCATGACCCACTACTTAATTACAAAGTGACAAAAGGTGTGGGCCTTCCTGAAAAACAAGCCTCCCTAAGCAAGCTTCTCTTGTTGGGCTCCAGGTGAGGTCCATTAAGGGGCAGGGAAAATCTTCACATTCCCTTACCATCGCAGTAGTCCACACTTCTCTGTGTTGACCTTGATCCTTTATGCCTTCCAGGGAGCTAAGAAGTCCACTACCATGCACTCTGCTTCTCCCTATTTCTGCCCCCGTTCTCTGGTCATCATTGTTGTTCGTCCTTTGTTCTTGAAGAGGACCACCTACATCAGAAGCATAATGTCTTGACTTGCAAGTGAATTGGATTTAAGTGAAGCAGAGCTGTGCAAATCATTAGCCTTACTCTGTCCTCAGAGCTCTTTCCTCCTCATTGTCCCATTTTCCTACAGCCCTATGTTTGTTGGCTATTTGTATAGCAAAGGGCTAAAAAAGATATACAAAGTGCTGTCAATGTGTTAGCTAGTATTATCCTTCTCAAGTAAAATAATGCCTCTGTCCAGTTATAATGTATATCCCTCTTTCTCGTGGCCTCTAAGAAGTATTTGGACTTTTCATTTACCTGGAACTAATGCTAGTCATTTAACAAAGTAGAAAACTGAGACTCAGAGAAATTTTGTGATTGCCTCTTGTCACATGGGTAGCCAAGATTAGAACCCTGGCCTCCTTACTCTCTGTCCAATTCATCTTCTGTTCTATCACAAACTGCTGTACCAGTTGTTCTGGGGAATTTGAATTGTGAACTTTATGTCTAATTATGGATTAAAAGGCCTTATCTTAGATAAAACCAGCAAAACGGATTGAAACCAGGTGTGGATGAGTTGCCTGGCTTTTGTTTTTCTTTTTGTTTTGTTTTGTTTTTTTGGAGGGAGGGCAGTACTTATTGGCATCCCAGGAAAATAGAAACTTCTTTTGGGCAAGGACAGTTTTATTTTTTTCTTAAATTCTCCAGCACCTACACCATACCTGGCACATAAGACTAAAAATAGCAGCGAACACTTACGTGGGCTAGCAAGGTAGCACAGTGGATAGAATGCTGAGCTTGGAGTTGGGAAGATCAGGGTTCAAATCTGGCCTCAAACATTTACCAGCTGTGTGACTTGGCTTAGAATCTCTCTTCATATACTTACTTGCTAAGTGACCTTGTACAAGTCACTTAACTTCTCTCAACATCAATTTCCTCACCTGTAAAATGGAGATAACAATACCTATTTCACAGGGTTGTTGTAAATGACAAATGAAATGATATGTGTGAAATACATTGCAAATCTAAAAACACTACACAAATGTTGCTGTTGTTTACTCATATCAGACTCTTTGTGACCCCATTTGAGGTTTTCTTGGCAAAGATACTGGAGTGGTTTGTTATTTCCTTTTCCAGCTCATTTTACAGATGAGTAAACTGAGGCAAACAGGTGACATAAACCAGGTCTTCCTGATTCCAGGGCCATTGAACTATCTTCTGCCGCATGTGAGTAGAAAGAATTGAATCAAATGCATAGAACTAAAATGGCACCATGGAGTCAGTCTGAGATTGTGGCTCAGGTAACCTAGCAACCCAACAGGGTCTTTCTTCTTTACTTTTCAGGTTTAATTTGACTCCATGGCCTTGAATTTACTTATCACAATGAATCTCTCTGACACCTTCGATGTTACTCAGAGAAGCTTAGCTTTTGGTAGTGCTGAGATTTACTTCATCAGCTCTCAAAAGGGATGCCCCAAATTGGCAGACTGGAAGCCAATCTGCTTCCCTTTGGTGCCCTGGTGCCTCCCAGGTATCTTCTTTCTTCCATGTTTTAACTTGTTTCCTAGTTAAGAAGAAATTGCTTTTCCCCCAACTTGGACTCCCTCATTTGGGTTGAAGAATGTGGGGAGATAATGTGGATGTTTGTGTATGCGTGCATGCTTGTGTGTGTGTGTGTGTGTGTGTGTGTGTGTATGTGTGTGTGTATGTGTGCATGTGTGTTTAGGTGGAGTGGAGTGGGTCAGATGGTTATGATGAAATGATAATACCGCCGCTTTATTGCTAGAATGAGGTCAAGAAATTAACTTGGCATTTCCTAATCTTTTCCAAGGTGAGCTATTTTTAAATTTTTCTCCTGAAAGACATTTAGATTACAGAGAGAGAAGAAAGCCTAATTTTGAATGTTTTATACACTTTTACCCTGCCCTGAAATTAATATCACTTTATATCACCTTCCTTTTCATTCCAGCGTGTACAATGCACCCCTCTTGCCTGCTCTCTAATGTATCTATCTTTTATTAAATAAGATTGTGGCAAAAATGGAGGAAGTTAGAAAGACCTAGATTCCAGTCCTACTTCTGATGTAAACCGACTTCTTGACCCTGGATGAGTCACCTCTCAGTGCCCAGGGCAACCATAAGATTCCCAGAACAATTGTCCTTTGGCAAATTGAGAAGGGAGTTGTCTTACTGGGAGATCTCCACACCAGTGAAATCAGGTCAGGACAAAAAAAAAAAAAGATCAGTAAGAGTTCATTCTTAGACAAGATGAACACTAGAAACAAACCACTACTCAGTGCTAACTGGTTCTTACAATTCTGCTTTTTTTTAACTAATCAAAATCTGCATTCCTTACCAGTGCCATTTAATGAGTTTTTTTCTCTTTTTTGTTTCTTATAAAGTTCCATTTTCCTTTTCATCTTCATGCACTTACCCAGGCCGTTCCTCCTTGCTTATATAGTATTCCTTAGGGCACCCTCCTTAAAATCCTCTTGGATAAGCCTGAATGCAAAGCAAATGCAAGGAAACTTAGGTTTGACCTATTTCTGGGCATGCAATGATGGAAACTGTGCTTCAGATGCTTCAGAGCATGTATAGATTTCCTCTGGTTACTTCTCAATGGCCTTGATGACTCAGGAATTCATGCTGTGTTGTGTCTTTTAATTGTATACTAAGTGAGAACTCCTTGGACATATTAAAAGAATGATACTCAGCCCTGAGGCCTCCTCATCCTGCTAATTTCAGAGTGTAAGGATGCCTCTCTGAGCTACAGGGGAGCCTAGGTGCATGTAGAGGGTGCACTTCTCCCTAACCTGTTGAAAGTTAAGAGCTCAGACGGGGCCTCATCATATTGGTTTGTTCCTTCCTTTTGGTATAGATCCTTGTGAGATCTCAAAAGGCAGCTGGAGTTTTCCCCTTCTCAGGTACCTGAGTAGAAGGGTAACAGCTACCAGAGAAATTGTGGTAGCAACCGAAGTAGCATCAAACAGATCAAAAGGGAAAGAAGTACCCCGAAAGAAAGAGATCACTTGAAGGAAAGAACCCATCTGACATTGACTAGACTATTTTCAGTGGATATAAGAATGCCACATGGATAATTAATAGCTCTTTGCAAAGAAAATGTTTGCAAATGTCCTAATTAAACTTGAAAATTAGCCGCCAAACTGATTGTGCTAGTAGTTATATGTTAACTGGATTCTCTGTGATTCTCTATTCTTCATTATGTAGTCTTTTCTGTGTGGGAATAAAATTGCCTGTTCTATATCAGGTTCACGTTTTATATTAGATACTTCCTTTATTTCCCCCCTTTAGGGGGTCAGGGAGACCTGAGACTAGGGCCAAAAGTAAAGGTGGGGATGGATGGAAGCTCGGGAAATCCTAATTCCCTTATTGAGAAAACAGAGCAATGGACTTAGGGGGAATTGCCAGGGCAACACAAGCAAAAGGAGAGGGGGTGGGTGAGGTTGATTAATTAGTTAAATTAATGAACTCATTCAGAATCTCGGAATCCTTAGCTTCTTTCAAAGTTCAGCTCCAGCACCACCTCCTCTATTTAGTGGCAAAGAGAGGATCTTACTTCACACCCATAATACCATTGTACCATACTCCCTCATCTCAGCTCCAACTCATGCCTGGAGAATGAGTCACCTTTAAAATATTACCCACAAATGATTATTCAGCCCTTGCTTCAACATTTCTAGTAACAGGAACTCACAATTTCAGAACACAGCCCATTTGCTTTTCAGAAAGATTTAATTATTAGGAAATTCTTGAGATCAAGCTGAAATCTGCCTTCCTGTTACTTCCATTCAACTTCTAATCCTCCTTGTTCAGAGTTAGCTAAGAGGATATTGGAGTTAATTATAGGACTGTCAAGGTCTAATTTCTACTGCTGTGTCATGGCATGGAGCTGACCCTGGATTCTCCAAGGCTGTGTCAATCGAGTAAAAACTCCACTTTCCTACTTTGAGCATTTGGCTTTTAGAATGGACAGTGTGTCTTGTCATCCCAGGATCAGCAGGCTAAATTTGGACATGTGCATCTCTTGGTTGACTTTTGAGTGTCATATTTTTCAGCCACAAACATTTTTAAAAACATATTTATTTATTAGTTTTCAACATTCCCTTTTATAAGATTTTGAGTTCAAATTTTTTTCCCCCCTCTCTCTCCTCTCTGCCCCAAGATGGCATGGAATTTGATATAGGTTATACATGTCCAATCATATTAAATGTATTTCCACATCAGTGATGTTGTAAAGAAGAATCAGAACAAAAGGGGAAAACCATGAGAAAGAAAAAAACAACAAAAAAAGAGAAAATAGTATGTTTTAATCTGCATTCAGACTCCATAGTTCTTTCTCTGGATGTGGATAGCATTTTCCATCTTGAGTCTTTTGGAATTGTCTTAGAGCATTATATTGCTAAGTCAATCATAGTTGATCATTGCATAATATTACTCTTAGTGTATACAATGTTCTCCTGGTTTTGCTTACTTTCCTTAGCATCAGTTCAGGCAAGTCTTTACAGGTTTTTCTGAAATCTGTCTGCTCATCATTTCTGATAGCACAGTAGTATTCCATTACATTTATATGCCACAACTTCTTCAGCCATTGTCCAATTGATGAACATCCCCCCAATTTCGAATTCTTTGTCAGCACAAAACGAGCTGCTATAAATATTTTTGTACATGAGCCACAAATATTTTTGGCAAACATTTATTAAATGATAAGGGGTCATGATCTTTGATGGAGGAAGTTTCTGTGGCAACAAAAGCATGAATCCTTGTAGTATTGAAGTTATTATCTATTATTATTATCATCTATTACTACTACTACTACTACCACTACTACTACTTCTACCACTACTATTACTACTACCACTACTACTACTACTACTACTACTACCACTACTATTACTACTACTACTACTACTACTACTACTACCACTACTACTACTACTACTACTACATCATCATCATCATTATTACTGGTAGTAGTAGTAGTAGTAGTAGTAGTAGTAGTAGTAGTAGCTGACTACTACTACTAAATCATCATTATTACTAGTAGTAGTAGCTACAGCAATTTTTAAAATTAGTAGTTCTTATTATATATAGATATCGAATATACAAATTTAAAATTTGTTACCTATCATGTTTTATTAGTAGTAGTTACCAATGAGTATTTACTAATTGCTTATTATAACATTATTAATTGCCTGTTATGTACTCTACTAGGAGCCGGGGATACAGTGATAGAAAATGGGACACTCTCTGGTCTCAAACTTTCTAGAGATTTGCATTGATACAGAATAAACATATGCAGAACAACTACAAGATAAATATGAGTAGTTAGTGAGGGACAGCACTAGTGCTTGTGGGGATCAGAGTAATAATAATATTTTATTTGAATTGTAAGACTCAGATAAGATCATGTATATAAAGCAGCTTAAAAACTACAAAGTAATAATACTATAGCATTTATATAGCGCTCTAAGGTTTGCAAAGTGCTTTACATACATCTCATTTTGTCTTCACAATAACCATAGGAGTTAGGTGCTATTATTTCCTTTTACAGCTAAGGAAACTGAGGCACAGAGAGGTTGAGTTATTATCACTATACTACACAATATAATGTAATGTCATATATGTGAAATATCACATATCACATTTCATATAGTACTTTATGGCTTACAAAAATGGTTATGTACCTTATTCCATTTGATCCTCAAAACAACTCAAATGAGATTATTATATTAGCCTAGATTGTTTTAGTAGATTAGCTGGTAATCTCCTAGCAGTGAGTAAGGTCTAAAACAAATGGGAAATTGGCCAGGGGAATTATTTTTGGAAGAGAAATAGTAGAAAGTGTGTGAAATCACACATGGAACAATACCAGGAAAGGTAAAGCACCTAGTAGCCGTGGGTGGCCAAGGAGCACAGTAGTCTCTTGTGTTCTATGCTTCAGCTGGCCATTCCTAGAAACTTTAAAATCCACAAATTCTTAGAGCCAGAAGGAGAATTAGAGATCATTTAGTTACAGGGGTTCTTAGCCTGAAGTCTGTGAATTTACATTATTCTGAGAAAGAGTCCAAAGGTTTTACCATACTGTCAGAGGGATCCATGACACACAAAAATGTTAAAATTCTTTGTTATATCCCGTCTCCTTTCTGTCTCCTCCTCTTCCTCCTCCTCCATTTTACAGATGCATAAAGTGAGACCCACTCATATCAAGTGACTTGCTCCAGACCACTCTCTTCCCTTTCCCTCAGCTTTGCCCTGACCCTGGGCATTCCCGGTGACAAAATCTTAGTGCTTTGAAGGATGCTTAGGCAAGATTCAGAGCATTCTTCTCTGGGCACAGCGAGGCTCTTCCCAATTCCCCTACTTTGCATTTCATGCTGCTCTTTGTGTGGCTTTCAGTTATGTGATGAGGCAACAGTGAAACCCCAAAGACAGTTTAGTGTTTCCCCTCAAGCTAGCCCAGTATTTGCCCTCAAAAAAGGGAATGAGAAAAAAAAAAGAAATGGAGCCTCCAGCTACCTACTTCTTAGGAAACAGAAGTAAGTCATATGAGGGCTTCTCACCAGATTGCTAAGAGGCTCACTGTGCTTGGGTGGAAAAAAAACAAAAGCAAAAATGTAGTGATGACCAGTAACAGAGATTAATGGACTACATATTTGGAGACCAAAGTTCTAGTCTGAGTTTTGCTATTAATTAATCACTAAACATTTAGAAATATCTAGCACATGCCATACACTGAACCAGGGCTTAGGATACAAAGAAAAAATGAAACAGTCCTTGTCCTCAAGAATTTTCCATGCTTTCAGGGAAAACAGTAGGTATATGACCCTGGAAAAGTCATCTCCTTTCAAAAGAGGGAATTGGAGAGGATGAACTCTAAGGCCTCTTCCAGCTATAAGATTTTAGTCTTTTATTAAGTGATTAACCAGCTAGGAACAGTGATCCTGATATTTAGGTCACTGATACCTTGAATATCTGTGTTATCCCCTAGGCAGAAGTTAAGCTTCATGAGGGCAGGTGCTCTTCTTCATGCTTTGTATAGTGCTTTGCATATAGTAGGCACTTACGAAATGCTTATTGATTAGATTTAGTCTAGCATGTTAAAGGAATATATGTCAAGGTGGCGACTGAACTTGAAAGAGGGGCACAATAATGGTGGATTTTTTTTTACCATTCACATTCACCACTTTGTGCCACTGAAACTTGGTAAGTGGCCATCACTGACATGCATCCTACCAGTAACCAATGCCTGCTCTTATGGAGTAGTTTTAAAAAAAAGTTTGTGTGTTTGTATATATGTACACGTGTGCACAATAAATATATATACACATATGCACACACATGTCTATACTTATATGGACACACATGTCTTTATATGTATACACACATATTTCTATATGTCTATATGTATCTCTCTAAAAACCCACGTATATGTGGATATATGCACATTACTAAAAACATTACATTAATGTTTCCACATATGACCTGCATTATTTTAGGTATATATCTACATACGTATATATATGTATGTATGCATATAAACTTCCCTGATTCCTGCCATAAACTCCATGGAGTTTCTGTGGCAATGTTAGAAGTGAATGTGAGTCAGATAATTCACATTCAGATAGCACATTCCAAGCTGAAAACTGCTTGCTTCTCAACGGCTTTGTGAGGTAAGTTGTACTGGAGGTAACATCGTCTCCATTTCACAGACGAAAAAACAGACTCAGAGACAGACTAAATGACTTGACTAAGATTGTGAAACTAGTAAGTAAGAGGGATTTGAACCCAGGCCTTCTGACTTCACTATACTGTACTGATGTGTCCAATCAGCACTAGATCACAAAGAGAGTTTTGTGGAAATAGGTGTTTGACAGCTTCTAGCAGATCACAGGTTAATTGTGGAGAAGAGGACTGTAGACATCATTGTTAGTGTCCAATTCCATGGTGCTTTTTAGGATAATAGATTTAGAGGTCAAATGGGTCTCAGAAATCATCAACCCATGGCCTTGAGGCTCCATGTGGCCTTCCAGAAAATTCCACGCTTAAAGATCTAGAAGGCCACATGTAGCCTCAAAGTCTCAGGATCCCCACCCCGATCTAATCCAACCCCCTCATTTAACAGATGGGAAAATTGGGACTCAGGGGTTCAGAATTGCCCAAGATTGCACAGGCACTGTATGGAGCGGTTGGTATTTGAGCACAGGTTCTATGACTTCAAATCCACTGCTCTTCATTGTACCTGAAGCACCAACACATAGTCTGAATCCAACTGATTTCTTCAGGCTTATTGGAATGCAGTATAATAGAAAAACATCTTTATTAAGTGCTTGCTGCATGTGGGACACTGTGCTAAACACTGGGCATACTCACTGAATTCAGGATAGTTTTTGCCCTCAGGGACTTAGTATTCTAATTAGGAAAGACAACACACAGAAAAGGTTCAGCTGAAAATCAGATGGAAATACCTAGGAGTCTGGAGGGTGTAACAGAAGGGCAAATGGTAAGGCCCAGTTGTGTTCTATTCTTACCAGAAGGAATGGAGTTGGAAACTTTTTAATCAATTGAGGTATGTAAACAATCACATCCACAATCCATAATTATTGGAAAGGGGGTGGGATTGAGCACTGGAGTGGAGTGGGATTATCATTTACTATCCTGATCTACCCTGGTAGAGTGTCCACACAAGGAAGTTCTCTTTACCAACAGAATCACAGGTATAATCCCTATCACTTTCCTGATATACTCAACATTCCAGTAAAACTGGCCCACTCACTTGTCCTCATGCATGAGATAATGCTAACTGATTCCACTACAAATCTAGCTGGTCCCTTGCAGCAAGATCATAATTATATACTCCCTCACCAGTTAGCTATCCCACTCTCCACGGCTGTTGTCACAACTCCTTTTGCCTCTTTTTAAGTCTCCAATGGCACACTTTGCTGAGGATTTTGCCTCACGCATCTTGGAAAAAATTGAAGCCATTTACATATCCCGTTTCTTCTGTCCTCCTCATCTCAAATTGTTCAGACATATTCCTCTAATATTTCCTCCACTCCCGTACTATCTCTTCCCTCACTTGCCACACCAAGACTAACAAGACTACATGCACCTTTGATCCTAAATTCCTCCTTTGTTAGTTCTTCATCCACACCATGCCCGCTAACCACGTGTTCTCTAAACTTCTAAACTGGGTCCCCTTCCTTTTTGGGGTAAGGTTAGATATCACCCCTATGCATATCATTCCCAGATCAATATTTCTAGCCTTATTTTCTTGATTTATAGTCATACATTCTCAACTACTTCCTGGACATCTCAAATGAAAAGTTCCATAGTTAAGTCAGCAAATATTTATTACTAATATGCTTAGTAAATGTCAGGCACTGTGCTAAGTGCTGGTGATATGAAAGACAGTCTTTTCCCTCAAAGGAGCTTACATTCTAATAAGGAAGACAACTTATAAAAGTTGAAAAAAAGCCTTCTCAGATATAACACATCCAAAATAGTACTCATTCATTATCTCTCCCTCTAAATCCTCCTCTGATATGAGCTTCCTTAGTACTATTGAAGGCACCACTATTCTTCCATTCACTAAGACCCAACATCTCAGTGTCATTCTTAACTTCTGAGTGTCTCTCCACATATCTAATTCATCACTAAATCTTATAGCTTCTTATAATCCTTGATCCCTTTTTTCCACTTTTGTAGTCACTACCCTGGTACATGCCTCCCACCTGAATTCCTGCAATAGTTTTCTAACTGGTCTCCCTGTCTCAAGTCTTTTCCCATTCTAGTCAGCTTCCAGGATGACTTTTCTAAAGTGTGTGACTATGTTAACTTCTTCCCCCTTACTCCTTAGCAATGAGCTCCAGTAGCTACCTATTACCTCCATGGTAAAATATAAAATTCCTCTATCATTTAAAACTCTTTATAACCTGGATCTTTCCTACGTTGCCAGGATTCTTACACTTTATTCTCTTCCATATACTATGATCCAACCATGCTTGTTTATTTGTAGTTTCTTAAGCACTACTCTCCATCTCCTTTCTTCGTGCCTTTGCATTGGCTGCCCATCATGCCTGAATTTTTTGCTTCCTCTTTGTTTCCTAGGCTTCCTTTAAGACTCAGTTCAAGTCTCACTTTCTTTAGGAGGTCTTTCCTGGTTGCCTTCTCCTTATAGATTGATAGATGCACTCTTTATATGTCTTGTATGTACCTAGTTGTTCATATATCCCCACCAATAGAATGTATGCTCTTTGCCATTCCACAATTGATAAATGGTCAAAGGATATAAATAAGCACTTTTCAGAGGAAGAAATCCAACCTCTCAATAGCCATGTGAAAAATGTTCTAAATGACTAATAATTAGA
>CM053595.1:33609501-33619975 GCA_028646575.1 Pseudocheirus occidentalis | reverse complement strand
ACAAACAAGAAAATAATAAAATATAATAAACATAATATTTATTATAATACAATAAATATAATTAATAAATTAATTTTATCAATTAATAAATTAATTAATAAAACACATTAATCCAGTAATACCACTACTAGGTCTATACCCCAAAGAAATCAAAGTAAGAGGAATAGGATAATATGTACAAAAGTTGTGTAGCAGCCTTTTTGTGGTAGTAAAGAATTAGAAATTGAGAGGGTGAACATCAATTGGGGAATGACTGAACAAGTCTATGAATATGATGGAAAACTAATGTACTGTAAGAAATGATAAAAAGGATGGCTTCAGAGAAACCTAGGGAGACATATATGAACTGACGCCAAGTGAAGTGAGCAGAACAATTCATACAATGACAAGAATACTGTAAAGATAATCAACTTTGAAGGATGCAGTAACTCTGATCAGCCCCATGACTAACCACCATCCCAAAGGGTACATGATGAAACATGCTATTAACCTCCAGAAAGAGCTTATGTTTTCAGAGTGCAAACTGAAGCATATTTTCTTTTCTTTTCTCTTTTGGATATGGCTAATGCAAGAATCTGCATAACTAAAAACATATGTAATGGGAAAAAATGAACATCCTGACAAGAAAAAAAATAATGTTTTTCTGCTTTTTGTATCTTCGGTGCTTAGCATAATGAATGACATGTAGTAAATGCCTAATAATAATGATATTTAGCATTTATATAGCATTTTAAGGTTTGCAAAATATTTTACAAATATTATTCTCACAACAACCCTGGGGGGAGGTACTATTGTTACTCCCATTTTATAGAGGGAGTTTAAGCAGGAAAAATTTAAGTGACTTGCCTGGGGTCACACAGCCAGGAAGTGTCTGAGGTAGTATTTAAATTGAGATATTCCTGACTCTAGGTCCAGGCCTCTATTTAGTTCTTCACCTGACTGTCTAATGCCTATTGATTGACTGTAGAGTAAGTGGAGGGAAGCAATTTATGATAAAATTGGAAAAGGTAATTGGTTCATGTTGCAAAGGTCTTTAACCACCAAACAGAAAAATTTATAATATATTCCAGGGGTAATGGGAAGCTATTGATGTTTATTGAGTAGACGAGAGACATTGTCTGAACTACGCTTTAAGAAAATCATTTTGTTCATTATGTGGAAGATGAATTAGAAGTGGGAGAAACTTGAGGCTGGGGCGGGGTGGGGAGGTGAACAATTAGAAATTTACTCCAATAGTCTCTAAATCAGTGGTTCTCAACCTGCGGGTTATGTTCAATTTGAATCCATCCTGCATATCAGATATTTACATTACGATTTACAACAGTAGCAAAATTACAGTTATGAAGTAGCAACGAAAATACTTTTATGGTTGGGGGTCACCACAACATAAGGAACTGTATTAAAGGATCACGGCATTAGGAAGGTTGAGAACCACTGCTCTAAATGAAATTTCTAGAGGCCCTAAGCTAGGATGGTGGCTGTGTAAGCATAGAGAAAAGGGGATAAGTATAAACAGTGGTGTGGAGAAACAAACAGAATTTGGCAACTTATTAGATAAGTAGGCTGGAGGAGATTGAGAAGTTTAGAATCATCCCAAAGTTAAAAAATAAAAATGAAAAAAATTATAAATCACTAATAGTTAGAGAAAAGCAAATTAAAACAACTCTGAGGTGTTGCCTTTTACACATCAAATTGCCTAAGCTGCCAAAAAAGGAAAATGATAAATGTTTTAGGGGCTGTGGGGAAAATAGGTACTTGAATACACTGTTTGTGGAGTTGTGACAACTTGGTCTTTTGGAAAAATGGTGGTGTCCTTGACAGAACCTGTAAAGTTATGACTGAGAATAAGGTTGGAAATAAAGATAATGAATTCTGTGTGGAACATGTTAGGTCTGAATGAGATGCCTCCAAAAAAGCCATTTCAAAATCTCTAATTGGCAGTGGATCATACGGATGTCCAGAGAGAGACTAGGGTTGGATAAATAGAATGAGGCATCGTATGCATAAGTATAATGATTAAATGCAGGAGAGCTGTTGGCATACTCAAGTGAGGGAGAGCAGAGAAAGGAAAGGGCTGAGGACAGAGCCTTGAGGTACTTATTGACTCAGAGTCCAGGGGCATGATGTGAATAACGAGGCAGCAAGGAAGACCAAAGAGTGCCCAGGGAGGTAGGAGAAGGAAGACGGTGGTCAACATTGTCAGATACTTACAGAAAAGGAAACTGAGGCTCAGAGGAGGTTCATGCCATACGTTCAGGATGTCCTGGATTATCTGCTAGGTAGACCATGGTCTTCAGTCAAAATCCTGGTTCCTTCCTAGACCACTAAGCCATAATAGCTCATATCGGGACCTTTAAAAGAACAACAACAAATTTTTGCTACCAGGAAGGGTGCTAGGTGCCAAGGAGTGGCCAGTGGGCATATGAAGGGGAGGTTTGCTGACTCTACAATTTTGCTTCCAAACGGTCCTGCACAGGGTGATTGGAATGAGAGTGGGGAACAAGAAGGAATGTGATAGAGAAGGATGAATAAAAGAGGAAGGGGCATTGAAAGTCATTATTCGTTCTTCCTACCTCACCCCACCCCCAACTTTCTGTCTTCCAAAATTTCTTTTTACTGTCAAAGTTCCTTGCAATCACCCCAAGCTGGCTACCTCAGCGTCATCCTTGATGCCTCCCTCTCCCTGACCCCACCTGTCCAATGCATTGCCCAATCTTGTAGTTTCCACCTTCACCACATTTCTCTTGTACATCCTCTTCTTTCTCTTCATGGGGCTACCACCCTGGTTCAGGCCCTCATCGCTTCATGTCTCAGCTATGCCAACAGCCTTAACAAGCCTATCTTGTTTCTCCCTACTCCAATCTCTCCTCCACTCCGCTGTCAAAGTCATTTGTTTTAAAAGAGTAGATCTGAACATGCCGCACCCCTACTCAATAAACTCCAGTGACTCCTTATTACCTCCAGAATCAAATATAAAATCATGGCTGACATTTAAAGTACTTCATAACCTGACCTCTTTCTAGCTTTCCAGTTTTCTTGCTGTTTACTCCCTTCCACTTACTCTTTTTTTTGTTGTTGTTGCTTTTTGGATGGCAATTGGGGTTAAGCAACTCACCCAAGATCACACAGCTAGTAAGTGTTCAGTGTCTGAGGCCGAATTTGAACTCAGATCTTCCTGACTCCAAGGCCGGTGCTCTATTTACTGCGCCACCTACCCACCCCGTCTGCTCACTCTTTAATCTTGCTACACTGTCTGTCTTGTGACTTTTCACATAGGAAAAGTCTATTTCCTGTCTCTGTGCTTTTGTACTCAGTCCCCATTGCTGGAATGATGTCTCCTCAACTTTGTCTCTTAATTTTTCTGGCTACCTTCAAGAATCAGCTCAAATTTCACCTTCTGCAGGGGTCTTTTCCCACTCCCCTCAAATGCTGGTGCCTTATCCTATGAGATTACTTTATGTCTACTCTGTATGCACCCCTGTCCCAAAAATCTATTGGTATGAGACTCTCTTCTCATTAGTGGAGATGATGAATGTCCTGCTCTGCATGAGGGTCAGGATGGAGTTGGGAGAGTGAGAGAGTTCCAGCTTTCTTGGAGTTTTGAGTCACTTTGGGTGCTTCTGGCTAGAAGACACTATATCTGAGAAGACATGGGAGGAGTGGGCAGTCTCTGTCATATACCTATCCCCAACTTGTGACTCTAGAGATTTTGGGAAGTTTGCCCTTAGGTGAGACGTATAACTTTCTCTTTGTTGATCTGATTTGCTTCTCTCCCAATGGAAGAACTCCTTTCCTTTGTATCATATGGGCTTAGCCTCAGCAAGTTCTAGGCCTTCCTGAGTGTAGAACACAGGAGCAAAGGAACATAATAGGGCTAAGTTGTGGTCACAGAACCGGTGACAATCAGCGAACACTACAAGTGACAATCTGGGACCCAACAACCGCACACTTTGACCATCCATGCAGACTGTGCAGAGGCTGAGACACAAGAGGCTCCAGGGAATACCACAGGAACCCCAGATGTTCACCCTTTGTGCCAGATCTTGAGAAATTTGACATTGGTGACTCCCCAGGAGCATAAGAACTGAAGGATAAACTGAGAATAGAACTCAGCAAGAAGACAGATGTGTTTGCATTGCATGAATGGGATGTGGACTATGTATGAAATGCAACCCACAGAATCTAGATCACTGATTCCAGACCATTCAGAGAAGGATCTAGAAGAATTCCTCTATGATAGAAGATCTCAGAAACCATCTCAAAGACATTTTGGTTAATGGCATCATCATAGAATTCCCTATTCCTTACCCACAGTGGTGGTACCTAAGAAAAATGGAGAGATACAGATGGATGTATGTTGATTACTGAACTTTGAACAAAAAGACTAAAGTGGACCAGCAGCACACTGTGCCAAGCGTTTAAGATGTCCTGTACTATCTACTAGGTAGACAATGATCTTCAGTCTTGGACTCATGTAGTATATAATAACAGAGTCCTATGTCTGAGGAAGATAAGGAGAAAAAAAACTACTTTCATCTATCTGAGGTTTTACAAATTAGTGGATCAATAGAAGGGTAAGCCACAAATTAGACCTAGAGAGTGGAGGGACCTTATCAGGACTATTCACCACAACCATCTCTTGTCCATAGGAAACCTATTTAGGCTTTCTAATGAGCAGGTAGAAGGAAATGATGAACACTTTTCTAGGAAAAGGCTGAGGGAAAGACCATCTATTAGCTGTTCTCTCTGACCCAGATATGGGCACTGAAAAGTGATGTATCTGGAGAAGGAAACTCTATGTATTATTTCAGAGCGGGAGCACTGAACAGAGATGTAATTCTTTTCAAGCCCAAAACTATTATAGAGACTCCTAGCGTACTGATTCAACCCACAGAGCTCGAAAATATTGATAGCCAATCTGGAATGGTTATCAGCCCAGGTGTAGATAAACAGGTTTATAATGACCCTGATGATCAGGCCATACCAGCTATTAGATCAGTCAGTGACAAGAGAACTAGACCTATTAGACCAGTCACTAGGCTAAGTTATGATGTTACAGGTAAACCCAAAGATACAGTCATACATGTCTCTAGGTGACAATACTAGAGATTGCTCATGTGAAAAGTTCCTTGCACATAATTACATATATTTACTGCTCTACATGTGAACTACTGAATGTCTGAGGTTGTTGTTTTTTTTGTTTTCCTGTGTTTATTTGGCTGTCCTGTGTTATGTCTGTGGTATAGCAATGTCTGTTTGTTTTGTATATGTGTTAATGCTTAGAAATAAGCATTCCTTATTATATTATATTTTCATACAATATACTATATACTACATATAATATATGTATAATATAATATAACATATAATATAACATATTTATATATTCCATATATAGGCCTATGGATAGTGTTATTGTTGCAACTAGCTTTGCTTTGGTATTTAGCCATGCTTATTACTCTTGATTGATTGCTGTATACTGTGGATATACAAGTACTTCCAAAACATGCATGTGTTATGTCCTGTATGTAGTGAGGCACCTTGTCCTTGTGGCATCCTCTCAGGTGATGCTCTGAAGAGTGCCCTGTCTGCCACATGTTAATACGCTTTTGTTTACTTCAGTTTCAACAATCCTGAAGTCTGGTTGCCTGTGACACCAGAAAAATCTTGTTGTGTTAAAGACCTGATATTTGTGTTTGTGCTGTATATGTATAGGTATTAGACTTGCCCCAGATGATCTTTGTAGGGGATTGCAAAGAGCTTTAGCCCAAGGGAGGAATATAAAAGAAGCCCATTGGTATAGGACTCTCTTTATTGGTAGAGATAAATGCCTGGCCCCGTGTTAGGGGTAGGACAGAGTTGGTGAGAGTCAATGAGCTTTAGTAATCTTTGAGCTTCTAGTCGCTTTGGGTACCACTGGCTCCAAGCTTTGAACAAGAATATAGACAAGGACAAGCCCAGTTCCGATTGTTAAAAGAAAAGACTCTGGGAAGATACGAGAGGAGCTGGCAATCTTCATGATGTCCCCATACTCAGCTTTCTACATTAGATACAGAGAAATGTGGGAACCTGCGGCCCCAAGGCCACACATGGTTCTCAAAGTCCTCAAGTGCAGCCCTTTGACTGAATCCAAACCACAGAAGAAATGCCCTCGATAAGAGAATTTGTTCTGTAAAACTTAGACTCAGTTAAAAGGCTGTACCCAAGGATGTAGAAGGCCATATGTGGCCTCAAGGCTTCAGGATCCCCATCACTTTAGGGAACTGTCCCTTGTGTGAGACCTGGGACTCTTGGTTGAAGTCAGTTACTTTGGTCCCAATGAGAGAACCCCTTTACTCTGTATTGTCCTATGTATATTCTCCTATGCATATGTCTTCTATGATTTCTGCTTTACTCTGGTTTAGATAAAGGGGTTTCTTTGCTATATGTTATGTGTGTCCATTGTGGAATAGGCATTTGGTGGTCCTGCTTCTTCCCAATAATGACAGTAATTAGAAGTTAGATTGACCTTGATCACATCCCCTAGACTCACAATATTTAAGGGAATAGTAGACAAATAAAATTCTGGCTTGGTACTGTCCTTCTCTTTGAGGAGAGCAGAGTGACTGACCCCTGACCCTAATTTCCTGTTTCTTCTTCTAGCAGTAATTAAAGTCCCACTTCAAGAAAGGTGGGGGGAGAAGAGGCTAGAGAGGCCTGTTCAATATCCTTTTGAGCTACACAGCAATACCCTCATACTGCAGGTGGGGTATAGCCCTCACAACAAATGGGCCATTGGCCCCAACAAGTGGGGCCTCTCTACCACATGCATATTTTCGACACATAATATATGTATTACATATTTTCTCCCCCATTAGAATGTAAGCTCCTTGAAGTCAAAGGATTATTACTATTTTTGTCTTCTGAAGAGCCTCGCATAGTACTTGATTTGTAATAAGTGTTTAAAAAATGTGTGGTGAATGAATGAAACCAGCTGCTGGCCCTACATATTCTAGGACAAGCAATTGCTTATGTAGTGTAATGTAAGAATCTGAATCTATTCCTATCCATGAAACAACACAGACAAGAAGCAAAGGAACACAAAGACCTGTTCACCCCCTATATACAGCTAAGTTAAGACCTTTGGTGTTACTAAGATCCCCACCATTATAAGTTAGGTAAAGGGATTCTGACCAGAAAAAATCCCAGTTAAGATGCAAATATGTTACCTGGGAAGGCTGACAGAATAATTTGTTACCATATTAGCACAGATAGGTTTATCAGACTCACTTACTACCTGTTTCCTATGAGAGAGCATGCAAAAACTTAAAAAGATGCAGTGAATAATGGAAGGGCACTGCAGCAGCGTAATCCTTGGTACCCAGGAGAGGAAATTCATTACTCAAAAGGGCAAGAAGACTTTTCTTCCTCATCATTTGGGTACACCTAAACAAAGTTTTCCTCTTCCAGAGCTTTGCCTTAGGCTCATCAAGAGCACTATTTTACAATTACAACATCCTGTATACTCTTTTGTCAAGGTATTATCCGCACAATGTTAATATAACTTCTTTGCCAAAATGCATACCATCAGCTGATTATCGCCTATTGATAACAGGAAGCTGTTTTTAGCTGTTGTTTACACAGGCATTCCTTTGAACTCCCATAGCATTCTTATGAAATATTTTGCAATTGCTGTTTGCTATTGTGGGCTTCTTGTAACAGAAATCTGCAACCATTTTTGGGGCCTGGTGCTTTCCAATCATGCTATGATAGTAATTGTATTACCTCAGCATTTTCCTGCCCAGATATTTAATTAGACGGCATTTCCATGATGATGTCTGTGCATTTATTGAGTAATTACTGAATGCCAGGTGCTATGCTAAATGATGAGGATACAAATATAAGAAAATTGGACAAAATAAAATAAAAAAAAATAGGACAATCCTTACTCTCAAACACATTACATTCTAATGGGAAAAGACAAAACAAAAAGGAAAACTAGAAAGAAAGAAGGAAGGGAGAAAAGGAGCCTCTAGGGGTGGCTGGCTGGTGGTAGCTGGGGATGGGGTGGGGTGGGATTGGCAAGGCTAATGAAGAGGTGAAGTAGTCTGGAGAATGAGCTCAACCAGGAACGAACTAAGCGTGAATGGAACTCCTCAGGAAATACTTTAAGATTTGCAAAAGGCTTTACATATTTTGTCTCATTTGATTCTAACAGCAACCCTGTTAGAGAGGTGCTATTATTGTCCCTATGTTACAGATGAGGAAACAACTCTCTCCAAAGATCTTACTTTCCAAATCTAGTATAATTTTCTTAACATCCTCCTTCTTGGACTCTAGCTTTTAATGTTGTAGATCACCCTGTTTTTGTTGATGTTCTCTTCTGTCTAGTTCTGCTTTCTCCTAGTTCTCCTACCTGTCTAAATACTCATTCTTAGTCTCTTCTGTTTGCTTTTCATTCAGATTGAGCTTGTTCACTATGGATGACCTATGAGGTTCTGCCCTGGGTCTGCTTCTTTTCTCCCTCTCTACCAGATGTGTCAAACACATGACTTGCACACCGGTGCTGTCTGAACAAGATTAGAATACA
Organism: Pseudocheirus occidentalis; assembly: GCA_028646575.1. Lineage (NCBI taxonomy): Eukaryota > Metazoa > Chordata > Mammalia > Diprotodontia > Pseudocheiridae > Pseudocheirus > Pseudocheirus occidentalis. The sequence goes on along the minus strand of CM053595.1, from coordinate 33,611,406 downwards.
ACTAAGAGATATTTAGCAAAATAAATGAAACACAACAGAATATAGATATTATTCATTTTTTAACCATGTGTGTGGCCCACAGGGATCCTTAAACATGATTTAGTGGCTCCAGTTTCTCTTTGAGTTTGTCATCACTACTCTATACTATTTCATTTTATTGGAAACTCCTCTAGAATTTTTCTGTTAACATTCCAAACTCACCATTGTGTTCTTGGAATAAATCCAAATTGATTGTATTGGCTGATATTAAAATATTTTGCTATAGCCTATTTCCTGATTTTTTATATAACATTTTGTGTCTTTAGTCATTTAAACATTAGTCTGCAGTTTTCTTTCTCTTCTTTTTCTCTCCCTGATTTGGGCATTAAGACCATATTTGCATTATAGATAGAATTAGGTAGGATCACTTCTTTTTCTACTTTTGTAAATAGTTTATAAAATATTAGTACCAATTATTCCTAGAATTAGGTAGGATCACTTCTTTTTCTACTTTTGTAAATAGTTTATAAAATATTAGTACCAATTATTCCATGAAAGTTTTATGGAATTCATTAATTGTCCTGGCTTTTTTCTATGGGATTTCATTTATCACTTGTTCAACTTCTTTTTCTGAGATTGGGATATCTAAATTCTTCTTTTTTTTTTTTTGGCGTTTTATGTTTTTGTAAATAATTCTTCCATTTTGTTTGAGTTATCATTTTTTGTTGCCATCATTTGGTAAATATTTCTAATTCTTAATTTGTTGTGAATTCTCCTTTTCCATTTTTATATTGGTAATTTGATTTCCTCCTTTAAAAAGTTCTTTTTATCTGCTTTACTATTTTTTAAAAGCTCTCCTCTTATTTTATTTGTCAGTAAAAATGTTCTTTCCTTGGATTTTGTGTTACTCTCTTCTTTAATTTTTAGAATTTTTATTTTTTGCATAATTAGGGTATTTGTAATTGTTATTCTAACTTTTTGAATTGCATGCCCAGTTCATGCATCTGTCCTTTCCTTCTCAATGATAAAAATTGTTTAATTATATAAATTTACCCTTGAGGACTGCTTGTTGTGTATCTCCAAAATTTTTGTATATTATTTTATTGTTGCTATTTTCTTTCATTAAATTATCTATTATGGCTGTGATTTCGTCTTTGATACATTAATTCTTTAGGTTTAAATGATTTAATCTTCATTTGTTTGAACCCTTTTCTTTTTTTTTAAAGTGCATTATTAATTAAAATATTCAAGTTGTTGTCAGTAAAGGAAGATTTTAATATTTGTTTTCTGCATTTGTTAATAGACTTTTCCTGCCCTTGCTCATATCAATTTTTATAAAAGTACCATACATGAATGAGGAGAAAAAAATGTATATTTCTTTGTATTCATATTCAGCACTTTTAAGAGGTTCATAAGATCTTTCTTCTCTAAGGTACTCATCAGCCATCAACTTCTTTCTTGTTGATGTTTTTGTCAAATTTATTTAAGTCTGAGAAGGGTTTATTGAGGTCCCCAATTATTAGCAGGGATGGAGAATCTGCAATCTTGAGGGCACATGTGGTCCTCTGGGTTATCAAGTGTGGCTTTTTTTAATATAAAATTTTAATTTGTTTTCTTGTTTACATCATTCATTTCCATAAGATTTTTGAATTACAGATTTTTCTCCCCGTCTTTCCCCTATCCCAACCCCAAAATAGCGATCCCACTGTGTAACCCCTCCCCTGATCTGCTCTCTAACTTTCTGGTAGGACAGGGAGAGTCTACCTACCCCAGCCCCTATATATCTTAATTCCTAGTTGCATGTATTGCAGAGCTTTAAATTCTAGATTCTTTCAGTCCCTCCCCTGTCACCCACCCCCAATGGAAGGACAAGCAATTCAATACAGGCTGTGCATGTATAATTTACACAGGACATCTTCACAGTGG
>CM053595.1:33584612-33609001 GCA_028646575.1 Pseudocheirus occidentalis | reverse complement strand
TCAGACCAAAAGGAAGGAGATGCAAAGGACAAGAAAGACGAAGAGGAAGATATGAGTTTAGATTAAATTATTTGCTGTCTTTTAAGATATTGGAAATTCTTAGTAATTAAGTGACTACAGTAGTGTCACTGTAGTTTATTGCCTACACTCATGCCTACATTCAGCCTACAAAATAAAGGACTTTTCTTTTATCTGCCAAAAAAAAAAAAAAAAAAAGATTGTAAGCTCCTGGAGGACAGCAAATTGTCTCTTGCCTCTTTTTATATCCCCAGCACTTAGCACAGTGCCCAGCATATAGTTAAATGTTTAGTAAATGTTTCCTGACTGATTATCACCAAATCTTTCTACATTGAGCTAGAAGAAGGTTAGGTTTTGGTTTAGTGAGAAGACATCCACAAATTTGGTGTGGGAAGTTTTGTCTGAAATTATTTCTTTCTACTGATTCATCCTCTCCAATATTACGTCACTAAAGCTACTGAAGATTTAGGGGCCAGCCCCAGATCTTGGTAATCCCTCTGACTTAGAGTCTGCGCAATGGAAAGAAGGCTTCTGTTGTGGAATTGGTAATAGGCTTCCTTTTTCCTGAAAAGTCAATTTTTTGTGGCAGAAACCCAAACCAAAGTGATACCAAATGTTTGACCTAAGAAAACTCAGGATTCTCCAAGACTCTTAGAGCCTTTTAAAATTAAGGGCTCCCATACTATTGGTTAGTGTCCTTGACAGGCAAATTGTCCCTAAATCCCACTTAATCAGTATGCTGATCTAATGGAAAGAGCCCTGGGCTTCTACTAAAGTCTGCTGCTAATTCACCGTGGGAACTTGGCCTTAACCACAAGACCTCATTGGGATTCCACTTCTTCAGTCTCTAAAATGATGGGCAAGATACCTGCATTGCTGTCTTTAGAGGCTATTGTAAAAATGATGTGAGAATTATCTCATTTTTTTCTTTACTTCAAAAGAAACAAACAATTCAGATGCCAAATAAGACCCATCTCAACTCTCATCTCTTCCATAAAAACCTCCCTTGAGAACTCCAATCAATATTCAATTCCCCCTTTTCTAATATATTCAACATATTGTTGTCTGCACCATATATTTCAGCACTTGATTACATTTAACCTAACCTTTGCTCCTATACTATGTCTAAGATCATTAAAGTGAATATTTTCCTGGAAAAAAATGACTCCAACCCCAGAGATAATGATACTTCCAGTAGGACAGAACAACACCATTATCAAGTGTAGCACACAGTATTCGTTTCCAAATGAATGAGACTTCTGCTTTCTTTTTTATTGTCTTCTATTCTATCCTTCTCAAGGTAAGGAAAAAGATAGCCTCATCCTTAAAGTCATACTTTCATCCATTAGTCTATTTTTTCATTCACCTTTTCTTCTTTTCATCCATCAATCCTTTTGTTTATCTCTGGTTGCTTTATTTATTCACTTACACACACTGTCTTGGCATGTTTTTTTCTTGTTCAATCCAGAACACAACAGGTTCTTTATTACAGTTGTGTCATGAGACCCAGAATGTTTCATCTCAAAGCATCCAACATAGAAGACCTTCTTTCTGCTCTATATAATATATTGAACAACACTTAGCATGCTACCAATTGCCATGAATTACCTTCCCATGTAATTATAAGGATGCTCTCCCTTAAGAAAATTTGATATTGTAAATCAGAATACAGACAAACAAAATCAATGAAAAAAATATTATTTACATTATCATAAGAAGTTACTTTTAAAACTTCCTTTGAAGAGAGGAATTCCCCTAACCACATAAACTATTTTTCTTTTCTTTAAAACAGGTCATTATTTTAGGAAAAAGAAACAGAGCAAGAAAGGGTTCAGCTGAAAATGTTAAGGCGTAAGTATTAGGAACCCCTATTGAATGAGTAGAACTAGAAAATCATAGATTTCATAGAGGAATCTTAGGGAATTGTAGGCATGAACTGGAAGAGACTTTGGAGATAATCAAATCCAACACCCACATTTTTTTAATTTCATTTAATTTTTTTCAATTAACAAAAATCTATTTTTCTTCCCTCTCCCTTTTGAAAAGGAAAAGAAAAAAAGCAAAACCCTTGTAACAAATATACATAGGCAAGCAAAACTAATTCCTGCATTGACCCTGCCTGAAAAATATGTCTTGATCTGTATCTTGAGTCTATTACCTCCCTTTCTAGAGGTGGGTAGCATACTTCATCATAGATCTTCTGAAACGGTGATTAGTTACTGCACTGAGCAGAGTTCTTTAAATCTTTCAAAGGTTTTGTCATTACAGTGTTGCTATTCATAAATCTGCTCCTTTCCCTCTGCATCAGTTCATCACCTTTCATCAGTCTTCCCAGGTTTTTCTGAAACCATCCCCTTCAATGTTTCTTATATCATAATAGTCCATTATTGATAGGTACCCCCTTAGTTTCCAGTTCTTCACCACTATAAAAATCCCTCATTTTACATATGAGAGAACTGAGGTCTCAAAATGTTTTATGATTTGCTCATGGTTACATAGTGGCAGAGACAATACTTTGAACTCCACTCTTGTATCTCTGAATTCAGTGATCATTCCACTCTAGTACACTAAGTCTGAAATAATAACTCACATTTATATAGTAGTTTAAAGTTTGCAAAGCAGTTAGACCATCAATGAATGTTTACTGGAGCACCTTCTATGTTTCAGGCATTGTGCTAAGTTCTGGGGATGCAAAAAGAGGCAAAAGACACTCACTGCCTTCAAGGAGTTCGCAGTCTCATTGGGGAGACAATAGTCTATAAGCAGGATAAATAAATGATTAAAAGAGTAAAAGTGATAGAATGAAGAGAAACTAGAGCAGATTTCTTACAGAAGATAGGATTTTAGTTAAGATGTGAAGGAAACCAGGGAAGTCAGTAGGTGGAGATAAGGAAGGAAAGCATATGGTGTTTGATTGAAGGATGGGTTGGAAGGGAGAAGGACTTGAGGTGGGCAGACCCACTAGCAGACTATTGTAATAGCCTAGGCATGAGGCGATGAGGGCCTGTACCAGAGTGGTGGCAGTGTCAGAGGAAATAAGATGGCATATTTGAAAAATGGTGCAAAGGTGAAATCAATAGGCCTTGGCAACAAATTGGATGTGGAGGATGAGAAATAGTGAGAAGTTGAAGATGATATCTGGGGTGCAAGCCTGAGAGCCTGGGAGGATGGTGTAGCCAAGAATAAGAAAGTTAGGAAATGGTTGGGGGGAGGGTTTAGGGGGAAAGGTAATAAATTCAGTTTTGGACATGTTGAGGTTAAGATGTCTGCTGGACATCCAGTTCAAGATATCTGAAAGGCAGTTGAAGGTGCAAAACTGAAGGTCAGCAAAGAGGTTAGGGTAGGATAGGAAGATCTGAGAATTACTAGCATAAAGATGGTAATTAAATGCATCAGAGCTGACGAGATCACCAAGTGAAGTAATGGATGCTCTAAATCTTTACTGATTAAAGAAGTGCAAACTAAAACAACTCTGAGGCACTATCTCATACCTATCAGAAATGACAAATATTGGAGAGGATAGGGAGGGGAAAGTAAACTAATAAACTGTTGATGGAGTTGTAAAGTGGTCCAACCACTCTGGAGAAAAAAAAAATGGAATTCTGCCCCAAAGGCTATAAAACTGTACATATCCTTTGACCCAGCAATACCACTATATCTATATCCAAAAGGTATCAAAGAAAGAGGAAAAAGACCTATATGTACAAAAATTTATAGCAGCTCTTTTTGTAGTGGAAAAGATTTGGAAACTGAGGAGATGCCCATCAATTTGTGGAATAACTGAATAAGTTTGTGGCATGTGATTGTGATGGAGTACTAGTATCTATAAAAATGACAAGGGAAGTGGTTTCAGAAAAATATGGCAAGACCTATGTGAACTGATGCAAAGTGAGGTGAGAACTGGAAGACCATTGTGTATAGTAACAGCAATATTATAATGATACTCAACTGTAAAAGACTTGACTGCTCTGATCAATACACAGTTCCAAAGGACTCATGATGAAGAAAGTACTATCCAACCTCCAGAAAGAGAACTGATGAATTCTGAATGTAAATTGAAGTAAAACTTCCATCCTTCCTTATTTCCTTCCTTCTTCCCTTCCTTCCTTTATTCTTTCCTTCTTTCCTTTATTTTTTTGTGATATGGCTAATCTGGAAACATATTTTGCATGATTTCATATGTATTATATGCCTTCTCAGCATCTAAGATAAGGGTGTGAGGGAAGAAGAGAATTTGGCACTCAAAACTTAAAAAGAAAAGAATGTCAAAATGAATTAGTATTTTTAAAAGGAGAAATACATTGGTAATTTTAGAGAGAACAGTTTCAGTGAAATGACAAGGTCAGGAGCCAGATTGCAAGGGGTTAAGAAGAGAGTGAGAGGAATTGAGAGGGGAGGTACCTTTTGTAGATAGCCATTTTCAAGGAGTTTAGCTACAAAAGAGAGAAGAGATATGCTATGGTAACTATCAGAGATGGAAGGATCAAGTGAGAAGGAGGGAGCTTTGGTCATGTTTGAAAGCAGTAGGAAAAAGACAATAGAGAGAGATTGAAGATAAGTGATAGAATGGGAATGATAGAGAGGACAATCCATTGGAGGAGAGGAGGTGGAATGGGATCATCTGGGTGGGTAGAGGTAAGACTTGGTAAGGAGATTTCATGTGAGACAGGAGTGAAGGTGAAACTAGCGATTTTCACCACCTTCATTGAGCAGTGAATATATAGGAGCAAAGGTGGCAAGTGGTGGGACTGCCAAGACTAAGGCATGGCAGGGTCAGTCAATGATATGATAAGAGGGTTAGGGCCACAAAAAAGAGAACAGAGTAGTTATACTGGTTCACAAAAGGGAAATTTTGAGGAAAAGAGGAGAAAGTGGCAAGTCTAGGGGAGATGACTTGGGAAATAACTGAGAGGTCAAGGGATTGGAGGTCATAGTGTAAGACAAAGAGTAGAGTTTGGTAAGGGAAGGCAGAGGGAGAGGTAGAAAGTCAATAGATAATGGTCAGATAAGGGAATGTCTAAATTCTTGGACATGGAGGTTGTGCACTTGTGGTTGATGACAAGATCAGGGGTATGACTATTTGTGTGTGTGACTAAGGTAAAGTGTAGGAATAAGTCATGGGAAGTGAGTAGGTTAAGGAATTAAGTGGTTTGAGTGTTTGAGGGAGAATCAATATGTATGTTGAAGTATAAAGGCAGCAGTTGAGGAGGAGAGAAAAATTGTGGGTAGTAGAAAATGGAGTAGTCGTGACCTGCTCCCTCTGTGCCCTCTGTACTGACCAGCCATCTCGGGCCAAAAGGAGCAGTGGTAACTCAGCAGTCCAGTGGCAAAAACCATACACAGGGGGTGAGGAAAACAAATGTGTCTACTGCTGTCTCCTGTTGTTTGGGTCTCAATTTGCTCCTTTTTATGGACCTCTCACTGAAGAGGAAGTAACCCTCCACAGAATGTCTGAATTCTTACATTCTTTATCCTTCTATCCCTGTATTACAATTCCATTTTTAAAACAAAACCCGAAGTTCCCTTCTCAATTCATCTCTACAAAGTGTTCACAGAGAAACACGTTGGGTCTGTGTTTAGATTCTTGAAGAATTAAATACAGTCTCTCACCAAAAAGGCAAAAAAAATGGAGTAATAGAAATGAATCACGTGAACCTAAAAACAGAAGAGGTTACTAAGTGATGGAGATAGGAGGGGAAGCAAGGCATATTCTGACTCTACCAGCAAGCTGAAGGAAATGAGTAACTGGAAACAGCAAGTAGAGAGACAGCTAGGGGGCAGCTAGGTGGCACAGTGAATAGAGTACCACCCCTGGAGTCAGGAGGACCTGAATTCAAATCCAGCCTCAGACACTTGATACACTCAAATCCAGCCTCAGACACTTGATACACTTACTAACCATGTGACTTTGAGCAAGTCACTTAACCCCAATTGCCCTCCAAAAAGCAAAAAAATAAAAAATAGGAGCTAGGATTCATTGATAGCTAGAAGATGGAAGGAGTAGTAGAGGACAAGATTCAAAATGAATTTTTTTGTTGCTTATGGAGCAGGAATTCCAAAAAACACAGTGGAAAGGGTGGGACACACAAACATACACATATGTATAAACATGAATATATGCGTATTTGTATGTTTGCTTGATCCTTACAACAGCCCTGTGAGATAGGTGCTCTTATTATCCCCTCTTCACAGATGAGAAAACTGAGGTCAAAAGAGACAGAATGACTTGCATGAGGGTCACATAATAGCGTCTGATTCAAACTCAAGTCTTTCTGACCCTAAGTCCATCCTACTACACACCATATCACTTAGATATTGCAAGTGAGATAGAGACAACCTTTCTCAGATCATATTGCAAGTCATGGGGACATAATAGCATCATGTAGACCTTATGAGTCAATGGGCAAAGCTGTTAGGGAAACATTATTTACATGAACTTCATTTACATAAAACGCACCTATTATGTGACTGGCTGTTTAGTTGGTTGTTGTCCTTGGTGCTGAAAGAGGACCAAAATAATATCGCTATGTTGGGGTCAAGATACAGTGTGTCTGACAGGCTGATCAGACCAATATGAGTTTGGAAGGCTCTCTCGCAGGTCAAGCACAAATAGCCCATGTGAACATTTGGAATGGAGATGTCTCTAAATTTGCACATCTCACATTTCTTTGAAGCTACTGCAATTCTGCTTTGCGCATACAGCATAGCGCCTTCTTTGATATGAGTGTACCATGTAGGGCGGTCCTGTGACAGTGTCTCTCATGTTTCACAATTGATTCCAAAATTCTTCAGAGAGACCTTGCAAGTGTCCTTGTATCACTTCTGACCTCCTTGTGAGCACTTGCCTTGTGTGAGTTCTCTGTAAAATAGTCTTTTAAACATACACTTGGCATTCAAACAATGTGCCCAGCCCATCAGAGTTGCACTCTCTATATTAGAGTTTGAATACTTGGCAGTTCAGCTCAAGAAAGTTTCTGAAGCTTACCAAACTTCCAGTTTTGTTAGGCCAAAATTAACACAAGCAGCAGTTGCATCTCAGCTTCAGAGGCTGCATTGAGTACACAATCATCAGCTAACAGAAAGTCATGCATCAATTCTCCCTCCACTTTAGTCTTGCCTTATCAAGTCAAATAATTTACCATCAGTGCAGTAGCTGACCCTGATGCTGTTTTTATCCTTTTTGAAAGCATTTGGCTACATTGCTAAAAATATTATGTTAAAAAGCACAAGAGCAAGCACACACCCTTCTTTCACTCCATAGGTGACTTGGAAATCATGAGAGCTTCATACATTATCCAGAACTCATGCAAGCATGCCATCATAAATCTGACATACAATACCAGTGAACTTCTCTGGGCAACTAAATTTTGACATAACTTTCTACAAACCCTCTTGACATGGCCTTGGTTGGATCAAGTAATGTGTACAAATTTCTGTTCTGCTCCTGGCATTTCTACTGAGTTGGGTAGTAAAGACCATATCAATTGTTCCTTGGCCCTTTCCAAAGCCACACTGGCTCTTGGGTAGATGAGCATCTTTCAGGTGAAGAATCAAGCTATTAAGGAGGATTCTGGCAAGAATCTTGCTGGTAATGACTAAGAGGAAGATTCCCCCTGTAGTCATAAAACAACTTATTCCCTCTTCCTTTATGGAGATGAACAATGGAAGTATTGTCCATCCTCTTGCCATATAACCTGGAAATTTTTAATCAGCTTTTGTGTGAGAAGTAGATTCTCGGCTGTAAAGCTCAGTTGGAGTATAATCACCTATTATGTGGCAGGAGATCCATGGAATCTTAGGTATTCTTCAGAAATAAGCAATTTTGAAGGAGAAAATGTCTAGGCCATTCCTGAGCCAAAAAACTCAAGCAAGCCTATCCTCACCTAAGGGACTGGATGTGGTTGCTCCGCATTGAATTTTACAGAAAGAAAATCAATCACTTTTTTCTGATGTGGGAATACTAGTGCTCTATGAGAACAAGGAGTGGTATTGATTGCTGCCTAATAATCAAGAAGAGACTGAGTTAGTAGGTTCCCAGGTTTTCTTTCACTCCAAGCCATGTTACTGAAGGTTTCTTTTTTTCCTGTTTCTCAGTAAGCAAGTTTTCTTCTTCCTTACACTCCAAAATCTAGTATTACAGCTTTATTGAACAAAATACCAAAGTAATTATATATATATATGCATGATTATATATAGACAGATACAGAGAGGGGTGGAGAGACAGAGAGAGAGACAGAGAGACAGAGAGAGAGAGAGAGAGACAGAGAGAGACAGAGAGAGACAGAGAGAGAGAGAGACAGAGAGAGAATGTGCATATACCTTATAACTAAGGTACTAGACCAGTAGCATTTTACTGTTCTGCTCCAAGATATTGCCAGCACATTGAAAAGACTTACTATAGATCCCAAAGGTGCCTGACTGACAACAACTGGGTCTGAGTACCAGGGACCTTGTTTCGTGCCTGGATAATAAAAATAATAAAGAGTAGTATTTAATAGAATTATGGAATTTTAGAGGTGGAAATCAATTAGACACATTGGAGATTATCATGAACAAAAAAGCATTTATCAAGTATTTAACATGTGCCAATCATATTTTGTTCAGTTAATCACCTATTATCTACTATACTCACACAGCAAATTGGATAGTGGAGAGAGTGTTGGGATTATAGGCAAGAAGATTGAAGTTAAAATGTCACTGTTGACTAACATGAACTCTGTGAACCTCATCAATTCCTATAACTCCTTTGTGGCTCAATCAACTTCTTAGGTCTTATTTACTAAGTCATAGAAGGTTGTCATCTAAATTCACTACCTATGCTGGCAAAACCAATAGTGGTAAGTGATGGATGAATGGATGGGTGGATGGATGGATGAGTGGATGGATGGATGGATGGATGGATGGATGGGTGGGTGGATGGATGGACAGAGAAAGATATATAGATGATAGATGGATAGGTGGAAGGATAGATGATAGGTAAAACAGACTGATAGATAAATAGATGATAAATGGAAGGATGAATGGATAGATAAATATTGAAGTGTGGATAGATAGAAGGATGATAGATTGATAGATGGAAGGAAGGACAGCTAGAAGATAACTAGAAGGCTGAACAGATAGATAGATAAATAATAAACAGATGGAAGGATGTATAGATAGAAGATAAAAGGCAGGATGGGTAGATAGAAAATAGATGGAAGGATAGATAGATAGGTGGAAGGATAGATAGAAGTGCTAGGAAAGATTTTTAAAAATCATTAGAACAAAATCCTTGTACTCAGAGTTTATTATCTTTCTTACCTCTTCATATTACAGGTGAGGAGACTGATACCCAGAGAGGTTAAATGAGAGTCACAAGGTCATTCAACTATGTGCTAACAGAGTATATCATGCCTTCCATAAATTCCTGAGCATCAGTTGACAAGAAATTATTTAAGCATCCAAAGATTAGAACTCACTGTGAAGTTACTGTTCAGTATCCAAAGGCCTTCGCTATGATTTTCAATTTCTCTTCACTGTTTACTTTAGTCACTATAACCACCAGAAAGAGAACATCTCCTGGATAGGATCTTTATAGGGACCTTACAGGTTGGAAAAACTCAGACTCAACATCAGCAATTGACAGTAAAATCCATGTACTGATCATGAGTGGATGTGAACTCCCGTCAGTGCCACTGCTCTTTATCTGGAATTAGAGATACAAAAATTAAGTGACTGAAAATTATGCTCATCACTGATGCCATTCAATTCAAGAAGCATTTATTTACTACCTGCTGTTTGCCAGGAATTGTGTTAGGCAGGTGCTGTGGAAAGAAATGCCCCCAAAATGACAGTCCCTGCCCTCAGTGATATTCTAAAAGGGATATAACTTGTAAATATTGGACAGATACAAAGCAATTTCAGGGATAGACAAGCACTGACAACTAAGAGAATCAGGGAAGAATCAGAAGTAAAGAAAACAAAATGGAAATAAACAACCCAAAAGTCAAAAGAGTAAAACTGATAGAGTAAAGAATGCTTAAAATATCTCATGTGTTATAATGCAATTTTATTCCCTTTTGGATCAATAAAGAGTTCCTAGTATGGAACCAAGATTTGGGAGCTAGTGTTTAGATCAAGGCCAGGGAGGTCTCCCTGGAATTGAGCCTTAAAGATAGATAGGAATTCCAAGAGGGAGACAAGGAGAGAGAACATTTCAGACATGAGCTGTCACAATATCTATTTCTGGGGGGATACCAGATGCTTAAATATAGACACTAATTCTAGCAAAGATCTATTTCCTGCTGTCATACATATTAAGATGGACCTAATGATGTGACTATTCATCCATTACAAAACTCTGCTCAATCACCATCTTGCCAAAGACTTGGGCAGGTGTGGACCATGTGCACAATTTTGGAGATTCCCTAAGTCATCTCTGAAGATTCCAAATATTCTCTGACTGAGATCACTTACATTGCAACTTCCTACAAGTTCCCTTAAACTCACAGGAGGTTCTAGTTAAAGTGGATAGAATGAAAGAAACTTAGACTAAGCAGAGGCCTCAGAAATACTAATCTGACCCATACCTGAACAGAAATCCCCTCTACAGGATCCTTGACAAATGGTCATCTCTGCCTGAAGTCGTCCTGTAATGGGGAACTCTTTTACATTCTTGGCAAAGATCTAATTGTTAAAATGCTTTTTTTCCTTTCCTTGAAAATGATAACCAATTATTGGAGAAGTGGAAAATTGTTGATAAACCTAAAAAACTGACAAGTGGTATGGATCAGCAGCAAAAAAATATTTGGATAATTCTATTTAAAAATCTGGAAAATTATAAGAATGTGGAAAATTTGGGTCTGATGGATAGATACATTATCATCTATACAATCTTCCATTTCTTTACCACTGTGGGGTTTGTCTGGGACCATCTGCACCTTTTTGCAGGGTCCAAACCAGTCTTTATTTTGTGCGTCATATCCTATATCATCATGATGGGAACCATGACCATCTTCATCTCATAAAAGAAGGAAAAAAATTTCCCTGGAGTACATGGAAAAGATCTATTGGGAATGGATCCTCATGATGTTTGAAAGCTATCTTCCAATCTTAAGGAATCTGATGACAAATAGACCTTGAAGCTGACCTTCATCAGTGGGAAAACCAAGCAGCAAAGAGAAGCGGGGTTCAACAAGTTTGTTACTACACTCTTCAGCAACAGTGAAATGTTGGTTATAGAGGCCTATAAGCCCAAAATCTCCAAGCTCCATGATTGTCTCAATAGACAGTGAAAAACAAAATAACCATTTCTGGAAATGACAAATGTCTTTTCTTTTGGAATCATAGGGAAGACCTCCACTCATTCACACTAATCCATTGACTGTGACCCATTGACAACTGCTCTTTGGGTGTGGTCATTCAATCTTTTTCAAATATACAGAACTGCACAATAGTCCAGCTTACATCTCTCCATCTTGTCTATGGAAAACAAAACACGCAGAAGTAAAGAAAACAAAATGGAAATAAACAACCCAAAAGTCAAAAGAGTAAAACTGATAGAGTAAAGAATGCTTAAAATATCTCATGTGTTATAATGCAATTTTATTCCCTTTTGGATCAATAAAGAGTTCCTAGTATGGAACCAAGATTTGGGAGCTAGTGTTTAGATCAAGGCCAGGCTTAATCCATAAGGCTGCAGAGCTTTAACCTGCCATTCTGGTCTTTCTTTGACCTTTGTGATTACATAAAATAGGCTTTTGATTTATCAAGGACCATTGGAAGAAATTTTTGCTTGAAATTCTATAATCTTTCTCTTTTGAATCCACAGTGCTTTTATAGCATGCAAAATTCTGCCATTGCCATAAATATTTTAATCAGCTCTCTATTGTGGATTTGGTTGTACCTTCCTATTTTCATTATCCCAGCACTTGCCTCCTTTAAGAATTCAGAACAAAACCTTTGGATAGAATACTTCCCTTCCAAGATGTATTTTTCTTTAGTTCTATATTTATTTTATTGAATTGGGGTGGGAGGAGGAGTGACTTTTAAAAGTAATAATACATTATATCCATCATTTTATTTGATAAAAACAGACCAGGGGAGAGGGAGCTTCCTTTCAAATGTGTTTTTCTTTTCATGACCAATCAGATAAGTTAATGGTGTTTTTAGTTCTCTTTATGTCCTCCACAACTTCTCCTACATTTTTTTTCATTTTGGTCTATTTCCCTTATTAACTACCATTTTATAGGTGGACTTATTTTTTTTCAATAAAAGACCTGAAAAAAAAAAGATTTAGCCCATCCCTATACACTATCAAGATCCTTTTGGACCCTGAACTTCTTATCCAATGTGTTAACTATCATATCGCCTAGTTTTTTCATTTTGTTTTTTTTTATAATTGGTGCCCTTATTCAAGTTATTGAACAAATTATTCAACATGGTGGTATTCATCAACTGCACATCCCTGGGGTGATCTACTGAAGACCTCCAGACATTAGCATTGTCCCATTGGGAGAATTGACAACTATTGACAACTGCTCTTTAGATCTGGTCATTCACCTCTTTTCAAATATATAAAACTACACAACAGTCTCATTCATATCTCTCCATCTTCTCCATAAGGATAGCATGAGAAACACTGTCTAATACTTTGATGAAACCAGGAATACTATTTCTACAATATTTCCCCAATACACCAGTCTACTTAATCTGTTAAAAGAGAATCGAGTCTATCTGGCATGATTTGCTTGTTGAAACTCTTCTGATTCTTGGTGATCCTTCCTTCTTTAAATGCTTAGGAACCATGCCTTTCACAATACCTTCTAGAATTTTTCTAAGAATCTAAGTTGCCTTTACAGGCTCTTATTAGAAGTCCTTTTTTCTGAGTCTTCCAGAACCCTCTAATATATTGCCATAGGTTGGGTAAATAGCTAAGCACAGATCCATAGCATCTGTAACAGTAAGAGACAGAATGAAATTTAAAGATAAAGATGCCCTTTATTTCATAGGTAAAGAAATGGAGTCCCAGGGAGTATAAATCACACCCCTAGATAATTAAATTCTAAGTCAGGATTTCAGCCCAAGTGCTCAGACTCCAAATCCAGTGCTTGATCAAGGACTTGATCCATATATGACGTGTTGCCTGTGCTCAAGATACTTCCAGTTTGGTAAGGAAAAGAATATTCAATCAGCAAAAATAATTATGTTGAGAGAGTATGCCCAGGTGGACACACTAACCTTCTTGTGTTTCCTTAACCAAGTGTTACATTCCCTCGAAAACAATAACCCTTTAATAGTAGTGAACTTCCGTGAGCCTGACTCTTCCTTTTACCCCTTGAATATCATATTGAGGGCGAAATTTAAATTCAAAATCAGTTCATACATCTGAACTGCATGCTGATATTTAACTTTTGGAAAGGAAATCCAGAGATGCAAGAACAAATCCAGAACAGGAAAATGGAAAATAAGAGCTGTGGGAAGTAAGATGCATATTCAGATTTCAGGAGAATAGCCTGGTATATACAAACAGCCCCCAAAACAACCATGTCCTCTAAGGAACCACTTAGTCCTAGAAATGGCAGGAGAGAGATAGTGACCAAGTGGATTGGAATTTTTAGACCAAGCCTCCTTGACCTAGCACAGAAGTTCCTAGACCATGCAAGAATGGAGCCAAGAAATGGAAAAGGAAAGAGCTTCAAAGTGGCTATACCTCAGTCTTTAATGGTATTGTAAGTTATGTGGACTGTGTAGATCCTGAAAGGAGGTGAGAACAAACAGAGATGGGTTGCTTGAATCCCTAGTTCTTCTTTCCCTACATGGGAGAATCTCAGCTTCAGAGTTCATTCATTTGTTTATTCCTTTCATCATTCATTCATCAAGAATAAGTTTTCATCAGTCCTAGCTTTTCTATAGCAGATTAAAATGATTAGTTTTATTTCACCCACCTTCATGAAGCTAAACTGAAGGTTAGACTGTTAGTGCCAGTGAAGATCCCTGTGGGTAATTTTAATTGTTTCAGAGAAATAAAATAGAGGACATTTCCCTCCAAATGCTGCTGCAGACCTTTCCAAGTTTTCAAAATCTTTTTTTCAGCTTCTTCTGTGGTCTCATAGTCTCCTAAATCATCTTTTTCTGGCTACAATTGAAGTTGTTGGTCAATTGCCCTGGCAAAAGAATAGAACTGGCCTTGGTCTGTCCTATAAGAGCCACATGAGTTTCTGGGCTGATTTCTTTCTATGTCATCTTGACTTCTTCCTGGCAGAAAAGTAGTTGTAAAGGATATGCTCCAAACTGATGAAAAAAGGAAGAAAAATATTGGTGAAAGATGTAAAAAAAAAATACAAAAGAACAGGAGGAAGTTCAGAAGAGGACACAGATGAGTTTTGTTGATAGTAACATATTAAAGTTGATATGTACTTTAAAAACAAGTAGATTCAAAGTTATATGCTTAATCCTTTTCTCTGCCCCTTATATATAGAAATGTTTATGCTGATGACTCTTTAGTTCATAATTTTTAAAAAATATTTTTAAAGGACAAAGAGCAGCAAAAGATGTATCCATTGTGGACAAGGAACCAATAGCCCAATTTGGAGAACTCAAAGTATGTGAAAGATGTGCAACAAGTCTGAAAATATAATCTGGAGAGAGACTATAAATGACCTTAAATGCCAGCAGAATTTATAATTATATTAGAGACAAGAGCAAGCCCCTGGAGATGTTTGAACAATGAGTGACAGGGTCAGAACTACATTTTAGGAATATCAATTAAGCAACTGACTAGAGGATGGATTGGAGAGGGAAAAGATTGCATTTTGGGACAACAACAAGGAAGCTATTTCAATAATCTAGGTGAGAGGTGATGAAAATCTGAACTAAGATGTTGTCTATGGGAGTGGGAGGATAGGAATGCATACAAGAGATGTTATGAGGAAGAACACCCAAGGCTTGACAACTGATTAGATGTGAAAGGTAAAGCAAAGAGAAGAATTGAGGATGAGTCTAAGATTGTCAGCTTAGATGATTAGAAAGATGGTGATAACCTCAACAGACATAGGAAAGGTGTGAGAGTTTGGATCATTCCAAGTCTGGAGCAATTGTATAAGTTCTTGGAGAAGGATTATGTTGCTCTCTAAAAGCCTCCTATTGCATTTCTCCTATAGGACCCCACCCAGAATAGTTCTACAGGTCAGGAGGATTATATAGGCTCCTGGGGAAGTAAATTTCATCAGGAAAGCAAAGATAGCTGTGTTAACTATTTGGGGTCTCAGGTGTGTACCCTTTTTATTTTGGGGGGGTTGTCAGGTTAAATTGAACCAGTCCTATATTTGTTGTCAAGTTAGCCCAAATTCTTGCATAAGAGCTAAGGGCTTTTTGCTTGTGTTTCCAGTAGAAATTCTTGGGTGAGAATAAAAAAAGTCCAAAAGAGTTACTTAATTAGAAGCTCCAGGATTGAACCTAGTCCACATAACCCAGAACTCTAGTTCTAGACAACAAATTATAAGATTATAATAGGGAAAATAAAACTATAGGATGGAATGGAAGGAAATGGTATATTTGAGATTTGGAGATGACACCATAGAGTACATTGGTGGGCTATTCAGTATTATTCTATCAGTATCTTAAATGGGATCCCCATTGAGGAGCCCCTCAGGAAGTACTTGCAGCTCCTCCCCCCAAAATGACTGAAAATTAAGTAATATTCTGATAAATCATCAAACAAGCAGGTAGAGTCCTTATTTACAGAATCATGGGATGCTGGATCAGGCAGGGGGAGAAAACAGAGAGTGGAAGCAAGGGAAAGGAACCTGTGCCAGGTGCTTTACAAATATTACCTCTTTGATCTTAGCAACAGCCCTGCTAGGTGGGTGCTATTTTTATTCCCATTTTATAGATAAAGAAACTGAAGCAAGTCGAGGTTAAGTGAGTCTTCCTGACTGGAGACTTAGTGGTATATGTACTGTAACACCTAGCACTCTCAGTGTTAGCTAGGGTCTTAGATATCATTCAATCCAATCTTCCTCATCTTATAGTAAAGAAACTGAGGTCACAGTGATTTGCCTCAGATCATAAGATTATTAAGGAATAGAGCTAAAACTAAAACCACCCCCAAACAGGCCCATTTCCACTTTAGCCCAACCATCAATTAATCTATGGAAGAAGATAGAATTTCTTCCCTCAATGAAAATACATCCTAGTTGGATTCTACTTGAAGAAAGGAAAAATCTTTGGAGAATTCTGAAGATAACAAGGGAAATTTAAATTCAATTTCTAGTGAAATTGTTGGGTCTAGAGCTTTATGTCCAGGATAGGAGATAATCACCACACAATACTGTCTTCTTCTGGCAGCAGGTGCCAGAATTATCTAGATAATTCTCTTCCTGTCTTCTCCACTCCAACACTCTAGTTCAATTAGCTAATAAGTAGATTAGGAACCAGATTCTGAAACTCTCAAGAGAGGATTGACTCAGGCTAAGCCCATTTCAATAATATCAAAATTTCAACAAGGTTTTCCCAAGGAAGCATACTATCTTAATTATGTAGAAGATATGAAAGAGGTAGCCAAGTTCAGGTCTAAGGCTTTCAGCACTTTGTCTCTCTGTCTCTGTTTCTGTCTCTGTCTTTCCATCTCTCTGGCTCTTTCTGTCTCTCTTCTTTCCAGTATATACTTTTTTAAAGGGGGCGATTAACCTTATGGGTTCTCCCTTGTCTATTACCTATGTTCAACTGCCATGGTAATGTCACAATGACACTCATTACTGTGACAGTCCTTTGCATCCAACTCCCAGACACCCTAGAAGTATTTGCATTCTATATCACGTGGAAAAGGAGAAAGTTAAAAATAATTTGAAGATAACCAGTTCTACTGGTTCTTAGAGACAACCACATATCTTTACTTGTAGTACAGCTCATTAACTCAGACCTTCCCTGAGGACAGGGTGGATCCCTGAAGGAAATAAACTCCATTCAACTAGGAGGTAGGGAGGCAATCAGTATCTAGAAACAAGCTCAGTGCTTCAACTCTCTAGCCAGGATTTGTAGTTTGATCATGGAATGGTACTGAAATAACTCAGTGATATATATACATATATATATATATATATATATATATATATATATATATAGAGAGAGAGAGAGAGAGAGAGAGAGAGAGAGAGAGAGAGAGAGAGAGATCCTGTGCAGAGCAGCTGGTCTTAGACCAACCCTCTAGCCCAGAAAACCCAGGTTGTAAACACAGAAAGTAAAGGGCAGATAACAAGGTGTTAAACTAACTGTAAAGGTATGGTTATTCCCAGGGATGTCTTCATGAAATATGAAAAAGTTTTCCTCTGTTAAATTGGAAGAGATTGTCTCACTGGCTGAAAAAAGACTGACTGTGACCCCCCCTCCCCAGGAGATAGAGATCTCAAAAAATAGTGGAATCATTTGAAATTGGTCAGCTGGAGCGGGCAGCTTTGTGGAGTTTAATCTCTGTCTATATTAGAGGGTAGAAAATGGGGTTCAGGGAGGGGGAGATTTTTCTCTCACCTTCTCCATTAGCTATGATGTCTATCAATAAAGCAACTTACCCAGTAGGAGACACCTCATCCATAAGTTCAGGAGTCTATAAGGTCAAGAGAATTTGAGGCAAAATGGAAGAGACTCCCTAGTCAAAGACATAAGGAGGCAATGAAAAAGTTTCAGGAGGTAAGAACTCTGGTATCAAAGAAGAAAGCTGACTATAGATTCAAGAGTGAATTAGCCCTGGCAATTGCAAATTGAGTTATGAAAAGAAGCAAATCTTGGGAGCACAGCTGAATAGCTAGCTTAGCAGAGAAGCTGTATCCTACATGAGGACTGCAAGAGGAAACATTAGGTTCTTATGCTAATGGAAGTTTCCTTGAGCAAACATGATTCCTACATATGCATCCTACCGCCACCGTGTTCTAACATTTGTATCTTCTCTTCCCACAGATTCTATGTGCATTTAGAAGAGAATGTTCCCCAAAATTACGGTGGGACTACTTTACAGCTATTGCTCTTACTTACTTTGAGCTGTTTCTATTGGTTGGCTGTTAAAGGGAAGCTCATCAATGTGAGTTCATAAGCTATAACAGCAGAACCTCATATCCACAGGTTACCCTAAAACCTGTGAAAATAGTGGTCAGTCTCTGAGAAACTGGTCCAGATGGCATTGTAGTATTGGAACTTGATCTGCTACACTTTGGTCTCCTACATATCCACAGGGACCCACTGGAGAAATTAGCCATCTTGAATTCTCTTTCTTGGATGCCCTAATATTTATTGTGGAGGTCCAATGGAGAAAAGTTAGTATTCTTTTGTTTTAGACTACAATTAGATAATCAGTTTTCTCACGTTTCTTTTTATAAGTTAAACCATTTGCTTTGAAATAATTTTGCATGGTTGTGTGTTTATATACTGATATCTGTTGTATTGCTATGTCCATTAAGAGTCTTAAAGCTAATATGAGCAATATAGATGTTGTATTCTTAGAATACTGGTGATACATATAGAATAATATGTAATTAATACTAGTATATAATAATACTAGTGATGCATATAGAACACAATATGGAAGTTCATTCATGTTTGTTTGATTTTGTTTGTTTTTAGCAGACTTAGATTGCTTGCGCATGAGTCCAGCTTGCCTAAGATCTGAAGGGACATCGTTATTCCTAAGAACAACGTTTGCCTGTTGGCCTACATGCCCCAAATAAGCCACAAATGTTTAATCACTTTTTGAGAACCTTGTACCTCTTAGCAGCCTTTCTGAGTTTGCATGATTTTTTAAATTAGCCTGCTTCATGGTTCAAGGAAAGTTCAGACCCATTGCCTAAGTGTTATAGACACTCATCCGAAACTTCTGTTTGATCCACCAGTTGGAATTCCTTACATATAACAGGGATCTCTGGAAAAGCTTCAAGGGTCCTACATGTTTCAAAGACTCTGAAAAATTTCAAAGGACCCAGGAGCAAAGTCAGTCTCCATGTGAACATGGGGTACCCTTACTTGAAGAAGGAAAGGGTAAACACCTTCTTTCTAACCACCAGGCCCAGAGGACCTGTGTTATTATACAAGCATCAATTGTGTAAAATGAAGTCTGTTAAGCAAGCATCTAAGGCACTGGTTCTCAACCTTCGTAATGCCGTGACTCTTTAATACTCCTATGGGGAGTATTAAAGTATTATC
The DNA here is from genome assembly GCA_028646575.1 of Pseudocheirus occidentalis. Classification (NCBI taxonomy): domain Eukaryota; kingdom Metazoa; phylum Chordata; class Mammalia; order Diprotodontia; family Pseudocheiridae; genus Pseudocheirus; species Pseudocheirus occidentalis. The sequence goes on along the minus strand of CM053595.1, from coordinate 33,589,816 downwards.
TTTATGTGGGCGGACTTGCCTGGAGATGGATAGAGGAGTAGTGTCTCAGTTCCTAAGACCATTGGAAATATGAGTTTTCTGATGGTCTTAGGTGACCCCTGTGACCCCTGTGAAAGGGTCATTTGATCCCCAAAGGCATCGCAACCCACAGGTTGAGACCACTGATCTAAGGCCCTATAGACTCAATACAAGTTTTTGTAACACACAGGACCTGACTGAGACCAAAGCAAAGAGGCTCCTTAGTAAGAAAGGAAGAGGGCAAGCACCAACTCCAACTTATAATCCCAAATGACAAGAAGTAACTTATAAGAATCTACTACAGTGATGCCTATAATTCCAAAGGACCCATGACAAAAAATGCTATCCACTTCCAGAGAGAAAGAACTGATGAACTCTGAATACAGATTGAGGCATCCTTTTTTTTTTAATTTTATTTTTTACAGGTGTTTTTGCTGATGTTTTCTTTAGCTGATGTGGTAATATGCAAATATGTTTTACATGACTTCACATGTATAATATATATCAAATTGTTTGCCTTCCCAAAGAGAGGAAAGGGATGGGAGAGAGGGAGAGAATCTAGAACTCATTTTTTTAAATGATTGCTAAACATTTTTTTACATGTAATTTGGAAATATTTAATGAAATAAAAATATATTTGAAAATCAAATTTTAAAAATTATGTTTATTTGTATAGCTACACACTTGGTGGTGAATGTCATCCTCAGACACACTATGATAGGTCTATATCTCAATGAAAGAATATTAATTTCCATGCTGTTTGAGAACTGTGCTACATAGACTTTACTGAGACTCTTGGAAGAGTCAGAAAAGACCCTGGCAAAGGCATAAGGAAGGACAATGCCTGATCAATTCCCAGACACTACAGTGCTAGCTGGAATTTGGGACAATAGACAAATATGCTCCAAAGGATACTACTTAATTTGCTAGGGATAGCAAATATTTAACTGGGGATCAAATAAGGGGAAGTGTGCAAGTCAATTAATCTTTAACTAATTCTCCATCCTAGAAAGACAGGATGTAATCACAGAAAGTAAAGGTTGCTCAGTGTGCTAGACCTGGAGTCAGAAAAACCTGAGTTCAAATCTAGCCTCAGACATTCGCTAGCTGTGCGACCCTGAGTAAGTCACTTCACCTCAATTTACTCAGCTGTAAATTGAGGATAATAATAGCACCTAGCTCCCAAGTTGTTATAAGAATAATATTAGATGATATTTGTAAATCTTGGCAATAGCAAGTTCCATATAAATGTGAGTTATTATTACTAGGCAGTTCAGGCTGGAGCCAGTAATCAGGGAGGAACCCAGATCCTGACAGATGGAGAAATGTGGAGGAGCTTCAAGGAGGTGGAATAATGGAAGTACAGGCGGGGTAGTCACTGTAAGTGGGTACCAGGACTCTAAGAACAAAGCTACGTGTGCTTATCAAGCATGTGAGGTATTGGAACATATACTATGTCATTGAAAAACCTTGCATGGTAACCCCAGATTGATAACTGTATTTCCTTTTTCCCATTGTATTCCTCATAGGAACCTGAAATAATCTCCTATGGGCAGAGAGAAATGCTTTTTTTTTCCTTTCTTTATTTTAAATGTTTGTTTCATCATTTAAAATAGCATTAACCACAGACATTTCCTAATTTAGACACATTTAGGAATGGAGGTGAAGAGGAGGCAATTTACAAGGGTGGGAAGTTTACAGAAGAAGAGAGAGATCAAAACCACAGTGTTTTGCCAGAACATTGTCTCTAACTGGGGGCTTGAAGCTGAAAAATAGAGAGATTTATACATTCAATTGTTACAAGTTCCCAGAATTGAGAAAGAATGTTTATATTGGGAAACCACCCCAGGATTGCTACATTTGAATAAGCATAAACATGTTGCTCCCAATGTCTCTGGGATAATACTCAAGAGGCATATGGCTTATTAAATTTCTCTATTAATTCCCCACTTCGTAAATGCTTCTGTATTCCAAATTCAAATTTTGTTTCAGTTTTATCTCATGCTATTTTTCTCTCGGTTCATTTTCAAAGTCCACTGGATTTTCTATAGATTTGTACTTCTCCCATTTCTCTTATCTAGCTTGTATGAATTCTCCAGGTTAATCCAGCCCAACCCTACTAGTGATACTGGTCTGAGGGATACTAATGGATCATCCTTTCTGGAATACTTTTCCAATATAGCACTCACAGATGTGCAGTTCTGTCCCTAGGAGGGCAATTACTGCTACTTTAATTTCAAAGATTAGTCTGTGGGCCAGCATTCCTGAAACTAAAGTTCATGAACCCCCACTAATGATTTTATCTTTAATAGTCAGACACAATTAAACTGAAACATTTACTTAGTTGAATAAGAGCATTAACTAAAAAAATATTTCCCCAATAGAAGAATGAGCAAAGAGTACAATTGTGGTGAAGCACAATTGGCAGTGAAGTACCCATACCTCTGGTACTTTGCCTTCTCGTGCAATTTTCACACTGCTGCCCCCAGATCACAGTATGTCTACTGAGTCACTCACTATTCTCTGCATGTCAGCTCCCAATTGCCAAGACTAATTCAACTACGAATAGTTGGCCCTATTCTCTGCCATCAGGATGGTCCTTCTTGGAGCTGCTTCCGGGGATAAACACTACCTTTCTATGTCTAAGCTGACTGGCTAGATAGGAGGTACTTCTACTTATCACCTCTAACTGTTTGCATTTCAGAACTGTGGCTTGCCAGATGCAGTGTCTCCTATTAGACAAAGAGCAAGAATCTATGGCTGAAGGTCTATGACTCCCCTACTTCCCCCTGGTAGAGGCAAAGGGGCCATACCCCTACAGATCTTCTCCCTCCCCTGAACACTCCAAGCTCTCTTTGTAATTGTTTGATGTCTCCAGAGCTTGGAAGTTTTAGATTTTTAATGGCTTCCAGGGGCATGGCCATTTTTTACCAAGATAATTTCAAGAATTCCTTCTGATTCAATCAGAGAATTCTTTCACACTTTATAAGGGAATAACAGACCATCATTTGTATCATCTGTACTTCATTAGCTGTGATTTTAACAACTAGCTGGGGAAACTAAATCTCTCCCACTATACTGAAAAATTGGACGAAGTTTCAACTTGCTTTTCTAGCATTATCATCTGAAACAAGCTTACCATGTGCCTATAGGATATTTTCAGAGGAATCTTTTTTCAAAATAATATTACGGTTGTAGTTTAGTGGAAAGCAATCACTGGATTTAGAGACAGAAGACCAGAGTTCAGATTATTGCTCCACCGCTTACTGGCCATGTTTGTCAAGTCATTTAACCTTAGCTTCCTCATTTGTAAAATGGAGATTACAGTATCTGTACAATTTTTTTTACAAGGTTGTCATAAAGATCAAAAAGAGATCATGTACATACAGTGCTTTATTAGCACAAGGCACTAAATAAATGTGAGAAATTAAATCCTTAATAAAAGGTACATTTCCTCACTCAGGTAATCTTGCAATATCAAGGACCCTTATTTGTTCCTGACAACTATATAACATTTTTGGATTTTTCTTTTCCCCTATAATGGAGATTACATCTTTGTGTGCTAATGGATTTCATGATCAATACATCTAGCACAACACTAGCATAGCCACCTACTTTAAGATGTTCGAGGATCATTTTGTTGTTTGGTCTTTTCAGTCATATCTGTCTCTTCATGACCCTTGTTTGGGGTTTTCTTGGCAAAGATACTGGATTGATTTGCCATTTCCTTCTCCAGCTCATTTTACAGATGAGGAAATTGAGGCAAATATGGATAAGTGACTTGCCCAGGGTGACTCAGCTAATAAGTGTCTGAGGTGGGATTTGAACTCAGAAAAAGGAATCTTCCACCTAGCTGTCCCTTTTCAAGACCATATGTGTATTTAAATGTGTATTTAAATTTATGATTTTTTGATAAATTTTGTACGTAAATGTAAATGTGTATTTAAATTTATGATTTTTTGATAAATTTTTGCCTTAAAAAAATGAAAAAACGCTTCCCACGGTGTATTCTCTAATAAAATATGCTGTCCATTCTTATGAAATTGATGCAGCCATTTATTTGCCTGTATCATTTATTTGCCATTTATATTTTCAGCTATCATCTCATGTGCATAAGTCACATCCTCAATGTTATTAAGAAGTTCTTAGATGGTAATCCCTCAGTAAGCAATTATTAAGTGCCTACTGTGTGCCAGGTCCAACCCATTCTGGGATTCTTGGGAAACATTTATGAGTAGATACCCAAAAAGAATTAGGCATGTATATATGTCAACAGAAAAGAGAGCTTATCCTCATAAAAGGGTAGGAAATCCCGTTCACATTTAATGAACCCTAACATCTTCATTTTATAAATGAGGAAACTGGGAGGGGGGTGGCGCAGAGCCAAGATGGCGACTTAGAAGCAGCAAAGTTTGGCAGCTCCCACACAGCCACCCTAAACACCCATAGAATATGACTCTAAACAGATATTAGAGCTCCAAGACTCTCCAAAATACAGAAAACGCATCTGTTGCTGCAGGCAGTTCAGCAGGTGGGGCTCATTGCAGCAGTCTGGGAGCCACAGCCAGCCCAGCCTGAACCCAGGCCTGGCCAGGCCCCAGGGCAGTCAGGCCAAGCCAAATCTATAGGACAGCAGACTGGCGGTACTGGAGGCACAGTTACCACATTTATCAGGCCAGAAGAAAAAAAGACTAAGAGAAAGGTCAGAGGATTTTGCTAAATTTGGGGGAGAAGAGCGGTCCAGCCAAACTGCTCCCAGGGCAAGGAAGCAGCAAGAGGCTGGCTATGGCAGCAGGAATGGCTGAAAGCAGCAGCGGCCTCCACTGGGCTACTTCAGAGCCCCTGGCCTGTAGATAGCAGGGGGGCTGAGGTGATTGATCAGGGCCAAGGACTCTTGCATTGAGCGGCCTGGATCTGGATCATGGTCTTGAGTGGTGGTCCTGGGGTGCACTTTCAGTGAGCCAAAGCTGGGGGGAGGGCTGCAGTACCTCACTAATAGCTCCAGCAGCTGTGAAGGCCCCAGTGATTTGGAACAGAGCTTCCCCCCCCAGGAAGCAGAGTTTCACAGAGCTAAAAAACCAAGCAATTGCTAGACTGGCCAACATGAGGAAAAGGAAGCAGAGTAAGAACAGTAATAAAACTCTAGAATCCTTTTTTGTGGACAAAAAGGATCAAAGCATAAAGTG
>CM053595.1:33531606-33584112 GCA_028646575.1 Pseudocheirus occidentalis | reverse complement strand
ATGGTGGACAATGCTGCTGTTGTAGAGGTCTTGGAACCTGGCTGTTGGTGCAGAAGCCCTGAAGAAGGACTTTCTTGTTGTATGTTCACAGAAATCCTGGAAGGGAACCTTGCTGATACTTTCAGGGGCTCTGGGACTGTTCTACAAGCAGAGTGTGACTTGATGAGGGCACTGGCTATGGCTTTGTTGAGCCTTGTGTCCCCAGGAACTGAGATTGCTGAGGGCTTGCCTCGAGTGAAGATGTTGGCCTTTCCATGCTGAAATGTTATCTTGATCTTGTTACGGTTTAAGGGTGGATGGCCTTTTGTGCTCTCCTGCTCCCTTTTGAGAAAGTGCTTGGTGTTAATGGATGGTACTGTAATTACTTTGAGTCCAGGGGTGGGAAACATTTGGCCTTTTTGTGAGTGTACTTTGTTTATGAGTGGAAACTGATCTCCATTTGAGAAGAACTCTCTCCTTTTGAGAAGAGACTATGATTGACTAAAAGAATGTACTGCCTAGGGGTGGAGTAGTCTGATCTCCATTTGAAAAGAGACTTTGACTAAATGAATGTACCCTCTAGGGGTGGAGTAGTACCTGGACTGAATTAAGAACTTACTTGTGAAATGAGTGAGTTATACTGTATTTTGATTTTCCCTGTTCTGTGAATGTTTGCTTAATAGATGGGGTTTGCTATGCTGGTAATCCGAACCTTGGAAGTTGCCTTTGCTTGGCATTACAGTTAGACACCAAACTATCATCATTGTCCTTGTCTCTGTGTGTAGCTATGTCTGCTTATATACAGATTTAACACAACTCACCTTATAGAGGCAATCATATAGTTATTTGTCCAGCTTGTTAATTCAGATTTTAGAAGTTCACTTGGGTGGCTTATACTATATGCTAAAGATATCTGGATTGATTATACTTTCTGAATAATTGCCAGATCTTAATAGATACAGCCTGTATGCTTACATTTTCCTTTTCATGTCCTTGATCTCTACTTTAATCAGATTTCTTTATCTTAAAAGTAATGACAAAGTACAATAATAAGCGTTGATTGATTCTTACAGATAACTTTCTGCAAAATTCCTCAGAACCATTAGCAGAGAGTCAATTGTGAGTCATTTTACAGTTTGAGGAAGTAGGAGTACCAGCTCTTACCATCTCATACATGGACTACTTTAACAGCCTCCTAAGTGACCTATGTGACTCAAACTGGGAATCACTGGGGGGAAAGGACTGAGAAGTCTCTGCCAGTCTCCTTCCTCACACTCCTTCTTCCCCACTGACTATGTCAGAGAGAAAGTGCATCTGGTCGAGACTAGAGAGATGCACCAAGATGGATGTGGAAAGTGTCATCCAAGAAAGACAGGTTCAGGGAGCACAATCCCTCAAAGCAGAAAGAAGTCATGTCTATGAGTATAATAAAGGAATCAATCCAGACAATCTAACTGAATGGCTTGCCAAAGAGCTCTCACACATATTCTATAAAGGAGAAAAAAAGACATCAACGACTAGGGCTTGTTAGTGGTATACCTCTGTGCCACACTTGTATTCCACATCTTGCTTCTCTACCATTATATCTTTAAATTTGAATCCCCCCTTCTCATAGACACTTTGTATATGTATAGGAAAGTGCACTCCAGGCTTTTTAAGAGGAATATTTGGTGCCAATTGTTTTTAGTATATCATCTTAATAAATGCCTTTGCTAAAAGCTGGTTGTCTTTGTTCTGTTGTTGAGTTGTTTCAGTTTTATCTGACTCTTTATGACCCCATTTGGGTTTTCTTGGTAAAGATAATGGACTGATTTACCATTCCTTCTCCAGCTCATTTTCCAGATGAGGAAACTAAAGCAAACAGGATTAAGTGACTTCCCCAGGGTCACATAGCTAGTAAGTGTTTGAAGCTGATTTGAACTCGTGAAGATGAGTTGTCCTGATTCCAAGCCCAGTGCTCTATCCGCTGTGCCATAGTGAAATCTACTAGATGCTTATTAATGGAAAACACATCTATCAATAAGATTAAACAAAATGAGGTAGTGAAGAGAAGAGAGAGGGAAACGATTCTATCCTTTCAGTATTATGGTCAATGTGGACTTAAATGAGTACTTCAAATAGTTCAAAATACCCATTAAGGAACACTACCAAGATGGGCAGTGAAATATGGTAGTAATTTCACCTAAGAACTTTACAATTTTAAATCAGAGTTCTAGGATGACATAGAAATGGCACACAGTACCGAAAATCTGATCATTGCAAATTACTTGATTATTTTAAGGTTGAAAACAACTTTGACTATTATTAACAGATAGAATGTCACTGAATCGGGGTTTTAAAAGTTTAATTATTTATTAATTAATTAAATAATTTAATTAAATAAATAAATAATTGGTCTTTCTGCCTCCAGGATACATAATGCCTGAACCTAAGATGGTTGCCTATCAAAACAGTGTTCAATATGTGTGGAGGGACATGTGTAGGAGAAGACAGACCATACAACATGTCCCTTGACTTTCAGCATTTTCAGTCCTAGACACCATTGAAAAACACACTTTCCCTTAATTAGATATTTCTTTCTCTTGGTTTGAGTAGAGATCCTCTCTCTCTCTCTCTCTCTCTCTCTCTCTCTCTCGGCTAAAGAGCTCCTTTAATTCTGTTTTTAAAAATAAATGTATTATTTCTTTATTTTTGATATTCATTTTTTTAAAAAATTTGGGGGTTCTGAATTCTCTCTCTCACCCCTCCCCTACATATTGAGAAGGCAAGAAATGTGATATCAATTATACATGTGAAATCATGCAAAACATATTTCAATAATAGTCATTTTTTTAAAAGTAAGAAAAATAAAGTGAAAAAATCTTTATGCTTTGATCTGCACTCAGAGTCCATCAGTTCTCTCTCTAAAGATGAGCAGAATTTTTCATCAAAAGTTCTTAGAAAGTGTCTCAAATCATGGCATTGATCAGAAGAGTCAAGTATTCCCAGTTGATCATCATATAAAATTGTTTTTACTATGTACAATATTCTTGTTCTGTTCACCTCTTTCTACATATTCCAGGTTTTTCTGAAACCATACAATTAGTAATTTCTTATAATAAAATAGTATTCCATCACAATCATATACCGCAACTTGTTCAGTCACTTCCCAGTTCACAGGCATCACCTCATTTTCCAATTCTTTGCCACCACAAAAAGAGCTGCTATAAATATTTTTGTACATATAAATCCTTTTCCTTTTTCTTTGATCTCTTTAGAACATAGACCTAGTAGTGTTATTTCTAGGTCAAAGGATATGCAGGTTAATAGCTATTTGGGTACAGTTCCAAACTGTTCTCCAGAATGGTTGGACCAATTCACAATTCCACCAACAATACATTAGCATTCCATTTTTTTCACATCCCTTCCAACACTTGTCATTTTCTTTTTCTGTCATGTCAGTCAATCTGATAGGTATGAGGCAATACCTCAGAGTTGTTTTAATTTGCATTTCTCTAATCAACAAAGATTTAGGGTATTTTTTCATATGAGTATAGATATGAAAACTCCCTGTTCATATCCTTTGATCAATTATCAATTGGGAAATGACTTATGTTTTTATAAATTTCACGACATTCCCTATATATCTGAAAATTGAATGTAATCAAAATTATTCATTATAATTCTCATGTTCTTTCTCTTTCTTGTTTTTAATCACAATTTTTTCCTTATCCATAGATCTTACAGGTAAGTTTTTCCACATTCCCCTAATTTATTTATGATATCATTCTTTATGTCCAAATCATGTACCCATTTTGAACTTATCTTGGTATATGGTGTGAGATGTTGATCCATATATAGTTTCTGTCAAACTTCTTTCCAGTTTTTCCTTCAATTTTTAATCAAGTAGTGAGTTCTTGTCCCAAAAGCTTGAATCTTTACATTTATATTATATTATTGTGTACCTAATTGTGTACCTAATCTATTTCACTGATCTATTTCTTAACTAGTACCAAATTGTTTTCATAATTTCCACTTCATAATACAGTTTGAAATCTGCCCTTCTCACTTTTTTCATTGATCCCTTTGATATTCTTGACCTTCTGTTTCTACTTCCCTATTCTTATGTATTTTAGGTCTATTCTAATCTGTATAACTTTTATAACTTCCGTTTACTGATCATGTTGATAAAGAGGTGCATTAGCTATTTATGATGGTCTTTTCTGTGAAAAGAAAAGACCCCATTTGGTGAGGGGAGCAAAGCTGGTAATAGAAATGTAAAAATTACCTCCACCTTGGAAGTGATCAGCATAAGTGACATTTATCCTGTGACCCCCCCCCCCCCCCCCCCCCCCGCCTTGCCCAGTATTATACCACTAGACTCACCAGTATCTGAGGTGTGGTCAATAAACATAGTTCTAGTCTAATACCCCTCTTAGAGAGATTCATTAGACAGCCCTCCTGCTCCCCACAAAGGCAGATATCATAGTCTCCCAGGGTAGGGAGAAGGGTAGGTCTAATCTCAAATCAGATCTCCATCGATACCACATTTGAGTCAATTCATCTTTATGTTTATACAACAACCACATATATGCAAGTGTGTATGAGTAGTTGTTCAGTCATGTACAACTCTATATAACCCCATAGATTTTTGTGCACGGAATTTTCTTGACAAATATGCTACAGTGACTTGTCATTTCATTCTCCAGTGTGTCCACATTTTATAGATGACGAACTGGGATAAAGTGACTTTCCCAGGGTCACAAAGCTAATAACTGTCTGGTGACGAATTTGAACTCACATCTTCCGGGCTCCAAGTCTGATATTGTATCCATGGATTTTTTATTATTTCTCTTAATATTCTAGACTTTTTAAACCTCCAAGTGAGTTCCATTACTTTTTCTGGCTCTATAAAATAATCCTTTGTTTTGTTTGACTCACATAGCCTTGAATAAATAATTTAGGTAGTATTGTTAATTTTATTATGCTGGTAATTAATATTTCTTCTATTATTTAGTTTTTTATTTCAGTAAATAGGATTTTGTAGTTTTACTCAAATAATTTTTGTCTGTGTCTTAGTAGATAGTCTCCCAGATATTTTATCTATTCTGTAGTTTTGGATGGAATGTCCCTTTCTCTTTCTGCTGCATTTTGTTGGTAACACAGAGAAATAACGATTACTTTTGAGGATTTATTTTCTATCCTGTAACTTGGTTGAAGTTATTTTCAAATTAATTTTAATTTACCTTTTTAGGTCATCTAGATAGACAACCATATCACCGGGAAGGTGGGGAAGGGGGAGGGGAAGCAATAGTTTTGTTTCTTCTTTGCCTTTGCCCTCTTTCCAGTGCTGTAGAAAATGTGGCTCCAAGTTGCAAAAGTTTGCTGAGGCCTTGGCAGCCAGTGTGGTCACAGCCCTACCAGAAGCTTCCCTGCTATCAGCCGACTCTGAACTGTGAGTATTAGACTAGAGGAACAAAGAGAGTGGGAGAGGTCAACAGCACAGGATGCCATGTATGTAGGGAGCTGTGTAGCATTCCAAGACGTCTTAGGGAGACATTATAATATCCAGCTGGGGCAAGTTATGACCACCAAAAAGCCACTTGGGGCAGAGAACCTAGTCTGGTGAACTGTGGACGGAGGCTGAGACACTTTGAGATCGGGTCCTCAAGGAAACTATAATCATAGGAGAGGGAGTCAGAATTGAATTGAATAATAAGGTAAACAAGGGGAAGGGGGGCTGAAAGTATCCAAAATTTCAGGAATTTCAGAGATATTCAACATAAAGAGATAAATCAACAGGAAAAAAAACCAGTAATAACAAAAGGAAATATGTCCTTCAGATCTAGTAAATGAGTTTAGGCATCTATGAATAAAAATTGGGGGAAAAAAAGAAAAGAAAATGACCCAACACTTCATGAAGCAGAAGACAATGTGGAATTTGAGGAGAAAGTGGAACCACAACATAATGTTTCTGAGTGGTTTAAAAGAGAAATGACAATTTTGAGTGAAGAATTTGTATCCTATACAACAAAAATAATGAACAGGATAGAAAACCTTGAATCTGAAATGGTAAGCCTCACCAAAGAAGCAAGAGAAAATGTAATAAACTGAAAATGTAAATATGTAGAACTGAAGGACAAACTAGAAGAGAAGCAAAAAAGAAAAAGAAAAAGAAACGAAAATATTCACTATGCAAGGAAAACATACTGAGCTCAAAGACAGGACATGTAGAAACAACCTAGGGATCATGAGTCTTTCAGAAGAACATGAAAAAAAACAAACTTTAACACCAGAAAGAAGGGAAAATAGGAAAGAACTGTTCAGAACTTCTAAATATAGACAATGAAATGCCAACTGAAAGAATTCATAGATCACCTTTAAAAAACACATAAGACTGCAAATTCCAAGACACTGGTTAAATTTAAAAATTCAATTCAGAAACAGCAATTTCTATGAGTTATTAGAAAGACCTTCAAATACAAAGTAATGGACATTTAAATAATTCAAGACTATTCCTCAACCACTAGAAAAAGGGAGGAGGGAATAGAATAATGTGTTCCAAAAAGCAATAAAGTTCAGGATGCAGCTCTAAAAATGAGGCATGATGGAAAATGGGAATGCATAGGGTGAACCCTACAAGGTAGTGGCAAAAAGTGGCAAGGGAGAGACCCTAGAACCTTAGAAGCTTTGATAGTATGAAGAATACAGAAAGAAGAGAGAGAGATCAGATAATTAGAGTAGTCATGAATCAGAGGTCTAAAATAAACAGAAAGAAATAAAGATAATGATGAGAGTAAAAGAAATCTTTTTTTGGAAAGGGGTGCAAAATGATACTTAAAATCCAGAGACGAAGGAGGAATATCAAATGAGAAGAAAGGATCAAGGGTGAAGGAAGAGAGACAGTAGGAACAGGGTTGCCTTAGAAAAGATTAAAATAACTAGGGGAACATAATACTGTGTTTACAGCAGAAGGGGGAGCATGAAACTGAAAAGCTGATGCAGACAATATTAATGCATCGAAGATAAGAAGGTAAGGGGTCAGTCTCTCCTGAATCCATCCCCAGAAAGGTGGAGGAGCCCTGTGAAAGCTGAACCCAGCTAGCTCTGAGGCCCATGTACCCCTCTGCCAAGACTGGACTCAAGGGAGTACAAAATCAGCTAAGGTAAAAAAATAGTAACCCCTTGCTGCAGAGGAGGGGGTCTCTCTGGGTCCTAGAGCCTGACAACCACTCAGAACACCTTCAACACCATCTGCCTATCACCCACCATTTTGGTCAGTCCAGGCCCTGCATCCCTGGAGGTTCCAATCCTGACTTGAGGATGAGGTGCCCAGGGGAAGGAAACAAAGGGAACCTCTCTCTGGGCCCAAAGAACCCTAGCAACTAGACTTAGAAACTTCCTGGGCTTAGGAGAACTGGACCTGGTTGGGGAGATCCTTGGCAATCTCAGCATTGGGATGTTTGGGCCTGGAAATCCCCTAGTCTGCACCCCAGCCACAGCTTGGACAGTTGCTGCTTGGGCCCCGGCAGCTGTTTCAATTTGATAGACCCAGAAGAAGAGGAACCTTCAAAGGAATGTTTGCTATCTCCCACAGTCCCTGCTGCACTTTCCAGTCAGGGCTCAGAAGAACCCAGGGCTTCCCAAACCTCTAAGGAGACTGGGGTCCCCCAAGTCCCTTCTCCAAGTTACTGGCCCTCCCTGGTTGAGGAAGAAATTCTCGAGTCGACATTGCCACCCCCTGGAACTATTGATGTAATTCAGTCCTCCCAAGTCTCTACAGAGCCTGAGACTCCCAACATGTGTGCAGAATGAGGTCCCCCCAGTCCTGTTCATGTTCCCCAGAACACTGATAGAGGGGTGCCCCCAGGCCTCAGAGAGAGGGTCTCCATTCAGCCCAGGGTGGCTTAGCTCAAAAAGCAGTTTGAGGGTTAGGTGCAATTCCTCTAGCCAGGCCAAGCTGAAGAAAAAAATTCAGTGATTAATTTGGGTTTCTTACCACCTCCATATAATACCAATTTCACTTGTAGAACCAAGTCCCACCCTAGGCCTTGATGCCCTGCCCCCCATAAAGTTGTTTGTCCAGTGCCAATGGAAAAAAAAGAAGGGAAGAGGTCAAATGGGGGGAAAAAAATCTTTGTATCAAATTTCTCTAATAATAGCTCAGTATTCAAGATATAGAAACAATTATATTTATATATGTATATACACACAGATATAAATGTGTATATATGTGCATACATACATACAATTAATAGCCATTCCCCTGTAGTAATGTCCTTTTGGTCTTCTTTGAGAACAAAGGGCAACAGCCAAGCAACGAGTCATTCCCCAGTAGATGAGTAGTCAAAGGACATGAACAAAAGGACTGAAAGCATTCACAACTATATAAACTATGTTCCATATAACTAATAATAACACAAATGCAAATAAAAACAATATACACAGTAACTACAATTTAAGTAGAAAGAACAAGAAGACAGCAAAAAATCAAAAGTAAATGCAACAAAGTTATAAAGATCAAGTGGGTGTCCAACGAAGAAGTATGAGGAGAGAGCCCCATTCTGCCTGCTTGTGGACATGGGAGGTACACAGGCATCACACACTGCATATGTTTACAGACTTTTCCAATGTACCAATCAATTGTGCTGACTTTTTTTTCCTTCTTTTTCCTCTCCAAAAAATACTACTTGTCATATGGAATGAACCTCTGGAAGGGAAGAAGAGTACATGGGATACTTATATAAGAAACAGAAAATGTCAATAAGACTTATATAAAACAAAATTCCATTTTGTATATCTTTTTCTATTTTTTTTCTAGGTTCTTGTGTAGTCCTTGTGACCAGGAAATTCTTTTCTCTATGATTCTATTTGGATTAGTTGTAGAGCTACATTTTTTTTCTGGGACAATCTCCTCAGTCTCCCTCATTCCATAACATTTCTTCATTGTGTCTGGCATTTTTTTCCAGTTCCTCAAATCTTCCTCCTCAGTTTCTGAATTGGAGTTTTTGTGCCTGAATCAGATTCTGCTCCCTTCTTTATTCCTGGATGCTGTAGGCAGGTCCTGCTCGGTCCTGGATGTGGCCACCCTATCTTCTGCAGGAATTAAGTTTGAGCTCATTTTTCTAGTGAATCAACTTGGCTTTGTCTCCTCCTCTGTCTCCTTTGACGGTTCGGAACCCAGATTTAGTTCTGTCCCTTGCTATGAGCCTGACAGGTCCCGCTCAGATGTTAATGGTCCTGGAAGGTGACCTCCTGGGAAACCTAAAACTAGGCTAGGTGTCTTTCTTCCCAGGCGTTTCCCTGGTCCCTTTTTTCTTCAGTGGATAGAATGTGAGATGCCTGTGATGGGGATGGGATCTGAACCCCCAACAGGAAAAGACCCTGTCTTTGGAATCTGAACCCCAACAGAAAAAGAGCCTGGACTTTCCTATATGGTTCAGGTCCCTTGCATTCACATGGGGCAATTGGTCCTTCCCAGTTAATTAACTGCCCTTTCGTTGTCTTTACCTGGTGCCAGCCTAGACCACCACTTCCTTAATTCCATCTATACTCCTTCCCCATTCCAACAGTCTTCTGTATAAAAGATCAATCTTGCCTCCATGAAAGTGCTCAGATTCCTTAAGAGTCTAGCCAATGCTCAAATTCAGATTGGCTGGCTTGCATTAGCACTACAAATGCCAAGTTTCTTTAAAAGTCTGGCCAATATGGCAAATTTTTAGAATCACACCTACCTATCCGTGTTTTAATAAACTTTGTCTTCAACTGAAAGAAGGCTAGGGTCAAATTCATTTGTGCAGGACCCACATGTCACTATTTGGGGTCCCAGCACCCCTAAACTTCAACACCTGGGTGATATGTTTCCTGGGTACAATGCTTCCTGAACACTGCCCACCCTGGGTACTAGGATGCCTCGGTGCTGGTATTGAATTGTTCCTTGATATCTCTTGGCAAAGCTGCATGGGTGCTAAAGTGTTTGAGTGCTGAGCTGACTGGGCACTAACCTGCTAGGGCTATGCATGCTCCGTTACTTGGGTGCTATGCCTCTGGCCAGGCCTGCCCAAGCTCCGTGCTGCCTGGGTGCTGTGCCCTGCCCCATCTAGCTTTGCCTTCTACTGTATTTCTCAAAGGCCAACCTGTAAGGGCGCTGAATTACCTGGGCTATCTTTTTGGCTTCAGCCTGCCTGAACTTCTCTCCATTTTCAGAAGATTCTGGCAACTTTTTTGTGCAGTCCTAAAATGGAAGGAGGAGCTTACAGAAGTTTCTCTTTGATTTTGTTTATTATTGTTCCTTTTGCTATATTTGTAGAGCTTTATTGGGGTGTTTGTGGGGTATCTGGACAACTCTCTGCCCTATCACGCTGCCACCTTCCCACAATTCTGTGCTTCAGATCTTTCAGTTTCCCTAAGCAGGGGAGGAGGGCATGGCACTGGAAGGCGCTTGGAGGGGCAGAAGAACCATCTCTGCTTTCTTCCCTTAGGGAGTAAACTGACTTGTTCTCCTCAGAGTCTTGGCCTAAAGACCTCTCATCTCCTCAACTGGAGATGCTTAGCTCAAGGCTCAGAACCACAGATGCACCAAAGCTAGAGCCTTCAGGCTCCTTATTATCTTTTCTTTGTGTGAAACTTCCTGACTGTTGGGGTTGAAGTCTCCTTGGGGAACCTTTTCTGTGCCTTCTTCCTAATCTTCAACTGATTGAAAAGAGCAAAGATTCCTCTGTATTTCATTGGTAGCTGATTGCAAAAACAAAAAAGAAAAAGGGTAAAAAAAGAAAAAAAAAAACAACCTTAAAAGCTCTCCTCAAATTAGGCATTTCTTAGGGATGCTACAATATGTCTTTAAAAATCACACAAATTTCTATAACATATGCAACCACAAAAATAACTATGTTCAATAAATTCCTGAATAACATCAACAAGGATTTGGTTTTTTAAAGAGATATGTCATCCAAAAATGTATCCATTAGGACTATGAATGATGGGGTTTTTTGGCTTTGTTTTATCAAGCAAATATATGAATATGACAGTTTGTCTAGAACATTTTAAGGTATATATTTAAATGAGATAAGAAAACTATTCTATTTACTCTTGTAATGCCTTCTGAACTTCTTTTCAACATGTTTCTAGATTTTATTGTCATTATCATTTACATAATGAATATATTGCGGTTTTACTTCTGTTTTTTTCCCCAATGCCACACTATGTCTTCCCACGTTTCTATTTGTTGTTTCTTGTCATACAATAATGTTCCATTATGTTCATATGTCAACATTAATTCAACTACCCCTTAAGTATTGAACACAACTTATGTTAAGTTTTTCACTACTCTGTCACTATGAATTTTTTTTTCAGGGCAGCTTGATAGCAGAGTGGATGGAGAGTCAGGCCGGGAGTCAAGAAGACTCATCTTCCCGAGTTCAAACGTGGTCTCAGACACTTCCTAGTTGTGTGACCCTGGACAAGTCACTTAACCCTGTTGGCTTTAGAGAAGGAAATGGCTAACCATTACAGTATCTTTGCCAAGAAAATCTCAAATAGGGTCACAAAGAGTCGGACACAAATGAACAACAACAACAACAACAACACAAATTTTTCAGTACAAATTGTTCTTTTCCATCTGCCAATAACAATGTTAGTGTATAGCTCTGGTAGTGTGTTTATGGAGTCAAGAGATAAAAAGTTTCTTAGTTATTGCATAATATTTCTTTTTAATATATTTAATATATTTCTTTTAAATGATTTCACCATTTAACAATTCTACCAACAGTATATATAATAACATGCCTATTTTCCAGAACCCTATCACCATCAAATTTTATTCTTTATAACTCTCTTGGCCAAATTAATTATATATATCAGAATTTTTTAAGCTTGCATTTCTCTGATTTTTCAAGGCATTGAATGCTTTTTATATGGTTAGTGATCATTTGTTTCTTTTTTGGGAACCTAATTCTATTCATTTCTTTTGACTACATATTGATTCTTACATTTATATATTTGTGCTAATTCCTTTTATATTTTGGATATCAAAGTTTTATCAGAAATGTTTTAGGCAAAGATTTTTTCCAGTCTGTTTTTTAAAAAATTCTGCATGCATTTGTTATTATTTTAAAACTAATGTTTTATATATAAGTAAATCAATTTATTGTATCTCATAATTTCTTCTCTTTGTTGAACAATTAAGAATTTTTCTTCTCCATAACTACAATAAGTACAATAGTCTATCATCTCTTAACTGATTTTGATTATTTTTATATGTAGGGGCTGTTGTTACATTTTAAATTTTTTGTAATAGGTGGTATGGGATGTGGTCCTAATACCATTTTTGCTATAATACTCTGCAGTTTTTGCAAAAGCTTTTTTGAATAATGAATCCCTTCTACACTATTTTGCAATCTTTGATTTATGAAATGCCAGATTATCATATGCCAGAATATTGCAGAGGAGGAAGGAGTTAGACCAAAGGGACTGGTTCTGGCCTTCTGATTATACCTCAGTTCCAACTCCACAGTCACTTAAAAAGTCTCTTCATCACATGGATAGTAGACTGAAACCAATTACAAAATATAAGGACATGCTTCAAATCTCTCCAAGACACTTCCATTAAACAGCCTCATCCCTTTTCACAAGCAGGTTCTACAGCCTCTTCCAGGAGAAGTACTAAATCAGCTGTGCTTGCTAATAATGCTTACTCACCAGCCCCTGGACATCCTTCCCCACCACCTTACATTAGAAATTCCCAGGTGAGGAAATTCTCTCTACTTATTCTGCAGATCAGCTCCTTCTCTGCAACTTAGAGAGTTACCTAGAACACTGAAAGGTTGATTAAATTAATTTTCCAGGATCATACAGTCAGTATGCATGAAAAACTGAACTTGAACCTGGTTCTCTATCTCCTATGTGACATTGCCGATCATTTTAAACCAGACTGTTTTCATAATTACTAGATTGTTTACATAATTTGAGATCTGACAGTGCAAGTCCTCTTTTCTCCTTTTTCATAATTCCCCTTGACATTCTTGTCCCTTTGTTCTTTCATATGATTTTTTTTTCACTTATCTAACTCTATGAAATATCCTATTGGGTTTTCTATAGGAATGTCATTAAATCTGCAAATGAATTTTCATAGTCCTGACAACTTGAATATATTGGCTTCATCTAGCCAAGAACATATAATAATTCTCCAAATAAGTAATTCTTCCTTTGTGTCTATTAAACTTGTTTTATAATAAACCTCTACGATAAAATGTAAACTTCTCAGCATGACTTTTCAAGTCCTTTTATAGTTTGGGTCCAACCTACCTTTTCAGTCTTTTTGCACATTACTACCTTTCATGTATTTTATATTCCAGTCAAACAGACCTACTTGGTACACACTCCATTATCCACCTCCATGTTTTTGCACTAGTTACTTGTCATTTCTGGAACATGACATATTCTCACCTCCCTCTCTTAGTCTTTCTATCTTCCTTCAAACTTTAGCTCATATGTCACCCCTTATGAAAAGCTTTTCCCAGTCCCCTTAATTGTTAATGCTAACTTCTCATTCCTCTTTAAATTATAACATATACACCCATCTGTTTACATGTTGAATCCTTTGCAGGAAAACATGAGCTCCTTAAGATTGGAGATTCATTTTTCTTATCTTAACCTTTGTTTCCCCAGTACTTAAGCACAGTGTCCTGGAAACAGAAGGTGCTTAGTAAATGCTTGTTGGATTGAGTCAGAGAGATAAAAAGGGGTCAGAGAAGTATTATATATTCATGAGGTATAGTCACATGAAGAAATTCTGGAATTATGGGAGGGCACAGGTGGGTGAAGGATGTGCATTGACTATAACAGAATTTGTAATAGAGGGGAAAGCTGAGAAACGTGATAAGCCTAGACATTAGGGCAGATTTCAATGGATTCAGACAAAGGTAAGATAGGAGTCCATGAAGAGGGTTGCATGATAGGAATCTGAAATTCTGCAGAGAAAGTAAGTCCTAAATAGACGGGAAACTTTTTAGAATTAAACTGTAAACACAAAAAGAAATGTCCAACGGGAAGAAAAGGGGGAAGTTGTCTAAAGAGACCAATGTGGCTACATAAAGAACTCATTGACCAAATGAAATTTTTGGAAAATATGAATAGAAAAGACAAGAAAGGGAAGGTCATGGAAGATGAATAGGAAAGTGTAGAATGGTCCAGTAAGATGGGTGTTTCTAGCACCAAAGTTCAGGATAGACTGAACCTGGCAAAGAATGCTACAACGAAACAGTTTGGTCTTCCCCCCCCCCCAAGATTTTGGGGGAAATAGGTCGATCAAAGAAGGTTTAAGACCATTGCTCTGAATGAATGGGATAATAATAACAGATGACAGAAAGAAGTCAAAGCTGCTCAATTCTCATGTATTCTCATTTTGTTTCTGTTTTATTGGCCTAAAAAGAACAGAAGAAAAAAAAAAGATGAATAGAGAGTTGCCACCCAATACAAATCAAGAAATAGTTTATTTTTTTTAAGTACTGAGCTGTCCTTGATGAGTTCAAGCCATCTGACCTTTATTTACTAAATGAGTTGGCAGATATGATTGCTGAGCCATTGCCACTAATTTTTTTTAAGACCCATGAGAAAAGGTCAAATGTTATGCCTTTTTCTAAAATAAGAGAAGAAGATGAAGTACACAAACCATATCTGAGTGAGCTTGACTTTGATCCTTAGCAAAGTTCCAGAACGGATTATTAAAGTTGGAGTTAGTGATTATTTGGAAAAAGAAACAATAATCACACAGAGCCAGTCTGACTTTGCCAAGACAGGTCATGCCAGACTAACTTTATATTTTTTTGACAGCAGTACCAGACAGTCAGGTCATCAGGATGCTGTAGACACATAGCCTTCTGAGATTTTAGCAAAGCACTTGGCATCTCTCATGATATTTCTCATGATATTCATGGAAAAAATGAAGAGATGTGAGCTAGACAATAGCAAAGTTTGGTAGATTGTTTGGTGGCTGAATGGCTGACCCCAAAAGTAGTAATTAATGGTTCTAATCAATTTAGGAAGTTCTAGTGCAGTGCACCAAGGATATTTGCTTGGCTAAGTTTGTTCCATATTTTAATCAATGACTTGATGACAAAGATGGCATACTTTTCCAAAATGACTAAAAGTCAGGAAATATTGGTTAGATTTTTTTTTAATGACCAACATGAAATCCAAATAGAGCTAAATAGTCTAGAACAGAGGTGTCAGACTTGTAGAGCAAAACTCCCAAATGAAGCCTGAAGCAGAATATAATTGGGAAATATTTAACAAAACAAATAAAATACAAGAGAACATAGATAATGTTAATTTGATGTATTCTAAATGAAAATGCAATCACAGGGATCTGTTTCTATTTGACTTTGTTACTACCAGTCTAGAACATGAAATGAAATATAAAGAGAAAATTTAGTAGGGATAAGTGTCAAGTCTTATACAGGTCCAAAAAATGTTTAAAATGGAGAAGGATGGACCAGACAAATTCTTTGGAAAAGATCCGGGAGTTTTAGTGAACTACAAACTCTCTATGATTCAATGGTGTGATATGGCAGCCAAAAGAAATTATTGTGACGTCAGTCTGCTCTAAGAGAAATATTCAGTGTCTATAACTGTAATTACAGTCTGTAATCCCACCATATTCTGCCCTGGTCAGAGGTAACAATATTGTCTTCCATTTTTGGCAACATAATTTAGGAAGAATATTGATAAGAACCACTAGAACCAGAGGACCTTGACAAAGATTAATCAGTAATCAAATATTACACATTTACTAAGTACCTACTATATGCAAGGAACTGTTTTAGACACCAAAGATGCAATCACAAAAATGCAATAGTCCCTTCCCTTAGTGAGCCTACATTCTACTGGGAGCTACAAATGTAGTATATATACAAAAGAAAAACAAAATTTGGGCAGGGGCACTAGAAATTGGAGGAATCAGGAAAGTTCTATCATAAAAGGTATTGCTTGACTTGAGCTTTAAAGGGAGCCAGGGGTCATAAGAAGTAAAAGTAAGTAGGAAATGAGCATTCCAAGCACATGGGCATAAAGTCATGCTAAAGCAAGGAGGTGAGAGATGGAATTTCATCCATGAGGAATAGCAAGTAGATTAGTTTTGCTAAGGCATGAAGAGTACATGGAGGAAAAAAAAGTACATGGAGATACAATGCATAATCAGACTGGAAAATCAGATTATAAGACACTAAAATGTGAGAGGGGGTTGCATTTTATTCTAAAGGAGAGAGCCATCAAAATTTTTTTGCTATTAATATCTTCATTTTTTAATTTGTTTACTTTTAGTTTACAACATTCAGTTCCACAAGTTTTTGAGTTCCAGATTTTTTCCCCCTCCCCTCCCCTTCTCTCACAACCACCCATGGCAACATACAATCCAATAGAGGTTCTACATATACTTTCACATTAAAGATTAGCCAAGTTGTAAAGAAGAATTATAACCAATAGAATGAACAACAAAGAAGAAGAAACAAAACTAAAAAAAAGATAGAGCGAGTAGTTTGCTTCAATCTGCATTCAGACTCTAGTTCTTTCTCTGAATATAGATATCCCTTTCCATCATGAGTCCTTTGGAGTTGTCTTATAACCTTGCATTGTTGAGAGGAGCCCAGTCTATCAAAGTTAGTCATCACAGATACAATGTGTCTGTAATTGTGTACAAAGTTCTCCTGGTTCTGCTCTCCTCACTCAGTATCAGTTCATATAAGTTTTTCCAGGTTTTTCTGAAGTCTGCCTGCTCATTATTTCTTACAGCACAAGAGTATTCCATTACATTCATATACCACAACTTGCTTAACTATTCCCCAATTGATGGGCATCCCCTTGATTTCCAATTCTTTGCCACCACAAAAAAAAAGCTGCTATAAATATTTTTGTACATTTGGGTCCTTTTTCCATTTGTAGTCATCAAATTTTTTTAAGCAGGACATCATCAGACCTGTGCTTTGGCATCATCAACTTGGCAGTTTTGTGGAGGATAAATTGGAGAGAAGAAAGACTGGTTACAAGGAAACCAATCAGGAAGCGACTGAAACAGTCTAAGCAAAAGATGATGAGGGTTGTGATATGAGTGGAGATAAAGGGATGGAAGCAAGAGAGGTTGCAGAAATATAATTGACAAGATCAAGCAATTGGTCGAATATGATGGGTAAAAGAGTAAAGAGTGAGGACTCCAAAGATACAAACCTTGGTGACTGGAAAGAGGTGATCTCCATAGGAAAGAGAAAAGTTAGGGAGGGAGTGGGTTTAGTGGAAATGACAAGGATTTCAGTTTTAGACTTGCTGATTTTGAGTTGCCAGTTGGACATCTAGATGTCTAGCAGGCAGATGGAAATGCAGAGCTGGAGCTTGAGAGATGAGTCCTGGATGTGAAGGTTTGAGAGTCATCTCCATAGAGGTAATAGTTGAATGATAAGGAGAGAGAGTGAGAGACAGACAGAGAGTGAGAGAGAGACAGAGACAGAGACAGAGAAACAGAGAGAGACAGAGACAGAGACAGACAGAGACAGAGACAGAGAAATAGAGAGACAGAGACAGAGAGAGAGAATAAATAGTATAATATGGTGAATGAAGAAGAGAGATCCCAGGACAGAGCCTAGAGATACTTGCATATACACTAACTATAATTTAATATGATGGAACATATATGATGATTCCTAAATGAAGCTTGAGAAAGATCATACAGTTAAAAATAACAAAGTAGTATCATGAAAACCTGGAGAAGAGAGGGTATCCAGAAGGAGGGGGTCACCAATATGTCAAACACCACAGAAAGATTAAGAAAGATGTAAACTGATAAAAGGTCATTGGACTTGGCAATAAAGAGACCATTGGGCACTTTGGAGAAAGCAGTTTCAGTCAAATAGTAGCAGAGAGAACAGGTTACAAGGGATTAAAACGTGAGCAGAAGGTAAGAAAATGAAGGCAATGGATACATATATAAACAACTTTTTCTAGGGGTATGACAGATACAAAGCAGAGATGCAGAATAGCATTAAGGGATGGCAGCATTAAATTAGGGCTGCTGCTGGTGGTGGTGGTGGTTGCTGAAGTCTGGAAAAGATCTGGGCACATTTGTAGATGGCAGGAAAGGAGCCAGTGGATAAGGAATAACTGAAAATTAGGGAGGAAGATAAGAAATGGTCACAAGGATGAGTCTCAACCACAGGTAGGAGTAGATGGGATCAAGGACATAAGTAGAGGGATTGCCATTGGCAAGAAGGAAAGCCAAAGATACTGAGGTGATTTGAGGTTCAGAGTTGGGAAAGAAAAGGAGCCCTTGAGGGATAGCCTCAGTTCCTTAAGTGAAATACAAGGTTAGGGTTTCTCCTGAGGAGTAGAGAGGGGGATGGTACAGGTTTCATGAAAAGAGTAAGGAAAGTTTAAAGTGATCACTATGGGGAATCTGAAGGAAAGACAATCAGGGAAAAGTAAAGGGATTTGCAGGGCAGCTTGGTGGCACGGTGGATAGAGTGCTGGACCTGGAGTCAGGATGATTCATCTTCCTGAGTTCAAAGCTGGCCTTAGATAATTACTAGTTGTGTGACCTTGGGCAAGTCACTTCAGTTTCGTCACCTGTAAAATGAGCTGGCAAAGGAGAGAGCAAACCACTCCAGTATCTTTGCCAAGAAATCCCCAAATGGGGTCTCAAAGAGTTGGACACAACTGAAACTACTGAAAGACAACACAAGAGAGGCTGGGGGCAGGGTGAGTCGGGAAGAAGGTATTGGTGATTGGCATACAGCATTGGGGATCCAGTTGAGAGGATCCAATAGATAACAGGCATGAGTAGTG
The DNA here is from genome assembly GCA_028646575.1 of Pseudocheirus occidentalis. Taxonomy (NCBI): domain Eukaryota; kingdom Metazoa; phylum Chordata; class Mammalia; order Diprotodontia; family Pseudocheiridae; genus Pseudocheirus; species Pseudocheirus occidentalis. The sequence continues at coordinate 33,565,329 of CM053595.1, read as the reverse complement.
AACTCCATGAGCACAGTTGTGTGAAATCCATTACTTCCACACTCTGGTAGATAGGAGGAATCCAAGTTTGCAGCTTGGAAAAGGATGAGCAGAGATAAGATAATCAAACAAGGTATTTGAGGATCTATCAGTATAAAGTTGAGCTGATTGAATGGGTCAGAATTTAGAAGGGAAGAAAATGAGGAGAGAGCAGGAATGCAAGTCTGGAAAAGCACAAAGGAAATGCTATTGGTCTCTGTTTCCTCATCTACGAAATGATCTGGAGAAGGAAATGGCAAACCACTCTACAAAGAAAACCCCGTATTGGGTCACAAAAAGTCAGACGCAACTCAACAACATTTGGCCCCAGAGGACATAAGGCTGAGAAATGGGTGGAAATTGCAAAGAGGCAGGTTTAGACTTGGTATGAAAACTTCCCAACAATTGGAATGATCTCAAAGCAGGATGAGATGCCTCTGAAAGAAGTTTCCCTCCTGATAATTCCTCCAATTTATAGAATAGATTCTTGTTCAGTGATGGGGTGGATTACCTGACCTCTAAACTCCTTTCAATCTCTTAGATTCTGTCATCCCATGACTTCAGATATAGAGTTCTCTTCACTATTTGTACTCCAAAATATGTTTTCAGAAGTGCCTACAAATTGGACCCATTCACGTTCTTTCTAATGGCCACTCTCTGCCATCCCTCTTGTGACTTCTGTATGTCATTCTCTGACAGGTAAAGCTGGTAATACATAAATAAAGCAGACTTCCAATCAGGTGTGATGTCATGAGTAGCTTCCTTTATTAGGGCTTTAATCACCTATGCCGATGCTCAAATTTTTATCTCTTTTGAAGCAGTTTGTAGGAGTTCTCCATTATTACTATTAATGCTTGATTTCAGGATTAAATATACCCATTATTCTGTCCCTGCTACCTGTTACAGGAACTGGTTACTAGAGTTACAGGAACTCTAGACTTACCCATGTACTCCACATTTTTCCAAACTCTGACCCAAATCCCACTGACGTATCAGCAGCTGGACCTCGGAGAGCCACGGGTTAAACTTAAGGGTGGTGAGTGTAATCTCCACCCCCAGTCAGGGAGGGACCAGGTGAAACAGCCAGGTAGATGCACCTGAGAAGTTACAGGTAGCTTTCAATCAGAGCTTTGGGGAATGCAGCGAACATTTGGGGGAAAGCAGCGAACACTTGGGGGACCGAGTGGTACGCGGCTACCCTCCTCGCAACAATCAGCGCTGTGTCCCTGCGTCTGATGCCTCCACGCAGGCTGAAAGAGAGAGAAAGAGATCGCTGGAACTTCCCCTTCTCCTGGCCAGTTGACGGAGAGGGAGGAAGTGGGACTGGAGAGGCTGGGAAGCTCCCAATTCTCTGTTTCCCATTCCTTCGCCTCAAGATCGGAAGGGAGGGAAGAACGCTGGAAACTCTGAGCAGGACTACTACTCTCCTCGGGCCCCCATCCCCGGCCACAGGAACTTCTAGTTCCCAACTCGCGGAGAAAACTTAGTCTGAGTGGGTCGGAGTTTGGTCCCCGGAGAAGGGGGAGCGGAAGGAGGATGGGGGCTCCTCTGGGCCACAAAGCCAGAATGCAGGGATTGCGTCAGAGTTCAAGTTCCCTAGGCAGCTCTCTAATGAGGAGGCGACAAAGGAGGACAAGAAGAGGAGAGGGTTTGTGTTTGCCCCCTCCGCACATGCGTATATGCCTGTAAAATCTTGGTCGTTTCTGTCATTCAAAGCAGAATTTAAGAGTCAACAGATCTTGGTGTGAATCTAGGCTCTGCCGTTTTACCACCTGTGCGACTTTGGGCAAATTGCATAACCTCGCTGAACTTCCCTCGCCTCATATGTAAAATGTAGAGTCAGACTAGATGAGCTCTGAACTCCCTTCCAGCACTAAATCTGTGATGCTGGGTGTATGTCTAGGTCTACTGTTCTATGTGTCTGTTGTTTGTAACAAACTGAGAGTTTCTCTCTTTGTAGGGGTACAGGCTTAGCTGCGTGTCAAAGCATTGTGGAATTGTCACTATTTATACACATGTACATGTGTACAGCTCTGCATTTATGTATGATCCTAGCTGTCTGTAATACTATATCTGTATTTTGAGACAGGGAATGAGCTAGGGACTGGATCAGTGACTTTCACCAGTATAGGGAACTCCCTGATAAAGAAACTCCCTCTGCCACTGAAGGTTGGTACCTTCTCTGCAACTTACAGTTTGTAGAGTTAACTAGAGCAATGGTGTCAAAATCAAATCAAAAAGGGGAAGTGGGGGGGACTAATTAAAGGATCTCTGAAGGCCACGTACTGACAATTGTAAAGTGTAATATTATATATGAACATACCTGAATATTTTATGTAATATTACATTATTATATTTTATTTATTGTTAAGTATTTCCCAATTACATTTTAATCTGATTCACCAGATTCAGAAATGTTGCGAGAGTCCTTGAGCCTATGTGTTTGAAACCACTAGCCTAGGGCATTGAGAGTTTAAATGAAATGCCCAAGGTCACACAGCCAATATGTGAAAGAGGCACATCTAGCTTCCAGGGCAAGTTTCCATCCACTGCACCATGTTGGTTTTGGTGGTATAAAGCAGATAAAGCACTTTCAAATCCTTAAAACACCATATTAATGTAAATTATTATTATAGCTCTGTCCATCTATATACATATCCATTTAAATACACGTATATATGTATCAAGTCATAAAAAGAAGTCACAGAATCAATGAATTTCAGCTCCTTAACAGTCTTAGTGAGCATCTAATCTATGATAGGATGGGTTTGAAGTATGGGAAATTTTTTAAAGTGCATTTTGTAGGTAAGCCAAGAATCCCAGGAAGCAAAGAGCTGTGTGAAGACAGTTTCCCTACAACTAGCCACAGTCATGTAACATTCCTTTCATTCAAGTTTTAAAATATTAAGAGTGGCAATTTAATATCTCTAATACATATGAGGGAAAGAGGAAAGAGGGAGACAGAGAGAGAGAGGGAGAGAGGGAGAGATGGAGAGAGAGGAAGAGAGAGAGAGAGAGAGAGAGAGAGAGAGAGAGAGAGAGAGAGAATCTAGCCCCTAAATGTATTTGTGATCACAAAGAAGTTATTGGGCGAAGAAGAATAGGATTAAAGGAGAGAAAAAAAAACTTGAAAGAGTTGTTGAGTGTGTGCCATGCGGGTGCTAAATACTGGGCAGAATGTAAAGAAGGCAGCCCTCCTTGGTATCCATCTTCTGTTGGGTTCTAGAGTCAGGTGGCCCCATGTAGCTGTCCAGAAAGGCTATAAGATATGGGAATCAATGCTGATCACCAGAGTGACTTAAGCATTTTCTGAGTTATGATAGCCAAGCCATGGCATATGTAAGTATATGAATGGTATAGTCGTATATGGGAACAGAGAGATCTCCCAAGCAAACTCAAAGTTTGATTGTGTTTGGTGGCAATTGGAAATTGTATGCCTGAAGGAGAGTGAGAATCTTGAATGTGTAGTCTTGGGAAAAAAGAACTGCCACTTCTTTCTTTCCTTCTCTCTTCCCATGAAATACCCTATAGGAATTAACGGTCAAATAGTTAAACTCACAGGCTAAGAGCTAAAGGGACTTTTGAGATTATTCTAGCCTAGGGTCCTTAAACTTTCTGTGTGTTGTGGATCCCCTTGGCAATCTGGTGAAGTCTATGTGCCCCTTCTCAATAATTTTTATTACCTACATTCTTACTTGAAGGAAATACTAAATTTGTTCCCATCTAAGTCCACTGATCCTTAAGCATCAGTGGACCCTAGATTAACAACCCCTAACCTAGTCAAGCCCCTCATTTCCCAGCTCAGGAAACTAAAGTTCAAAGAGGATAGTTTCTTTTCCATCACCATGTAACATTACTTAAGATTTATTTCTACCTCTGGTCTTTTTCATGTGGTCTGTAAAGTATTCTTTAGCTCTGCCTCTGAGCCTACCAACATGAATATTATAAATCACCAAAGTCCTATTTCCTTTCTTCCTTTTCCCCCACCCAAAGGTCAGAGAGTAATTTCCTCTTGGTAGGTTACCTGGGACTTAGAAGCCTGCTTTCTGTTTGCATTATTGATACAAACGAAAAAGGAACTGCTTGAAATCCCCGACGTTCTTGAGTATTTTTTTCTGTGTTGCAATTTGGAAGCTTAGTTTCATAGAAAGTTGCTAGGGTATATATAACCAGCTTTCAAATATTAGCTACAACTGAAGCCTCAGCACCTTCAGAACCAACAGAACCAGCAAGGTGAGTACCTCTGTGCTCAAATGAATATGTATTTTTAAATTATTTGTTGTTGTTATATGTTACATATATATATATATGGAGAGGGGGTATATGTATGTGTATTTTACACTGTTCTGTAGAAGGTTTATTACATTCAAGGATAAATGAAGAGGGTTTATTTAAATCATTTTTACTTTACTTGGGACAGCTTGAATAGGATTTGGTTTATTCATTTTAGTTGCTAAATCACATCTTCCATATCTTCTAAATCTCATCTTCTACATTCTCTTAACTCAAGCTAAGACTAAGAGAGATCTGCTTTATATAATCTATTACCTTCACTATAATCTATTTTTCTGACATTTTAATTAATTTAAATCCTGAGCCTTTTCTCATTAACACTAATGTAAGAATAATGTGACACCATCACTTCTCAAGGTCTTTAAACCTATTTTGATCAGCTTATTGATAATGAGGAGGTCTTTTGATAACCTTTTAAAGTTTTTATTATTCTTATTGTCAAAGAGGGATAACTTCTAAATCACAAATGATTCTACCAGGAACCCATTAACCCAGAGTTTTGGGTGCCTAGACTATGAAAGTAATCAGATTGAATCTTTGATGATCTCGTTAACTTGGTCAACCTTACTTTGGATCTAAGGAAATTTTTAAATAATATTAAATAATTTTTAAAGTTGCCTAAATTTAAGGAAATCTAAAAGAAAAAAGTTATACATGTACCTAAAATGTCTTACATTTGTCACATTATATTTGTTTTGCTGAAAACCTGCTTACACCACTATCATAAACATGACACAAAACAAAAAGATTATCACATCCTAGCTCACTTATTTCAAACTAATCACTTGAAAGACTACTTCTACTACCACTACTACTTCTATTACTACTAATAATAATAATAATACAAAGAATTTAGGTAGTCCTTCAGAAGAATTTTTTTTAATGAGAATTTGACCTATTTGTTCCTTTAACGAGGGCATTTAAGGTGGGAACACCATAGAGTAGTTTTTCCTCTCTGTCACAGAACAGAATTTCAGAGTTGGAATGGATCTCAGTGGCAATTTAACACAACATGTGCCTGAACAAGGATCCTCTCTTGGCAAGTGGTTGTCCAAGCTTTGCTTAAAGACCACCAAGAAGAGAGACACCTCTATCCAGCATTTTTCTGGGAAGCCTAAATTTCCCTCTCTGCAGTTCTGTCCTCTGAGACCAAAGAAAACAAATCTAATTCCTTTTCCATGTGACAGTCATTCAAATACTTACAGGTAGCTATTGTGTTACCCCCTCCATCCCAATCTTTTCTAGTCTAAAAAGTTTTAGTTTATTCATTCCCTTCTGGCATGAACTTTGAGGTCCTTCACTCCCTTGGTTGCCTTCCCTTCCACTTTCTTCATATCAGAAAAACTGAACATAGCACTCCACGGGATCTGGCTCACTTATTTCAGCCTAAGACTTCATTAGTTCATAACCTAACCCCCTCTTACCTTGCCAGACTTCTTATACCTCACTCCCCACCACATGTTCTGCAAGCTAGTGACTCTGGCCTTCTTGCTGTTCCACAATCAAGATACTCCAGCTCTCGGCTCCAGGTATTTCCTCTGACTGGCCCTCATTCCTGGAAAGCTTTATCTCCTCATCTCCAGCTACTGCCTCCCCTGACTTCCTTTAAGGCTCAAGTAAAATTCCATCTTCTACAGGAAGCTTTTCCCAACCCCTCTTAATTCTAACATTTTAATTAATTTAAATCCTGAGGCTATTCCTATTATCAGTACTATTATAATCTCTAATTTAGAATATAGAAGTTCAATGATTTGCATAGGGTTACACAGCTAGCAAATCTCACAGGCAGGATTTGAACCCAACTTGTCTGGACTATAGTCTTCCTTCTCTTAATTATTTCCTGTTTATCTTGAATATAGCTTGTTTGTACATATTTGTTTGCATGTTATCTCCTCCAGAGGGCAAAGAATGACTTTTTCCTTTTTCTATTCTCAGTGCTTAACACAAGGCCTGGCACACACTAGGTGCTTAATAAATGTTTTTTGACTATTGTTTACCATTCCCCTCTGTTTACCCATGCTGAGTTTGCAACTCATTAAAATTCCAAGATATTTTTCAGAAAAACCGTTGTCTAGCCCAGTCTCACTATGTGGCCTTATACAAATCATTTCATTAAACTGGCCTTCAACTGCTTCATTTGTAAAATGAGAGAATTAGAATGCTAATATCCCCTCTCACTCTACAAATATATTTCTCTGTTCAGAGAAGATTTTACCAAATGATTTGGAGTATATTATGTTTCTGTTTTTAATTTAGTCCCCATTAACCCTGGTTTATGTGAATTTGCCCTGGGGATTTTAAGAATACCTTTAAAATTACACTGGGGCAGTGTGACATATGGAAGCTGTACTGAATTAGAGTCCTGGGTTCAAGCTACTTACTATTTTACTAAAAGAAAGTCACCAAGCCTCTCAGTATCTCAGTTTTTTCATCTATAAGACAAAGATAATAATACTTCCAATACCTGCCTCATATTTTAAAAGAAGCGCCATGTAAATTACTCCTGTCACTGCTACCTTCACCAGGTTTGGGGAAACTTCAATTCCATAATCTTCCTTTTTCTAAATACAGTTAACAAGCATTTATAAAGGGCCTACTCTGAGCTAATCACTATACTCAGCATTGGACACATTCATTTTGTCCAAACTTCTGTTATGAGAGGTTGTTGTAATAATATACTTAAACATGAACATATAATATGATGTGAGTAATATCATAACAGCCTATTTGAACATCAGCATCAGCCTAATGTCAGTACAATGAGGGTGGGGAAATGATCAAGGAAGTGTACTCTGGTCCCCAAAGATGACTTCATAGCCAATCTTTGTCTCTTTCTCTCCCACAGATGTGTCATCAGCAACTGGTCATCTCCTTATTGTCTTTGCTTTTGTTGGCAACTCCTCTCATGGCCGTATGGGAACTGGAAAAAAATGGTAGCTATCATTTTATTTTCTGTTGAATATATGGATATTTATTAGGAATGCATCTTATGAGTTCCTACTTCTGAGTACGTGGCCTGGGTGTTTCTACTGCCCAAGGTAGAAAGGACACTAATAAAGTAAAGTCCCAGTTTGTGATCCATCACAAAGTCACTTCCTTCCTCTTTCATGTATTAAAAAGACCATCCTGTCAAGGTAATATTGGATGAGAAAAGGTAAGGTAAAATAAGATAAGTGCTGGGAATAATAGTTCAGGAAAAGCAAGATAGTCCCTACCCTCAAAGAGCTTACATTCTTATGAGGAAGATGACACATAACAAGGAACTGAAAAGCTGAGAGTGAAGGGGGAAGATATTTCTTTGTGGAGTAAGTGTAAAAGTAAGGAGTGGAGCCAGGTTAAAATTGAGCATAGCTTTTAGGCTCTTCCTCAAATAGAGGTTCCAGGCAGGAACTTACCATCAAAGAAGAGAACTTCAGGAATAGAGGTATCTCTAGAGGGAGAAGACTTCTGTCTTCTTTCTCCCCTTGATACTCATATTTTACTGTCATCCCCATCAGTCAAACAAGCTAGCAAGTGGTGGGACTAGATAATATTTAGTCTGGAAGTTTTGCTGGTGTTACTGAAAATTATCAATATTTTTTAAAGAATCTTATGGTAATGAGACTAGAACATTCCAAGTCTCTGACCTACTATGTATGTTTCCTGCCCAGAATTCTACTATCATTATGTCATAGTTTGATAATAAACCTGGCAAAGACTTTTTTTTTGGCTATGAAATTTTCTACCAAGAAAATTTGGCTCAAATAAACCCACTTATTATCTCAGACCAGATAAACAGTGAAATGAGACAGTGGTAGTAAGAGTGAAGCTCAGTTCAGCAGCAAACATTTATTAAATGTTCGCTATGTATTGCGGCAAGCTTTTGGAGGAGGTTTTGTCTTTTTCTTTGTATTCCAAAACATAACACAATCTTGCACTTAGGAACTTAACAGATGTTTGTTGAGTAAGTGAATGACCAAGTGAATGCAAAGACAAAAATAAAATCTTCTCTGCCTTCAGGGAACATGAATCCTGTACTTAGATCTTCTTAAGTCTATCCAGAAAGTGTCTTTAACTAGAATAATGGTGATGTGAGTTGAAAGGAGGGGAAAGATAGGAAATATTGTAGATGTAGAAAGGTAACTGATGGGATGTGAGAGAAGGAAAAGAAGACAGGAAAAGTCAAAGATGATTTGATCCTGGCTGACTGAAAGAATGATTGTGCTGGTTAGGTGGAAAGTTAGATATTAAAGATAGATTGGAGCTTAGGTGCTGGAAATCACTTAAGAGCCCCATTATAAAAGCTCAGGTGAGAGGTAATCAGGCACAGAAGCAGAGCAGTTACAGTGCAAATGAAAAGAATAGAGTGGGTACAAGAGACTTCATGGAGAGAGAATTGACAGTACTTGGCTTCATCTTCAAGTATATGCACTGGGTTTTATGAGAAATGACACAAGCCAGTCATTGTCTACACTATCAGATGATTGAACAAGCAGAAAATATTTCAGATGGATGCATGGAAAAGCTTTTGGCCATCATGAGACTATCACCTCAAGACAGAAATGTATAGAGGCTCCATTGCTACAAAGGAATGACACTGCAAGATCTCTCTCTTTCCTGTGATTTTTGCAGTTTATGTCGTGGAGATAGAATGGCATCCTGATGCTCCAGCTGAAACGGTGGTGCTCACCTGTGATTCATCTGAAAAGGAAAACGCCATTACCTGGACCTCAACCAAGAATGGTCAGATCTTAGGAACAGGCAAGACCTTGACTGTCCAAGTGAGGGAGTTTACAGATGCTGGCACCTACATTTGTCAGAAAGGAAGAGAGGTGCTAAGTCAAAAGTCACTGTTAATCCGAGTAATGGAAGATGGGATTTGGTCCACTGATATTGTGAAAGACCAGAAAGGTAATTCTTTTCCCTCAAGTGCAGTGTAAATTCCACTTTTAACCTTGGTAGAAATTTATAAAAAGGCAAGAAACTGTGGGGTTGAGTGAATTGACATCAGACTCGCCAGTGAAACCACCTAAAAGTCACAAATTCTCTCTGGTGAGGGTGCTTTGGGGACTATTCCATCTAGCCTTTGTATTGAGATGATAAGATACAGTTTATATACTTCAAAAATATATTAAAACACTAACAAATATTGAATAATTAAAGGCATCAAATATTAATAATGTGTAACTTGTTAGCATAAATCCATAGAAAGAGTGGGCTTTTAGTAGAGACCAGTTAAGTTCAAATTCTGTCTCTGATATTTACTATCTATCTAACCCTGTTAATATCATTTAATTTCTATATGCCTCAAGGGACTATCTAAACTTCCATCAGGCCCTTCCTGGTTGTACGAGGTGTTTGGACCTTTTGCTTGAAAGGTTATCATATATCTGCTTTGTATGTGTTTTTCTACCTGCCTATATGTGTATATATTATATTGTCTCTTCCTCCCTTCCCCCATTAGAATGTAAGCTCAATGAGGGCAGGGACTGTTTGTTTTTGACTTTGTACCTTCAAAGTCTAGCAGACCAGTCCCTGCCATGTGGTAGTCATTTACTAAATGCTGGTTGAAATTAGCTGATATACTAATTTAGAGAAGGTTGCATTGGTACAGGAAACTTCTCATGCTGGAAGAAAACATGGATCACTGGAATAGAACTTTGAGAGCAAAAACGTGTGTGTGTGTGTGTGTGTGTGTGTGTGTGTGTGTGTGTGTTACACATCCCACAGAATCAGCATTCCAATGATTGGCAGTTGACTTTAACTTTGAAATGCTTCCAAAACTGACTCAACAAAGTCCATGGAAGGGGCCTCGTTTTCCCCAGGAAAGGAACTAGGGTCATTTGACAAGTGTGTATTACTGACTTATAACCTTCAAAATCGAGTTCTTCCCCCCAACTGCAAAAAAAAAAAAAAAACCATTAAACTTTGACATTTTTGTCCTCTTTAAATCCAGAACCCAAAACTAAGACCTATCTGAAATGTGAGGCCAAGAATTATTCTGGGACTTTCACCTGTTCCTGGCTTACAGAAAGCAGTCCTGACTTAAAATTCTCTATTAGAAGCAGCAAAGGGTAAGTAAAACTGTTGATTTTCATTATTCTAGTATCTTCCTAGAGTCATTCCATTAAGAAACAGAAAAATAAAATGACTATGACTTCTCTACAGTGTTGGGTTTGGAGTGACAGGACCTGAGTTCAAATGAAAGTTATATACCTTGGGGCTGCTAGGTGGTACAGTGAATAGAGCACCTGCCCTGGAGTTAGGAGGACCTGAGTTCAAATCTGGCCTCAGACACCAGACATACTTACTAGCTGTGTGACCTTGGGCAAGTCACTTAACCCCAATTGCCCTCTAAAACGCAAAAAAAAAATTTAAATAAAAAAAATTTTTTAAAGAGTATCTTACTACTTGTGTGGTGTGACCTTACATCTCTATGGGCTCAGTTTCCTCATCTGTGAAATCAGAGCATTAGACTAGTTAATCTTAAAGGTCTCTTCCAGCCCTAAATCTGTAATCCAATGAATGATCTGCTAAAGAAAAATAAATAAAACTCAGAAAACAGGGTTTCTAAAATCTTTGCCATTTTGCTTTTGCATTGGGGAAAGAGTTTGAAGACTTAGGTCTACTCAAAGAAGACATTACTATCTATAATTCAGCCACCCCAAATCATTAGATCATAGATTTAGAAGCAGAAGGGACATTCAAGTCGTCAGCAAGCATTTATTAAGAGCCTACTATGTTCCAGGCAGGGTGCTAAATTCTGAAGATACAAAGAAAGGCAAAAATAGTCCCTGCTCTCCAGAAACTCATGATCTGATATAATCTCTTTCTAGTCCAATCTGTTCATTTTATAGATAAGGACAGTGGACCCAAAAATGTTAAGTGTCTCTTGAGGACAAATAATAGAGTGATAGAACCAGTCTTTGAACCTAAATCCTCTGACTCCAAATCAAAGTTCTGTCTCAACTCTTAAGCAGACATGAGTCCCGTGCAAAAACTCATAACTGGTCTCTTGAGACATACTCAGTTCAATGAGACCAGCAGTGCCATGAGGAGAGACAAAAGAAGAAATGGAAGTTAAGTCTGACTTGTGCAAAGTTGCAGCTTGAGTCAGTGATTAAGCTAGAAATAGAACCTAGGAGTCCTACACCCCTACTCTAGCTAGTCATACTGAAGGCTTCCAAAACTCTAAAGTCCACCAGAAATTTTCCCTGGACTTACCAAAGTTTCCTCTCCTTTTTAACCAGTTATCATATTTTTTCCCCTGCCATCCTTTCCAAGGCAAAGGCAAAGGTAATGTGGCACAAGGAAGAGCATTCTGGTCTTAGAGTCAGAGCTCTGGTTCTCAAGTTCAAGTCCCTCCTCTAACAATTACTAGCTGGATGACCAAGAACTAGTCACTTAAGCCCTCTGACCCTTAGAAGTCTCTGTAAGCCTTATCTACTAAGAACAATGATTCCTTGAGGTATTGGCTGAACAACAAGGCAAGACATGGGGCGGCTAGGTGGCGCAGTGAATAGAGCACCGGCCCTGGAGTCAGGAGTACCTGAGTTCAAATCCGGCCTCAGACACTTAACACAAAAAACTAGCCGTGTGACCTTGGGCAAGTCACTTAACCCCAACTGCCCTCCAAAAAGAAAAAAAAAAAAAAACCAAGGCAAGACAGCAAAAATTCATTAAGTGCTTACTGTGTGCCAGGAACTTTGCTAAATGCTGGGAATATAAATACAAACAGAAAGAAACATGCCTGCCTTCAAAGAGCTTCTAGTCTAACAAAGGAAGGTCTTCAAAGAGCTTCTAGTCTAACAAAGGAAGGCAAAACACAAAAGGGAGATGAGGAGGCAAGGAGGGAGAGAGTGGGCATGAAGGTAGCTCCTGGGGGCATGTTGTTAAAGTGTGGAAAATCAGGAGGAGAATGAAGGCCAATCCGGGTCCCAGAAGGAACTCAGTAATGGGACAAAGGGGCTAGCATGGAGGAGGGATGTTTCAGGGTAAGAAGGCTGCTTGGGAGGTAATGAGTTCCAAGATGAGGAGGACCTAAGCACAGAAGGAAGTTCTAGGGTGAGACAGTAACTGAGGCACGGTGGCAAAATCTAGAAAGTCAGTAGAGCAGGGAGGGGGAAGAGGATTAGAAAGACTATTTCTATTTCCTTTTCTACTAGTAGTAGTTAAATATACTCAAACTTTCCTAGGAGGCAAATTTATATGGTCATCTAACCTAATCCAAAAGAAAGGTAGTAAATCTTTGTTTGATTTCAGCTCTTCAGATCCCCGAGGGGTAACATGTGGGCCCGCTGTGCTCTCTGAAAACAAAGTCAAAATAGACAACAAAGAATACCGAAAATATACAGCACACTGCCAAGAGGTCAGCGCCTGCCCATCTGCTGAAGAAAGCCAGCCAATTGAGGTTGCCCTAGACGCTATTCAGAAGCACAAATATGAAAAATACACCAGCAGCTTCTTCGTAAGAGATATCAGTATGTTTTCAGCTGATTTTTACATACAACTAGTTTCAGGAATAACAGAACCCAGAGAGACCCTTGAAACATAACATGTTCATAGGAGAAGTGAAGAGAAATATCTTATTTCATTGCCTCTTTTATTGCCCACCATGGCTTTTTTTAAGTCAAGTGTTGGTGGATGGGAATAGGCAATAGTCTAGCTCTACAACTTCACCAGTATGGGATAATTGTTAGATTGTTGGGCTTGGACTCAAGAAGACAAAGGTTCAAATTCTGCCTCAACTACTTAGAGGGTTGTTGGGAGAATCAAGTGAAATAATATTTGTAAAGGGCTTAACACAGTACCTGGCACATAGTAGGCTCTATATAAATGTTGATTCTGATGATGATGATTCTGATGATGATAATGATAATGATAATCATTACTAGCTCTATGACCATGGGTAAATCACTTAACCTCAGATGGGAGGTTGTATTTAATGGCCTCTAAAGTTCTTCCAGCTCTAAATGAGACTAGTATTTCTACAAGTTGAAGAGGGAAAGAACATTCCAAGTGTAAGGGACAGAATAGACAAAGGCAGAAAAAATCACAGGGGATTTGGGGGATTGTCAACTGAAGCATTTTGTTCCTTAGGGGAGAGGTTACTATGCTAGGCACTAGAAATAACAAAGAAAGGCAAAACAAAATATAACATGAGATAAGGCTAGAAAGTTAGAATGGTGCTAGAAGGTCAAGGGCCTTAAACAGTAGGCAAAGGAGTTAAAAGTTTACTTAGCTAGCAGTAGGAAACCATTGTTAAGCTGTATTACCAGAAAAGGAGCATGACATATGCCAAACACACCTGAATCCTACGGCTTCGTGTTTATTCCCTGTGCTTTTGATGTGTCAAGAGAGCTTCGGGGAATCCAGATTTGCCTCAGGAAAACTAATGCTATCTCCTTCCTCTTCCATAGTCAAACCAGACCCACCCAGGAACTTAAGAGTCAAACCATTAAAGAATTCTAAAATTGTGGAGCTAAGTTGGGAGTATCCTGAGACCTGGAGTACACCACATTCCTATTTCCCACTGAATTTCAGAGTTCAAGTTCTTGGCAGGGGCAAGAAAGAAAAGGTAAGTTGATTTGCTCTTCATTGTGCAGCACAACTGTTGTTTGTGTAACACCATTGTGTGGCACATAGTTGAAAATTTAGCAATCTGCCATGGACTGTGCCCATGGTATAAGGAAAGATCTTAAATGAATCTCTCAGATTCTCTCAGATGTGTACATGGTCTATTTACTATGAGTATCTCAGCAACAGTGTCAATAGGACACGTAGCTGTGACCATCACTTAGTACAGTGCTTGGCATGTAGTAGGTGCTTTAAAAAAAAAACCACTTATGATCTGAGTTAAGTGACTCTCCATAACCGGCTAAAAGAAGAAAGCAGGAGGAAACTATTACTCAGCCAACTAAAGTGAAATGAATTATCATTCTAGAGGCAAAAAAAATGATTTTTCAGGTTTGTGACCAATTCCATCCTTTTCCCACCTGGGAGAACTTTCGTAATGCTTACATTATAAAACCAGAATGTTAGAACTAAAGGGAACTTTGGGGGTCATCTACTGCACAACACTTGTTTTACATGAGACGACTGAGGGCCTGATTGGTGCAGTGATGCACCCATGGTCTGGCAAGTAGTAAGTGGCCAAGTTCAGCTTTGAACACAGGTCTTCCCACTCCAAATGCAGCAATCTTATTACTATATTACACTGTCACTTCAGTGGGGATTTGTGTCATCATTGAAGATGACACAGCAGAGGAAATTTAAACTCCAACATGATATTGTCTGTAGTCAGTGTCTTTTTCTTCTGATTTGGCCAATCTCTGCTATAACTAAGGTTACAATATGGGCACCCTCCTATTGGTACTAGATACCATGGCCTTATTTCAATAAGTAGCTCATAGCTTGGACAGGAGGCGGCATTGTCCAGCACAGAGTTTGGCACATAACCATTTAATACATACTTGTGAATTTATTTACTTTTTTTTCGGTAAGAATTTGAGTGGTGATGGTTATGCAATAATAGGCTTTTCCCAAGAAACATTTGAAGTATTGACAAGTATATAGTCCTTTAAAAAATTTATCTCTGAAAATGCAAAGTAAAAATGGAAAGATGGACACATTTATGTGTGCTGTCTCTGTTACAACCATCAGTCTGGGACATAATCTGACCTTCAAACTCAGCAACTCAGATTTTTTCCCACGAGTTACAGAGAATGGAAGCTGGTCCAAGGCACACAGAATTATGGTTTCCATAAAATATAACCCAAAAAGCAGCATTATTATGTAATGCCAGCAGGTGGCATCATCCCCCCACAGTTTGCCATCTCTCCTAGCATTCCCACTTGACATTAGAATATATTTGTAGTTATAGTTTACAAGAAAAGATGAGTAACAGCTTGAAGAACACGCTTGGAGAAATGTTTCCCTCCCTACCTGTGTTCAATCCTGAGTGCCTTGCCACAGAATATTAACCGTTTGCTTTCCCCTTTGATCCAGAATAGCTTCACCACAGAAACAACCTCTGTTCAAGTTGAATGTAACAAGGGGAAAAGTATTCAGGTGCAGGCCAGAGATCGCTACTATAATTCGTCCTGGAGTGAATGGGCATCTGTGTCCTGTGAGTAGTGCATGAAATAGTAATATGTTCTGTTACCTTCTAATCTACACACACAAAAAAAAAATGCAAAGAGAGAGAATGAAGCAGGGAAGTACAACCATAGGGAATGGTGGGAGAGGAGAGGGGAGAGAAAGGAATTTGGGAAGAATACAGGGAGGAAGATAAATGAATAAAGTTGGAGTAAAGACACATGGGAAAAGGGGAAGGATATGAAGAAAGAAGTACAAATTTCATGCTAGACTCGTTCTGTGTTTACCTCTATGTTGTATCCTAGAGAGGGATGTGAGATGCTGGGAAAAATCACCCTGGATCACCCAGAGTTTGACTATAAGTGAGGACAAGGGTAAATTTGAAGGAAAATGGAAGAAGAGGTATGAGGAAAAAGCACTACCCAGCCTAAATAATGAGTGGGAGAGGGGGCATTGTCACCAGTCAGTCCAGGTTCCCTGCAGCCCTCCTTTGGGCTTATTAACTATTTTTAAAATTCAATTTAATTGGGTTTTTGTTTTGTTTTGGAGCCTGGGTGCCCTATCGCATGCAGGTTAGAAGCACAAGAGCTACTCACAGGCCAGTCCCATCCACCTGGGAGTTTTGACCAGCTGCATTTACATCCTGGGCTGGTTGACTCTTTCTTAAGCAGCCTAGAAGCCCCCTGCTCCCAGGAATTCACTTAGACTGGCACCAGAGTTAGGGTAGACACTCAATTGACTTGATAAGCCCTCTACTATCAGCTCAGAACTGCTGGGCTCAGGCATATAGATCTGTGTTTTAGGAGCATTCAAGGTTATTTGTTCATTTTTAATTTTTAAACACAAACTCATGGTGCCACCTTCTCCTTAGTCTATCTCTTTCTTCTGTTTGGCCAAAAAGCTTTGCAAGGGCCCCTCCAAGTGCAGGACTCCAGGATGATTACCCCAATCTGCCAGAGAGATGGCTCTGGGTACCATAATCTCAGGTCACAAGCACAAACCCCAGAGCCCACAGGAAAATCTGATATTAGGTTCCTAAATAAGAATCGCTTAAGGTTCTAGAGCTCCAGGAATTTGTTTTATTTGAAAATAGGTTTATGTGATACTACAGTTGGTAGTACAACCTGTATTTCTGACTTTCTTCCACAGGTTAAACTCCCATGATACTACACTGAATGAAGAGAAGAAGTGAAGCAAACATGAAGAAAAAAAAGGATCAAGTGAAATGAAATGTGAAATGTCATCTGTCACTTTTCTTTTACTTTCATTTTTATGGTTTATAGGGTTTTTTTTTATATTTCAGTTCTCAGGTGCCCAATGAACCAAACAACCAGTTAATTTGACCTTTAAAAATTAGTATTTATTTAGCTTGATATATTTTATTTATTTATTTATTTATTCATTCATGCATTCATTTATTTATTTGAGATTGGGTCTCCCTATCTCCCCCAAGACTGGAAAGGCAGTAGCCACTCGTGGGTATGATCCCACTACTCATGGGCCCAGAAGCTTTGAGCTTATCTATTACTGACCTAGGCTGGTTTGCCCTTTCTATAACAGTCTAGTAACAACACTGCACCCCAGCTCAGAGGGACTTCGCAGCAGGCTTAGTGCTGACAGTCAGTCCTCTTTAACCTTCCCAAAACTGAGAACTACCAAGCTCACGGGAGCTGTCTATCTCAGCCTCCCCAGTAGCTGGGATTGCATGGGTGGCCCTGGATATCTTTTACGGTCTATCTGTTTGGTACGAATCTTTGTATTTAACATAATTTTACATATTAATTTATTACTCTTATTTAACATTAAATTTGTGAATATTTATCCTTCCAAGAGCCAGATTTCTAATTTGAAAGTGGCTCATAATAGAGTCAAGGTCAGCCAAAGTGATCAGTAACTCAAGAATGCCTGCAATTAAGGCTTAGAAGAGTCACGGTCTACATCAGTGAAGGGATTCTCTACACTGATGAAACCATACTGAAGAAGTATTGAAGGGGGTATTTAACATTGGTAGAGTACCTAAGTATTTTGTGTATTTTTTATATCTGAAATATGTATCTTTTTATGCAAAATGTTAATTGGAGTATTATTTATGCCAGATTTTGTTTGTATTGGAAGTTTAAAATGCATCAGTTTTATGATCATTAGTAAGAACATGCTGTTCTGGACTTTGCCACACAAAAATAGGCAAATGGAGTAATACATCTGTGAGAGATGAAAAGATTTAAATATTAGTAACTAGATACAAAAACAACATATTTAATGAGACCCTAGAGAAGGGGATCTATGTTCTGTACTCAGCCCTATTTCCTGATATCCGACTTTATTTCTCAAACAAGCTTTTTTAAAGAAGTTTGACACTGAAATTCAGTGTGGCCTGACATATCCAAGTACAACCTTTCAGTGCCCAGATGAATATTTATTTGCAAGTGACGCTATCAGAGCAGAAATTAGGCTTCTAACTTCCTATGAAGTCCTAATTCCCACTCAGTAGTAAAGAACTAGACATGGACAGGAAAAAATGTCCTTACATTGCCTGTTTTGAATCAAATGGGAGGAGAGATGTGGTGATTGCTGATGTTCTCTTGCTACCGACATCAAGACCAAGGCAATGATTACTAGATATTCTGCTGAAACAAGGAAATGAGGACTAGCTTCTCAGGTGGGCCAAAGAGAAAGAAGATAAATATGTTTACATTATTCTTAAGTTCATCTTTGGAAAAATTCAAAAGAGATTCTGTATCATAGGAGAACATAAGCCAGAATTATCCTATATGGATAAAAATATAGAAAGAGGATAATGCCGAACTGAAACAGAGAGAAAAGAAAAAAGAAACTGAGAACCAGAGCTCTATACTCGCATGTGAAATTGTTTGCTGGGATACCAAACTTTATTTTTCATGTGGAAATGCACAAATATACCTGTGAGGAAATTTTATTTCTTCCTTCACGTAACATCCCAACGTCATCTATGTATCTGATATTTAGATATGGACCTTATCTGTTAATGTGCTACTTTTAAGTGCAATTAACATGCTTTTTTAAATAAAATGTATTTATGTATTTATTAATATTTATGTGATAAGCCTGAACTAATAAAAAAAATTCCTTTGCAAAATCTTCTGGGTTAAGGGTTGATTTGTTAGGCTATAGTCAAGCACCAGTATGTGTGTGTGTGTGTGTGTGTGTGTGTGTGTGTGTGTGTGTGTGTGGTTTTTTAGGAACTTCCCTTTTCATGAAATATATTTGTTTGCAGCTTAAGAAAGTTAGCTTTATTCTTTCTAATATAGCTTCATTAGCTATCCCATGAGCTCATGAGCTATCCCTGTAACCTAGTAGAAGTAAAAGGAATTCTTAGTAAGGCTGATGGATTTGTCATGTTTTATTTCTGTGATTCAGATGTCCCTCCTTGTTCACTTTCCACTTTGGAAAACGCTATTGTTTTTTCTATTATAAAATAGTGGGGAAAAAACCCAACTGTGCTGATAGGATCACAGGCACTCTTTTTTTTTTTATTGACTTTTTTGTTTACTTTTAGGTTACAAGATTCAGTTCCAGAGTCTCTTGAGTTTCAGATTTTTCTCCCCTTCCTCCCCACCACCCCCCACCCATCATGGTGGCATACAATCATGTATAGGATCTGCAAACTCCTTCACATTGTACAATAGTCTGGTTGTATAAGTGTTATAGCCAATGGAGTGAACAGTGAGAAAATAGAAACAAAAGCCAAACATAGAAAAGACTGATAGCATGCATTGCTTCAGTCTCCTTTTAAACTCTGATCTTTCTGGATCTTTCTCTGAATGTAGACATCTCCTTCCATCCTGAGACTTGTAGAGTTGTATTTTAAATGTGCGATGCTGAGGAAGAGTCCAGTTTTTCAAAATTGGTCGTCACACATATGATGTATCTGTGACTGTACAAATTTTTCCTGGTTCTGCTCTTCTCACTCAGCATCAATTCGTATAAGACAGGCACTCTTTTTAATGAAGAATATCTCTTTTTTTAAATTAAATTTTCAATTAACAAAAATTTATGTTTTCTCCCTACCATCCCTCCATCATGAAAGAAAGAAAAAAAAACAAATAAAGCTCTTTAAACAAATACACAGTTAAGCAAAAGAGATTCCTCTATTATTGTGTCCAAAAAATTTTTCTCATTCTGCTCCTGAATCCATTACTTCTCTATCAAGTGGTATGCTTCATCAGTGAGGCTCTGGAATCAGGGTTGGTCATCATACTAATCAGAGTTCTCGCTACTTGTTAGTTTGGGGCATTATTGTTGTATAAATTATTCTCAAGTGGTGTTCACTTGACTGCGTCAGTCCATAAAAGTCTTTCCAGATTTCTCTGAAACCATCCTCTTTTTAAAATTTCCTACGGCACAATGATGTTCCATTATACTCCTATACCATAATTTGTTTAGCCGATCCCTAATGGAGGGTACCCTCTTAGTTTCCAGTTTTTGTTACCACAAAAAGGGCTGCTATACATCTTCTTGTACCTATCAGTCTATTTCCTCTTTCTTTGGTTTCTGGGATAGAGGTCTACTAGTGGTATTGCTGAGACAAAAAATATATATTATTTCATAACTCTAAGTCCCAATGACTGTCACTGGGCAAAGGTGAAATCCAATCCTCCCAGGTAAAAAGGAGTTTAAGAAAAGTAACAAAGGGGAAGAATAGTTGCCAAAGGCAAATTTTATCTCCTTTCAACATTTTGTCAAGGATTGGGCTTATCCAACAGCCTATAAACCTTACTGCTCTCTTCAGTACCCCACCCTGAGACTAACTCATAGGATTATGGCTTTAGAGCTGTAAAGAACCTTAGAGGACATCTAGTATAACATCCTTATTCTACTGATGAGGAAACCAAGACCCAGAGAGGCTAAGTGATGACCAAAATTTCACAGATAACTTAGAGAAGAGGAAAGAAGATTATAAGAATTCTTCTTATAGAAGAATCTTACAGAAGATTTGAAGCCAAGTCGTCTGCTGCTATGCCCAATGCTCTTTCCACTCAGCCACACTGCCTTTCTTCCTTCTGATAGAGGTTTTCAGCTTTCACGTGACAAGCCCATTCATTCTTTTCTCACCTTCCTGGCTGTAATAATTTCAGCACCTATTTCCTAAGCCAGCCTGCCCATAAAAAAGATCTGACCGTCTCTTTCTATTCTGTTTAAGCGTGGTCCTTCTACTGGGGCAGCATTTGTGAGCAAAATGTATTTGGACTTGTCTTTCTCTAGAGTGTTATATTTTAGGAGGAAAATTAATTCCCTCTCTCACCCTCATAAATGCTAAAATAAAATAAACATTCAGTGTGAAAGCAGTGAAAACCCAGAATGCATACCGAATAACCTTATTATGCTCCCAGTCATTCTCTCTGGTTCTAATTTGCATTTACCTTCAGCAGTGGCTTGGTTTTTGGAGTTTTGTCTCATCTGTATTCCTAGGTGCATCTGCTTGCTAGCAACCTCTTCAGGATGGTTTATGTCTATTGTAATGGGCTGTGAAACTACCAAGCTACCATTAATCTCTCTCGTCCCCTTAGATAAGGAATGCTAACCATTTATCTCCTATCTTTCTCCTTCAGTCAACCTGGGCAAATCAGAAAGCCCCTGTGATTGGGTTTATAATCAGAGTCAAACTCCCAAAGAAGCAAAGATGACTCTGGCCTATACACTGTGATTTCAGGGACATGGAAGGGCCTGCTCACAACTCTCCCAGTAGAGATGGAGGATGATTTCTGGGCCATCTGGGGGGGGGGGGGAGGGGAGGGTTGACAGTAATGTCTGAGGCAAAGCTTCCTTTGTGTGCTTCCTGTCCCTATTTCCATAGGATTTGTATAGAAGGAGGTAGGGGAGATGCTTCCTCCTTTGCCTTGCAGCTACTAAAGAAATTATGGGTTCGTTCAATATATAAAGTCTTTTATGCTCTTTTGTAGACCTACCTCCTTCTCCACTGGAGGGGTGGGGCAGTTGACCCACTCCCAAATAGACAACATTTAGTAAGTGCCCCCCCAAACTCAATAACCGAGTTGAATACCGCAGTTTGATTACTGTGGTGTAGCAGGAAGATATTTCTGCTCTAGATACTTCCCATCCCTGATAGTAATACTTGGTTGCCAAATTTATTATGGGAGAAATATCTCTTCTCCAAGATCATGTAGGTGGGAAACTGCTATCAAATATACTTACCACAATGCAGAAATTATAGAGGTAAAAACTTAGGTTTTATTATAATGTTCAAGCATAGGTTCAGGCCTCAGAGAAAACCTGAACCCATTAGGACTCTTACAAATCCTCCTAAAGGCAAAATTACATCAGAATGACAAGAGAAATAATTCTTTCATATATATATATATGTGTGTGTGTGTGTGTGTGTGTGTGTGTGTGTGTATGTATGTGTGTATATATGCATATAAATATAATATATTGTGAAGTTGCACATTCCTCTTGGGACATGTGACAAATTAAAACCCCAAGAGATAGAGTTTCAGGGTAATTAATAATCAACTTATTAATTGGCTTAACCGGCAATCAATAAATTGATGATCAGTGATTTCTCTCAGTTACCAAAGATGCCAAGGGAGACTCTGAAATACCTCAAATCCCTTCTGAAAGGGAACTCCCTTGACAAATGAAAATCAGCCCTGATTAGTGGACATTTAATAAGGAGATGGGCTAAAAGTCTTTAGCTCCTTGTGCTGAGAACACGGCTTGATCAAAAGACTCAGAAACCTCAAGACCTCGGGTGAGGCCTTCTCCAGCTGGTACTCTCCAGCTCATTTTCTCCTTCTTGAACTGGTTGCCCTGAACTCCAGTGGAAGGGATCAGGGACATGAGGTTGTTCCCTCGGGTAAAGGCTGAGTCAGATTGTCTTCTGTTTATTCTGTAAACAGAAATCAGGTCTCCTTGTTGATTGGGGTCTTACCCAAGAAGCACAAGCCTTGAGAGCTAGAGCTGCATCAGCCAGTCATGCCCCTAAGAGGCTGACTGACCTTTTCAGGAGCTGAGCCTTGACAGAAATAGGAAGAAAAGAGCAAAGAGTAGATCACAAATTAGCAATTAGTTGTTAATATGATATTATAATATTAATTTCTCTCAGCCATAATAGTTAAAAAGAAGACACATCCACAATCCTACACTCCCTTCACTGTCATAAAAGTTAAACTTAGTTAAACAGTCATAATTTTATATCTCCCCTAAGGAGATAAACTTCACCAAACAAATTATGGATAAACACAGTCAGGATTTATATTAACCTACATTTAGAGGATTCTCAAGTAGGTTGATTGAGGAGGATTTATATGTCCCCAAGTAGCCAAGGACAATTTAAATTTCTCCTCTGATTTCTTATCTAAGGAATAATATTTAAGGTCCTAAGTAAAATTTCACATCCCATGGGACAGGTTTTAGTCAGATATGGTAAATATTAAGATAGATTTCTAGTTAAACTAAATTTGCAGGAGAGTTGGTCCTGAGCCACAAATAATAAAAGAAAATCAAAAACTCCAATAAAAGGCAAGTCACTTAACCTCCATGAGTCTCAGTTTCCCTATCTGTAAAATGGGGCTAGGTGGAGGGTTGGACTGAATGCCCTCTTCCACCCTGAGTCTATGATCCAATAGTGATGGTAATGATTAATAATAATAATAATAATAATAATAACTAGCTTTTCTGTAGTGCCTTAAGGTTTGCAATACTTTTCACAAATGTTATCTAATTTATCCTTGCAACAACTGGGAGTTAAGCACTATTATTATCCCCATTTCATGGGTGAGGAAACCAAAGCAGACAGAAGTGAAGTGACCTGCCCAGGGTCACAAAGGTGGAGACAACTCTCGCTTAGAAACAGAAAAAATACCAAGTAAGAGTGCCTAGAATTAAAAAGCACAGTTGTCAGACCGATATTAGATATTCCAGAAACTTGACTGAAAGGGGCAGAAAGAAAAAGGACCAGGTCACACTCACTTGGCATGAAGGGAAGTCTTTTTTGCACACCTGTGGACTGTCATAAGCATCTTCATAAACTCTCTTGATACGCTGACTTCCGTCTATGCCCTGCCAGGAAGGCCGGAAAGTTGACATTGTGAGTGAGTTCATATCAGACTTCTTTATTGTTGTTGAGTTGCTTTCAACTCTTCATGACCCGTCTTGGGGTTTTCTTGGAAAGATACTGGAATGGTTTGCCATTTCCTTCTCCAGCTCACTTTCCAGATGAGAAAAACAAAGGCAAACAGGGTTAAATGACTTAGCCAGGGTCACGTAACAAGTGTCTGAGACCAGATTTGAACTCAAGAAGATGAGACTTCCTGACTCCAAGCCCAGCATTCTATCCACCATATCATCTAGCCATTCCTATAGCATCCAGGGGGAGAAAATAAGTAGGAATTTACTGTCAGATATGCTTAGCCTGAACATTTCTGTCTTTAGAAAAGACTCATCAGGTGTTAATGGCCCTGCCCTGCTTTCAGTCCTCCATCCTCTCAGGATCCATGAAGATGGGGCCCTGATCAACTGTTATGCAAGAAAATTATATATATTAAAAAATATATGGGGGGGGGGGGAAGGGAAGGGGAGGAAGCCTGGAAAAGGAAGCACAAAAATTAAGTGAAGAAAACAACCCCTTAAAAAATAGAATTGGCCAAATTGGAAAAAACAAATCCAAGGAAGAAAACAACTTTAAAAGTAAAATTGGCCAATGGGAAAGGAGTTACAAAAGCTAACTGAAGAAAATAGTAAATTAAAAATAAGAATTGGGCAAGTGGAAGCTAATGACATCAAGAATCAGTCAAACAATATCAGAAGAATGAAAAAATAGAAGATAATGTACAATATCTCACTGAAAAACAACTGACGTGGAAAATAAATCCAAGAGATATAATTTAAGAATTTATTTATAATTCATATATGTGTGCATGTTTAAATGTAGGTTTACATATAACATTATAATATATATGTTATATGTTTATATAATTTAAGAATTATTGGACTAGGGGCGGCTAGGTGGCACAGTCAATAGAGCACCGGCCTTGGAGTCAGAAGGACCCAAGTTCAAATCCGGCCTCAAACACTCTACCCAAAAACTAGTCATGTGACCTTGGGCAAGTCACTTAACCCCAATTGCCCTCCAAAAAAAAAGAACAACAAAAAAAGAATTATTGGACTACTTGAAAGTCATTATCAAAAAAAGTGCCAGATAGCATCTTTCAAGAAATTATCAAAAAAAACTTCCCTAATATCCTGGAACCGGAGGGGAAAACAGTCATTGAAAGAATCCACCAATCACCTCCTGAAAGAGACCCCAAAATGAAAGTTCTGAGGAATAATGTAACTAAATTCCAGAACTATCCAATCAAGGAGAAAATACTACAAGCAGCCAGAAACAATTTAAATATCAAGGAGTCACGGTCAGAATTACAGGACTTAGCATCTTCTACCATCAGAGGGCTTGGAATATGATATTCCAGAAGTCAAAGAAGCTTGGATTACAACCAAGAATCAATTACCCAGCAAACTTGAGCATAATCTTTCAGAGGAAAAGATGGGCATTCAATGAAATTGGGGACTTTCAAACTGTCCTGATGAAAAGACCAGAGACGAACAGAAAATTACAAATGCAAGACTGAAGAAAAGCATAAAAAGATAAACAGGAAAGAAAAAAAATGGTGTTCAATAAGGTTAATCTGTTTACATTCCTACATGGGAAGATTATACTTGTAACTCTTGCAAACTGTATCTCTATTAGGAGAGTTAGAAGGAGCATACTTGAGCAGAGAGTGTGGGTAGACTTTTATGTGATGATAAAAAAAAATTAAGGGGTAAAAAAAGGATTGTACTAGGGAGGAGAGGGAAGCAGAATGGGGTAAAATATGTATCACATGAACAGGCAGAAAAGGCCTATTACAGTAGAGGAAAAAAGGAAGGGTGAGAGGTGAGTATTATTTGAACCTTAATCTCATTTGATTTGGCTCAAAGAGGGGAATAAAATACCCGCTCATCTGGGTAAAGAAATCTATCTTACTCTCTTTGGAAGTAGGAGGGAAAAGAAAGAAGGAGAGGGCTGATAAAAGGGAAGAAGAAGTAGGAAAGGAAAGCAGAAAGAAAATGAAGGGAAGGGCTGATAGAAGGGAGGACAGATTGAGGGAGGCAGTGGTCAAAAACAAAACACTGCTGAGGAGGGACTGGGTGATAGGAGTGAGAAAAGTATAAATAGGAGAAAAATAGAATGGAGAGAAATACACAGTTAATAATCATAACTGTGATGTGAATGGGATGGACTCTCCCATAAAATGGAAGTATATAACAGAGCGGATTAAAAAAAACACAACAGAATCCTACAATATGTTGTTTACAAGAAACACATCTGAAGCAAGGAGACACATAGAGAGTAAAGGTAAAAGACTGGAGCAGGATATATTATGCTTCAGTTGAAGTTAAAAAAAATAACAAAACAAACCATGCATAGTAATCCCGATCTCAGACAAAGCAAAAGTAAAAATAGGCCTAATTAAAAGAGACAAGGAAGAAAACTACATCTTGCCGAAAGGTATCATAGACAATGAAATAACATCAATACTAAATATATATGTACCAAATGGTATAGCATCCAAATTCTTAGAGAAGAAGTGAAGTGAGTTACAAAAAGAAATAAAAAGCAAAACTATACTAGTAGGGGTCCTCAACTTCTCCCTCTCAGAACTAGATAAATCTAACCACAAAAAAAAGAAAGAAGTTAAGGAGAGGTGAATGGCATTTTAGAAACATTAGATATATTAGCTATAACCTTTAGAGAAAACAGAATGGAGAAAGAAAGGAATATGCCTTTTTCTCAGTGGTACATGACACAAAAATTGACCATATATTAGGACATAAAAACCTCACAGTCCAATGCAGAAAGGCAGCAATATTAAATGCATCCTTTTCAGTTCGTGATTCATTAAAAATTACATGTAATAAGGGGCCATGGAAAGATAGATGAAAAATTATTTGGAAACTAAATAATCTAATCCCATGGAATTAGTGGGCCAAACAACAAGTCATAGAAACAATCAATAATTTCATCAAAGAGAATGACAATAATGAAGCAACATACCAAAATTTATGGGATGCAGTCAAAGCAGTACTTATGGGGAATTTTATATCTCTATATTCTTACATGAGCAAAATGAAGAACAGATCTATAAATTGGACATGCAATTTTAAAAGCTAGAAAAAGAACAAATTAAAATCCTCAATTTAACATCAAATTAGAAATTCTCAAAGTCAAAGAAGAGATTGACAAAATTGAAAGTAAGAAATCTATTGAAATAAAAAAAACTAAGAGCTGGTTTCGTGGGGGAAAGACCAATAAAAAAGATAAACCTTTGCTTAATTTGATTTTTTAAAAGAAAGGAAAAAAACAAATTTCCAGTATCAAAAAGTAAAAAGGTGAATTCACCACTAATGAAGAGGAAATTAAACCAATAATTAGGAGTTGTTTTGTCCATCTGTATGCCACCAACAAATCTGACAATCTAAGTGAAATGGATGAATATTTACAAGAATATAAATTATCCAGATCAACAGAAGAGGAAATAAAACATTTAACCCCATTTTAGAAAAAGAAATTGAACAAGCTATTAATGAACTCTCTTAGAAAAAAATCTCCAAAGCCAGATGTATTTACAAGTGAATTTAATCAAACATTAAAGAATAATTATTTCAAAACTATATAAACTATTTGGAAAAATAGGTGAAGTCCTACCAAATTCCTTTTATGACCCAAATATGGTGCTGATACCTAAACCAGGAAGAGCCAAAGAGAGAAAGAAAATTATAGACCAATTTCCCTAATGAATAGTGATGCAAAAAAAAATTAAATAAAATCTTAGCCAAGAGATTACAGCAATTTATCACAAGGATAATACACTACAACCACGTGGAATTTATACCAGGAATGCAAGACTGGCTCAATATAGGGAAAAATATCTCTGTAATTGACCATATTGACAAAACCATCAGAAATCACATGATCATCTCAATAGATGCAGAAAAAGTTTTTGACAAAATACAGCACCTATTTCTATTAAAAACACTAAAGAGCATAGGAATAAATGGATCTTTCCTTAAAACTATAACTAGCATCTATAAACCATAAACAAGCATTATCTGTAATGGGAATAAGCTAGAAGCCTTGCCAATATAAGATCAGGGGTGCACAAGGATGCCCATTATCACCACTATTATCAATATTCCACCAGAAATGTTGCCTTTAACAATAAGAAAAGAAAAAGAAATTTAAAGAATTATAATAGGCAATGAAGAAATAAAACTATCACTCTTCACAGATAATGTGATGGTATATTTAGAGAATCCTGGAGAGTCAACGAAAAACTATAAATAATTAACAACTTCAGTAAAGTTGCAGAATATAAAATAAATCCATATAAGTCATCAGCATTTTTACATATTACCAACAAAGTTCAGCAGCAAAAGAGAAAAAGAAATATTCCCTTTAAAATGATTGTAGACAATATAAAATATTTGGAAGCTTACTTGACAAGAAAACCCAGGAACTATATGAACACAATTACAAAGCACTTCTAACACAAATAAAGTCAGATCTAAAGAATTAAAAAAAATAGAAATTATTCATAGGTAGCTTGAGTAATACAATAAAAATGGCAATTCTACCTAAATTAATTTACTTATACAGTGCCATTCCAATCAAACTACCAAAAATTATTTTATAGAGTTGGAAAAAATAATAGCAAAATTAATCTGGAAGAACAAAAGGCCAAGAATATCAAGGGAATTCATTGGAAAAAAAACTGCAAAGGTAGGTGGCCTAGAAGTACCAGATCTAAAACCACATTATAAAGGAGCAATCATCTATTCCATCCAGGCTAAGAAACAAAGTGGTGGATCAGTGGAATAGATTAGAGACACAAGACGCAGTAGTCAATGACTTTAATAATCTAGTATTTGATAAACCGAAAAACTACAATTTCTGGGTTAAGCACCCACCATTTGACAAAAGCTGCTGGGAAAACTGAAAAAATAATATGGCAGAAAGGCATAGTCCCACATCTCACACTGTATTCCAAGATAAGGTCAAAATGAATACATGATTTAGACATAAAGGGTAATACCATAAGCAAGTTAGGAGAACAAAGACACAGAAGGGAAGAATTTATGAACAAGAGATAGAGAACATTATGAAATTGAAAACGGGTAATTTTGATTGCATTAAATTGAAAAGGTTTTGTACAAACAAAACCAATGCAACCAAGATTAGAAGGAAGCAGAAAAAATGGGAAAGTCAGTGTTTCTGATAAAGGCCTCATTTCTCCAATATATAGAGAATTTAGTCAGATTTATAAGAATACAAGGCATTCCCTAATTGGTAAACGATCAAAGGATATGAACAAGTAGTTTTTAAATGAAGAAATCATTGCTATCTATAGTCATGTGAAAAAAAATTTCTAAATCACTATTGATTAGAGAAACATAAATTAAAACAACCCCAAGGTACCACTTCATACAGATTGGCTAATATGATGCAAAAAGAAAAATGATAAGTGTTGGAGAAGATGTGAGAAAATTGGGACTTTAATGTATTGTTGGTATAGTTGTGAATTGGTCCAATGATCCTGGAGAGCAATTTGGAACTATTCCCAAAGGGCTATAAAATTGCATATTCTTTGACCCAGAAACACCACTACTAGGTCTGTATCTTAAAGATATCATTTTTTAAAAAGGGAAAAGGACCTACACATACAAAAATATTTATAGCAGCTCTTTTTGTGGTGGCAAAGAATTGGAAATTGAGAGGATTCCCATCAATTGAGCAATGGCTGAACAAGCTGTGTTATATGAATGTAATGGAATACTATTGTGCTATAAGAAATGATGAGCAGGCAGATTTCAGAAAAATCTGGACTTACCTGAACTGATGCTGAATGAAGTATGCAGAACCAGGGGAACATTGTACATAATAACAGCAGCATTGTGCAAAGACTGACTATGATTGACTTACCACTTCTCAGAAATACAATGATCTAACACAATTCCTAAAGACTTGTGATGAAAAATGCTATACACATCCAGAGAAAGAACTATTGTGTCTGAATGTAGACTGAAGCATATTATTTTCACTTTTTTTGTTTTTTGTTATTTTTCCCTTTTATTCTCTTTATTCTTTCATAGCATGGCTTTAATGTGGAAATATGTTTAATATGATTATTCATATATAGCCTAGATCAGATTGCTTGCTGTCTTGAGGAGGAGGAAGGGGAGGGAGAGGAGAAAAACTTTGGAACTCAAAATCTTATAAAAATGAATTTTTAAAACTATCTTTATGTAATTGGAAAAAAAATAAGATACTATTTACAAAAAAAAAGAGTTGCTGTCTAACAAATTGAAAACCCCTTCTCTCTACTTCTCCTTAATCCCCATCACCTAATCAATTCAATCCTACCTTTTCCCCATCCCTAAGCTACTCTATAATCATCTTTCACTACACCCTCTGGAACCCCTACTTTGTCATTATCAGAATCTCCTTTCATCCCATATTTAGTGCTCTTTCCATCTTTCATGTTCAGAGAAATTTGGCTATCTGTGGAATATACATCCTCTCTGGACACCTGTTCTAGGGCTGGTTGCCACTTCTCTGACGCCCCTGACATATTGGGCCAACAGGAAGTCCCCACATTCCCTGACATTTGCTGCCAATTCTATATGCCCACATTCAGCACCCATCCTCTTTTAATAACCATTCCATTCATTTTTATCACCTAGTTCAGATCTTCATTGCTGTGATCATCTGCCTTCCAACCATTCTTCCTCCTTTCTCAAGATTTTCAGTACATGCCTGCCAACTGTTGCCATAAAGACATTTCTTATGGAAATGGCTGAACAAACTCTGTCTCAGAATTCATCAGTTTGGTGGTTGTTAGTTTGTTTATCCAAACTTTTTATTGAGACTTGTGAGGAGGAAAGGCCAAAAGAGACTCCATCATAAAAGATGCATCCTAGATTGGGGGATTAGAGAAACACACCATGGCAGACATGATAGAGAGTTTGTCAACTATTGAGAAGAACATTCTTCTTAAGCTTCCTTCTTCCACTCTGGGCCCTTGTTCCCTGTTCTTCATTAACCTAATCCTCTAGGACCCCCAAATCAGACCATTGAAACCCACATCAACCACATGCTCTTCTTGCCATACCATTCCTCAAAGAAGAAAAGGAAGATTACCCCCAGTAGATTTGGGAATGGTAGAAAACTGTCATTATGAGTCATGTGGGTGCAAGAAGAGTGTAACAGAAGCAACATTGATAATAATACCGAGGTTACACAGCAGATAAGTGTCTGAGACTGGATTTGAATTCAAGCCTTCCTAACTCCAGGACCAGCGCTCTATCCACTGTACCATCTGTTCCTTGGCTCATTTCTTATTAAGCCTTAATCACTGAATGGGTGTTGCCTCAGTCAAAGTGAAAACTCAGAAAGACCTTAGCTTTAAAAGACCAAGATCTCCCGCTGGCATCCTGGGACATCTCCAGTGGCCTTGATCGAACCCAGATGGCTGTGGAGGAGAAGGTGAGGCTGGTGACTTTGTACAGCCTTCTATCACTTAAATCTAATTCACTTGAAAGTCATGGCATCACCTTCCTGATGCCATGGTCCACTTTGAGAGTGAAGGATAAAGAGTAGCAGCAGCAGTGGCAGCGGCAGCGCTAGCGCTGGGGGATTAACTGTGATAGTGCATGTATGATCTTCCCAGGCTATAACAAAGACTTTCTGACTGACTGCTATAAATGTAAGGGATTATTGTTATCATCATCATCATCACAGAGGTAGCATGAGGTAGTGGACAGAAGGCTAAGCTTAGAGTCAGGAAGACTGGTCTTCAAACCCAACCCCTGACCCTGGACTAGTCATTTATCCTCTACTTGCCTCCAGTAACAACCTAGAATTTTTCTTCTAAATGATATTTGTTGACAGAGAAAGCTCCCTAATTATCCATCTAAAGTTGGAAGGGACCTGAGAACCGTCTAATCCAACCTCCTTCCTTTACAGATAAGGAAACTGAGGCCCAGGGAAGTTTAGTGACATGCTCAAGTTCAACTAAGTAATAACTGTCAAAAGTAGGATTTAAATCAAGTTTTTCTGACTCCAGATCAGTGTTTTGTCCACAGTGCAAAACTCTCCCGCTAATCTTGAGTAAAGTATAATCATCAGAACCAATTCTGAATATGAAATAGGTTTGTTAAATGAAAATAGATACTTTTTTTCCTATTTCACATCCCAACAAATTCTAGGTCCTGGAATAATGCCAAAAAGCTGAAGGGTACACAATATAATTTTAAAAAGTAAAAAAATTAATCAAGGGGGATACATAATGAAAGCAAGAGGAGAATAATCTTTCTTAAATACATGAAATATGATGATGGTGGACAACAGATACAGAATCAGGTACATGCTGCCAGAAGTGGGCAGTGTGTTTTGTCAAACTACTTTGCTACAAGAGAGGAAGATTCTAGGGATGTAGGAACTGGGAAATGACAGCACTGTTTTCTGTTCCTTTTTTTATGTCAACAGAACATATTTTAAGCTATACAACCAAGAAAAGGCATGCTCTCTGTTTTCCTTAACTAAATTAACAGTTCACCCACTCCAGAAGCTATTCTCTCAAAGGTTTGTGCTTAATGAGCTGGAAAAGGAAATGGCAAACCGCTCCAATATCTTTGCCAAAAGAATCTCCAAATGGGGTCACAGAGAGTCGGACATGACAGAAACGACCCAACAACAACAAAATTTATTCCCCATTTTCACTTCAATTAACTGTGTATTCTGAAAGTAGAAACCAGCCTCAGATGACTAAAGCTCTTTTCCTGCAAAGGTTGTTTCACAAGCTGAGCATTCAGTGTTTCCAAGTGAGCAGAGATTTGTTTTCATTCATTCATAGTCAGGGTTGCTCCCCACATATAGCATGGAGAGTGTTGTTGTGTGGCTCAAAAGGAAGTGAAACGGTTATTTCTAGTCTCTTCTCCCTCAACCCTTTCAAAGAAGACTTTAATTTCTACCGGAAGGGGAAGGAAGCAGGAGTTTAGGATCAAAAGTTTGGCCACTCTGCTTTTGTTAGAGAGGGGGTACCACATTAGAATTACATCCATTTAACTCCTTAAATATTGTTGATCCAGGGAAGGAATGTAGGTTTTAAGTTCAGGTTAATCTTCTGAGTACTGTTCATTCATTATAGAGAAAGAAGGACTTCAAGCATTATATCAAAGGCTTGCTTCCCTTTCCATCAAATATCATGTGGTCCCCAATGAATATATAAGTAGCAAAAAAATTCAATATACCCAAGTTAGTGACAAAACAGAAATCAGAGAAAATATATGTAGAAGAATATATACCAGATAATACAGAATGAAGAAGCTGGCCCATTGGTAGCAAGATAACCCTGCTCAACCAACAGAGTCCTAGATCTCACTAAAAGGAAGAATTCCCTGAAGTCTCTAGTGTATCAAGCTGGGGACAGACATATGATAAAGACTGCCCATTCCTTTCATGTCAGCTTCTGCTGAAATTTTCTCCTTAGTAACCTGAAGAGAGGTTGGCATCATTCATCTTCTCTCCCAAATATGGAAGAGGCTCCTGACCAAGCTCCCCTTAATAGCTGTATTTTGGGTCTTCCTGGCTTAGAGGGAATGTCAATGGCAACTGTTTCTCTTTGGAACAGCAAGCTTGGGGTTCTCCCCTTCCCAGCTGGATTTTTTTTATTTTCAAATTAAAGGGGCCCATCCCTTGACTCATTTCTTAAAGAAGCCTATTCACTGAATGGGTGTTACCTCACTCTCAGTGAGTACCTGCAAAGGCTTTAGCCTAAAAGGGTCAGGGTCTCCCATTGCATCCTGGGTCATCTTTAGTCATCCTGATGCATATCTACTCACTGGACCCAGATGGTTCTGGAGGTGAAAGTGAGGGTGGTGACCTTGCACAACCCTCCCTCACTCAAATCAAAGTCAACTGCAAGTCATGTCATCATTTCCCTGATGCCAATGGTCCTCTTTATAAACAAAGGATAAGCAACAACAAAGAAGCTAGAAGTGCCCAAAGAAGCTGCAGAGACCAAAGAGAACACAAAGAAGTAGGGACAGAATTTTTCTTTTTCTCTTCTCTCCAACTTTACCCTATCCTAGGAGTAGGGCATTGATCTCTACCATCAAGGAGAACATCTCATACCAATGGGCTTTGAGACTTGAGTTACAATAGTAAAAGGAGTCCCTACTTTAGTCTCAGAGAAGGGCATAGAAAATATACCGGGGCGGGGGGGGGGGGGGAAGAATGGG
>CM053595.1:33510268-33531106 GCA_028646575.1 Pseudocheirus occidentalis | reverse complement strand
CTCCCCAATTCCCATCTCCTTCCTGCCCCCACGTCCCAGGCCCAGCTTCCAGGGTCCTGCTCCCTCCATCCCGCATCCCTTTCGGAACCACCTCCAACCCCACACAGCTCTGCCCCCGGCCTCAGGCCTCCTCCGGCATCGCTGCCCTGACCCCCGCGCCGCCCTCTCCAGTCTCCCTTGAATGTTGGGATTTGGGGAGGGGTGAGAGGGTCAGGCGAGGGGAGCTTCCTAATGGGCACTTAGCTCTTTCGAAGCCCTCCTCGCGAGGTCCTTTCATTGGCATAGGGGTAGTTTTTTTCCAGTCCCTTTTTTTAACCCACTCTTTATAGCCTTCCCCGCCCCTTTTTAAACCCACTCCAACCAATTTTTACCCGATTCCCCTTCCAGCTCCGTGCCTTTCCCACCTAGGGCCTCTCGCCTTCCCGTCAGGAGAGATATCCTTCTCCAGAGAGGGGAAGACGATGATGGAGGTGGGGAGGAGAGAGAGTTGAGTGTTTTAGTCACAGCTCCCCACTAAAACCCTTTACTGCAGCTGGAGAAAGGAGAGTTTGAGGTGTGTAGTTGTTAAGGCTCTACGGTTGGCGATGGGGTTCCAGGGCTTCCTCTCGGGCACTGGTTTACCGGGCATAATTCCCCATCCCCGGGGCGGCTGCGCCGCCTCCTTTGCAGCTCTAGCTTTGCTAGGGGTTACTGGAGTTCAAACGCATCTGAGATCAGCGAGCCTAGAGGGAGGTGTGGGAAGAGGAAGGGGGCTTTGCAGTGTTGTGGCATCAAAGATTAATGGTTGGTTTAGTTTTGCAACCCGGTTGTAAACAGGAAACTAGTTTGGTTTAAAAGGGAAGGAGGGGATTGTGAGTGCATTTCTCTCTTTTTCATACTGTAGAGAGTTTGGTGCCAGAAGTCAGTCTTGACTCAAACCCAAAAGATGAGCTCTTGACGCTGCAGTCGTGACCTAGGCTGATGGCTCTATGGCAGAGTTAGCAATATTTCTATTTCCTGCGTATCTCTTTGAGTTTAAAAAACAAAAAAATTCTGCAGCTCAGAGAGAAGTAGAATCTTTTTTTAAAGATCATTTCCGAAGAGATTATGAAAAAACGCTAGAATTGCTAGTAGTTGGTGTTTTCAGGTACTTCTTAAGTTAGCAAGTTAGGAGTAGGAGTGAGGCGGACCAGCTTTATTTAAAGCATGTGCAGAAGTTGATGCAAGATGTGAGCCTGTTCTGGCTTCTTTGGATTTGCCGCCAAGTTGACTTCGAGCCTTTGTTTGTTGTTGTGGTTTTCTTAAAGAAAATAAGAGAAAAGAAAAGAAAAATTCCCCCCTCCCCATTTGAATCCTTAGAATTTACAGTATAAAATGTGTTGACAGATGAAAGACAATAGAAACCGCTTCTTAAGGGATTTACTTTGTAGGTAGGTGGACTTTTTATGATTGAATGGGGAAAAGACATCGAGTAGATAATACATGAAAACAGTTGATTTTGTAACAACAGTTCAGTTACTGTTACTACAGAGATAGGTGTATACTTTGAAAGATACATACGTTCTTTATGACTATAGTTTACAGTCGTGTTATCTATAGTCTCACTTTTGTTTTCTCCTTGCAAATTTTTTTAAATAGCACATGAATATTGAAGTTATAGCTTTTAATGAAACAGGTTAATGATTTAATAAAACCTAAATTTTTATTGAACAAAATGACATTACAAAATAAATATCTAGTCAAGAAAGCACAGTCTGATTGCAGGTCTCTTATCCTTATTTTTCAAATCAGATATTTGTGAAGTGCATAGCATAGGGTTTGGCACATTAATAGGTGTATATATAAGCACTTATTTCCCCTCACATCCCTTTCCTCTGGAATCATATGACATGATTTGTACTTGAGAAATATTAAGTGGTATTAAGTTGTGCAAAATTATTTGTATTTTTATGGAAGCAGTCACAGTATTTATAAGCAGTAATGATTACTTTATTAAAAATATGTGAAACACATTTAATATAGTTTAGGAATCCTATTCTTGGTTACTATTGTATATTTTGAGATTTAAAAAAATCTTGATTCTTTGTTTTATAATGTAAAATATTTCTATATTTGGAGCACAAAATTGTTTTTTTGCAGAAGATAAACATTTTGAGAAGACTACATTCATAGGTATTTGTTTTTCATTTTAAAGAGGAAATTTCAAGAGCTCCAAAATAAAGATAGGGCAGGAATCTGCATTTGGCTTTTATTTTACTCATCCCTATTTTCTTTCTTTTTTTAGATTTGCTTTGGGCTATAGTCCTCTTAATCATTTCTGAAATATTTTAATGCTTTGTTTTTACAAAGTTTTAAAGTACTTCTTAGTGAGTTAAATAATACTCATTAACACTATCCTGCTGTCTTTATAGATGAAAGACTACTTAGGTTTAAAGGGTATTTCAGAAAAAAAAAAGGGGGTATTGATAACATTTTACTAAGGAGCAGAAAATTAGGGAAAAAAACGATCTGAATGATTTTGACTGGAGGACTTAAGTTCTCCAGCTTTAGTGGTGACTTAAATATAAAGTTGATTTTAGTCTGTTTTGAAAACCCCAGAATCCTTTAAAACTTGTTTTTAGCTGTAGGCTTAGAATATATATATATATATATGACTTGATGGTATGAATATATTATACAATATTTGATTAGGATAGCTTATCAACAGCCTTATCCAGACATATTCAGTTCAGTTCAGCAATTCGTTTATTTATTGGCTTCCGCGCCCAAACTTTTGTGCTAGGCCCTGGGGATACAAGAACAAAAAGTAAAGAGGAAACCCTGCCCTTATATTTCTAGGGATAGCGACACATAAATTGGTAAGAAAAGTTGATGATTTGAGAAGAAAGCACTCATGATCAGGGGAGATCTGTAAGAGATTTACTTCTAAGGTGGCACCTCAGTTGAGCCCTTGAAGAAACCTTAAGATTTTTAGAGGCCAAGGGGAAGGGGAAGAGAACCACATTGGAGGGGTAGGGAGTGCCAGATAAAAGCAGGGAAGCTGGGGTGGAATGCCAAATTCAGGGAACAGTAAATAGACTAGTTTCGTTGGAACATTGAGTACATGAAAGAGAATAAGATGAAATGAGTACACAGGTAAGCCAGATTTTAGAGGACTTTAAATGTAGGAATAGAATTAGATTAAGCAGTTATTCATAAAGTTAATAGGGAAAATTATCTTCAAGATTGACTTTTTAGTGTTTATGCTTAGGTATTTGAATGAAAAGTATTAATTTTAAATTTTTTTATTTTAATTATGCTAGGTAGGTAGGAGACAGGTATCTAACTTTTCTTAAGCATATAAGTGCCAGGCATTATACTAAGGATTAGGGATTGAAGTACAAGCAAAAGAGAAGGTACATGTCTTCAAGGAGCTTACATTTTAATGGGGGAAGAATAGGTACAAAGGGAGCTAAAAGTGGGGGAATGTGAAGGTATGGGTTGGGGAGAGGAGTCAGAAGCATAGCCCTTTGGGGAATGAATGTTAGTTATCCTAGGCTCTTCCTCAAAATGGAGGTTCCAGCAGAAACTCACCAGTGAGAAGGGAGAATGGGACTTCTGTGGCACAGGGATGTTCCAGGATGGAAGGCTACAGGGCTGGATGTTTCAGGGTAAGGAAGCTCTAGACTTTTAGGAAGACCCCAGTGTGAGAATGTAGCTTCACCATAGATCCAGGTCTGGAAAGTCAGAAGGGGAATGGTAATTAATCCTTTTGGCCAAGCATAACTTGGACTAGTTGATTAACAATTCTGGACCTCAGTTTCTTCATTTTTATGATGATGAACCTGGACTAGATGGCCTCTGAGGTCCTATGCAACTTTAGATATTCATCCTGTGATTCTGTGATACATGGAAAATATGGATTTTTAGACAACTAAAGTATAATCATGGCATCTTGTAGCAGCATGTTCTAATTTTAGGTACGTACTTAAAAACAAACTACCTTTTGAGAGCTGATTCGTTCCCTCAAAGAAAGAGTAAATGCTATAATTTACAGTTGTACATGCCTCAAACAGTAAACCAAGTTGCACAGAATTTGGAGTCAGCATGGCTGGAAGGATGGTAGAATCAGCCAGCATTTGTGAAGTAGGTGGGAAAAGAAATTGGAGATTTAAATTTGGTAGGTTCTGAATAAATCATTTTTCTTTCTCTTTTTATAGTACTTTGTGGGTAATTTTTTACTTGCCTTTTGGCTGATGAAGTTTGGATGAAGTTTGCCTTTTTCCACATTCTTTTTCATGAAACTTTCAGGCAACTCTCACAAACACCATTTACTTTGTGATAAGTGTATTATGAAGTGGGCATCCTGGGCCCTATCTAAGATCATTCTTTCATGTATTTGTGATATTTATATGATCAGTGTACAATATTAGTCTCATTTTCTCTCCTGGACATTGCTTTCTTATTTTGTCAGTAAGTTTGATGCAAAAACTGTATTGATAATTTTGAAGACATAGGTAGTGATAATAGTAATAGTGACAATAATAACAGGTCAACATTCTGAGTTAACCTTCTGTGGTAAGTGTGATCTGTATGGTTGAAAGAGGGAAGACTTCATTATTTCTTTAACATTAAATTCTCGATTTCTGCTTTTTTTTTCCCTTAATAGATAATATTGCAATGAAACAAAAAACTTTTTACGTTTAATTATGCTGTGATGTTAACTAGTAACAATACGCTGATATGCTTAAAGTATTAAAGGTAAAGTGACTTAACAAAAAATGAGTAGGTGATACGGTAAAATGCTGAAAATAAATTTAAGACCAGCCTGGTACAGTGTTAAGAGCACAGCCTCTGAAGTCAGAGGAACCTGAGTTTAAATCTAACCTCTAATCCTTAACTACCCGAGTGATCTTGAGGAGGCCACTCAATCTTGAGCCTCAGATTCTTCATCTGTAAAATACAGGAGTTGGACTAGATGGACTCTGAAGTGCCTTTGAACTCTGATTCTCTGATTCTGTTAGTGAATTGGCGATGACACTGAAATAAACAAAGGTAGAGTTGATTATCTTCAAGCAATGCTAGTTGTCGTTTATTTCTGATCCTTTTTAAAAAAAATTATTAAATGTCCTAGAACATGGGAAAAACTTATTATGTTTCAATATATAATGATTTTCGCTCTGATTTTATGTTAATAAGAAAATCTGTTGCACACTGAAATTAAATCTCATGGTATGTGGTGTTTAGTTTCCATTTTGACTGGCTATTAGAGTAAGGAGTTTTTTTCTTCATCTGTTTTTAAGTATCCTAGATAGCTTTGATATCTGCATGTATGTAGGAGTATTGTATAGTAGGTAAAATCTATCACTAGCAAGTTTTGAGAAACCCAATTGAGGTCCTTCTAGCTGCCTGAAAAATGAATTAAGGACTATTTAGGGGCTGCTTTAGTTTTTATTTTCTTCCAGTTTTTGATTTGGATCACAACCGTTTCACTTTTGCTTCATTGCTAGTGTTATTTTCACCTTATTGGGGCATAGGGAAGGAAGGCTGGTAATTCATTAAGGAATCTTCCTATGCATTTAAAATAATTAGGACGGCAATATTCAGCATTGCATTATTGGTAATGTGGATCTGTAGTAATTTCTAGTTCTGCATCCCTGGATATTATATAACAACCAAAAAAGGTTCATCAATTGTATACCAACTTTAATTCTGTTTAAACTGAATAAGCTTTTAAAATTAGGGCATATCTTGGAATTACTGATAAATGTTGACCATAGCATTGCAATGTGTTGCTCAGTAATTTTCTTCAGAAATATTTCCATTTATTCTGTAAATCTAGAGTTATTTCGAAAGCTACAAATGTGTTCAGTGTTCTCACCAAAAATATCCAAGGGGTACTATTAGAGTTGATGGGTCCCAGACTTATCTTTGTTTTTAAAATTACCTATTTGTTTATATTAATTTTAGTCATTTCTTCCTTTCTTTACCCTTCCTCTTTCTCTAATTTTTTCTGTGAAGATGCACTAGATTGGAACATTTGAAATATTTCTTTCTTTTAAAGTTATATATTGCATTGATTAGCTTCTTTTCAACACAGTCTCGCTTGTACTCAACTATTCTCATTTACATTTTCATTATTTCTTCTCTACAAATAGACATTCATTTTTCTATAACTCTTCATACCTTTGACTTTTTTCCCTTTTCCCCCACCTACATGAAAGAAAAAGAGGTAGGATCATGAATCATAAGAGATCTCAGACATACATCTGACTTGTGCCATTAGCATGTCTGCATGGAGGAACATTATGTGACAGGAATGTTATTTTTCAATTTTAATTTCAGAGACTTCAGAGGTTTTAGTAAAAATAAAACTAAAAAAAATTGTTAATAGTACAAGGAAACCGCATTGTAAAGAACATTACTTTTTGTTTTTGTATTCATGACTTCTATAGCCATAAGTTAGAACTTGAAAATTGGTTGTAGAAGGAGCTTTTGGAAGAGCTAAACAAAAATAACTGTTATGATATAGCCCTTTATTGAGCAGCTTAATTTTTGTACATTAAATTAGCAACTTTTTCAGTATCCAAATGAATCTGAAATGATCATATAGGCATACATCTTTATGTCAAATTAAATTTGATAGCATGCCATTTATTGCATTTTTATTGCTACTTAGATTTAGAACCAGTGTACTTTTAGACATAGTTTTGAATCACAAATTTAACGAGAATAAAACCAGTTTTTTTTTTCAGCCAAAGTAAAACAAAGTTTATTAAAAATTCTCTATAATGTGTAGACTCTTAAAGAGCCTAAGTACATATGACGCTTGTATTGGACAAGTGGGCCAGAATAATCTGACACAGAGTGAGTCTGCGCTAGATTAATCTTAGCTAACAGTTTTGTTTTTTAACAAAAATATATAATATTGATTATGGGATTATATATTCAAATCCACATCTTAAAAATGTACTAGCTGATTTCTTTTTGTATTTCTTTTTTATGAATTTTAGGTTTGTCTTGACTCTACTGAAAAAGAAAAATATGGCTGCAAGAGAGAAATTGGAGGCAGTGTTAAATGTGGCCCTGAGGGTCCCAAGCATCATGCTTTTGGATGTCTTGTACAGATGGGATGTCAGCTCTTTTTTCCAACAGATCCAAAGAAGTAGCCTCAATAACAACCCTCTCTTCCAGTACAAATATTTGGCTCTTAATATGCATTATGTGGGTAAGTGTTTTCTTCACTTATTTTTTAGTCTTAAAATGGACTCTTTACTTTTGAATGTGCATAAATTGTTGACATGGTTTGGTCACACTGATGTATAGTCATAGAAGAATGCTTTTAATAATGTAGTCTAACTTTTGTTTAATATGGATGAATTATGTATTATTTTGGGGAGGGATAAAACTGGAAATGGGAGAATGAATTACGTGTTTTAGCAGGATTTAGGTGCAAATTGAAGACAATATTTTCCGTTAATATACCTTATTTCCTCTTGGTAGTTGATCTGATTGCCACTAAAAATGAAGAAGAATTTTTTTTTTCTAAGATATATTTTCCTACT
Organism: Pseudocheirus occidentalis; assembly: GCA_028646575.1. Lineage (NCBI taxonomy): Eukaryota > Metazoa > Chordata > Mammalia > Diprotodontia > Pseudocheiridae > Pseudocheirus > Pseudocheirus occidentalis. Next base: position 33,523,583 of record CM053595.1, on the reverse strand, counting down.
TGTTTTGTACTTCAGAGTCCCTTAAGATACAGAACAAAAACATCCACATCAATTCAAGAGAAAACATTCTCTTCAAATAAATGTAATTATTATATGAAATAGTATCATAATAAAAATCCACATACAAGGAGGAGGGAAAAAAAAACCCAACCCAGTTCTGGAACTATAATTGTTATGAAGTGTTAATAGTGGTAAAAGTATTTAGGAGTTTAAAAAATTTCAAATGAAAACTAGTATCTTACATTATACTCATAGAATATTAGAATTGGGGTCAAATAATAACTTGGAACAGTGAGTGATCTTTAACTCGTAGCTCATAAGTAATGATAGTAAGTATGCATTATCCTTTATATATAAAGATGATAATTCATACCTGCTTTCAGTGGAACATTAATTTGAGTTGTTTTTTAGCATTAGTAATGAGTTTCTATAGAACAGGGATGTCAAGCCCAAATAGAAATGGATCCCTGCAGACAGCATATTGACTTAGAAAACCACAAGTTAACATTTTACCTATGTTGTATTGTATTTTTATTTATTTCATTAAACATTTCCTAATTACATTTTAAACTAGTCCTTCCCTTCCTTAATCTGGAGCTTTGAGGCCCCAGACTTTGAGTTTGATATTTTTCTCGAAAACAAAAGTGTACTTTTTTAAGGTAAAGATAAATTATATAGCTAGACCTATATATTCTGGAGTTCTGTGGCTTGGGATGTATTTTCTGTGTGAATAGAATAGAATTGTACAGGGATTGGACTGAACTAATTGTCTCTGATTAAAGTAATATCCTGGTCATTAAATTATTTCAGATTTCATTTTATTTTTCTCAGCCAGCCTAGTCTTCATTCTTAGCCCAGTGATGGAACATAGTCTTTGTCATAGTAACGTATTACTGACCCACTGTCTTAAGAAATTATTTATTTCATTGTTATGGCAAGGGTTTTATTGTATCATCTTTCAACTTTGTCAGTAATTTATTAAACATACACTTTGAAATTTTTCCTTAGATTGTAAATTCCATGGGGCAGACACAGAAAATATTGACATTAACAGAAATCTTTGGAGAACAGACAAAATGATTATAGGTACTTTAGCCATACTTTAGCCACATTGTGTTAGGGAACTATGTTATGAACAATAACCTCTTCTCTGTCTTATGTTTGTTCCACTTTTAAAATGTTACACTCACTTATAATGAGATTACATTTATTGTGTATTATTTTAGAACTTATGTAATTTTGTGACACCTATAGTATCTGAACCTTAAAAATGTCTTGAATATGAACAAAATAGTAAAGGGAGGATGATAAAATTCTTCTTTTAGAGTTTCATCTTTAACTAATGATGGAGTTTCCGTAGCTCTTGAACTGTGAGCTTAAACATTCTGGTTACTATAGCTGGTGCTATAAACCATGTGTTTCAGTCAAGTCGCTAAAGGCAGGGATTATGGTATAGTTGAAAAGGTACTAGAATGGCAGTGGGGAGATGTGGCTTTTATTCCAGTTCTACTATGAGCTATCTGGGTGACATTTGTAAAATGAGGGTTTTGCGTTAGGTGATTTCTAATGTGCTGTGCCCTAAACTTCTCATTCTAACTCATTTTATCCAGACTTTTTGTTAAAAAACAAAATCCTAGCACATTGTGGATGAGCAGTTGTATACTTCAGATTTAGGCTTGGTTAATATTGACTTTACATTATAGTTTTTCAGCTGGGTTTACCAAGTTTTAGTTCAGAATCAGTTAAAGATTGTCCCATGCTATTTTTTGCTTTGCATCCAGAATTGCTAATTAATTTTAGAAATTTATGGTTTAGTACTGTAGAAATTCACGCCCTGTTTGTTAGTACTGGGAACTGAACCAAGGCTTCTTTAGTACAGTCAGTTCTATTGCTATGTACTCTTTAGTGATTGCACAAAATAGATACTTTCAAATTGAACAGGTGTGGGTTTTTTGGGTTTTGTTTTTAACCACCATATCTAAATACTATATAGGGTTTTTTTTTTTTTCCTTTTTAGCTATGGTGATCCAGTATATGGAATTATAGGGCAGTCAGATAGTTCAGTGAATAGAACACAGCGCCTGAAATTAGGAAGACCTGAGTTCAGATCCACAGATACTTATTAGTTGTGTGACCATGGGCAAGTCACTTATTCTCTCTTTGCTTTGGAGGCAGGTTAGGTAGCTCAGTGGATAGGGTGCTAGGCTTAGAGTCAGGAAGACGACTTCAGATCTGGCCTCAGATACTTACTAGATAGATGATCTTGGGCAAGTTACTTAACTTTGTTTGCCTTTATTCACAGGAGAAGGAAATGGTAAACCACTCTAATTTCTTTGCCAAGAAAACCTCATGAAGAGTATTGGCATGCGATGGTTCACAAGGTGACCAAGAGTTAGAGACAAATGAATTGATAATGTGTAGAATTTCTCAGCTAAATAACTTTTATATGAGGAAATAAATGAGGCAGTTTATATTTGCCTTTGAGTTTTAGATGCTTCCTCAGTTCTGTAGTTCTGCACTATAAGTTTTATTTTTTATTTTTGTCTTTGCTCTCGTCTTTTGGTTCTTACTAAGAAACAAATCTTAGGTAAGGTAAAGGGTTCTGCTTTCCAGGAGAGCAGTAAGTCTAAACTAGGAAGAATAGAGTATTTTTTTAAACGTCTTAAAGAGGTAGAGAGAAGTTGGAATGAAGGGAGAAAAGAGACTGAGACAAAAAAAAAAAAAGACATTTAACAGTCATAAATGTGAAAGCCAGGACTTAAATACTCAATAGTGTAGACTATATATGTTTTCTAGCCACTTGGTTTTTCCTTTGTAGATAATTACATTGAATTATTTTGAATGGTTATGGATCTTATTTAGGAAAGCTCTGCATATTTCTCAGACTTGATTTAATCGACATAATGTTATTAGCAAATAAGAGCATCAGGAGAACCTTATCTATAGGGAATCTTCTCTTTCATTTAGACTCTGCTATTGTGGCATATAATTTTAGTGATTGTGTCTCAATCTTATGCCTCACATGATATAATCAGAGGATATTGAAAAAAAATTTCCCTGTTGCTGCCTCAAGCAAGGAACCTTTTATGATATTAGCAAATTCATAGCAAGTACCTGTTTGGGCAAGAACTTCTAAGGCTGTATTTTGCTTTACTGAATCAAATGCTTTGAAAATATTAATAAACACTAATTACATTAGGGTCTTACACAATCAACTGCAGGATAAGGAGATCAGATTAAATGTGTTATTTTTAAAAGACCTTGGCATCTTTCCCGTTATATGAAGCAACTTTTCAAATAGTCTATCTCAAACTAATATAGTCTGAGGCTGAATTAATGGAAAAATTTCATTCATATCAAGTGAGATAATAGTCCTTTCACACTCATCATACCATATTCATGGCATTGATAGGCAGGTAAGACCTAGAGCTCAGGGAATTGCAGCACCCCTGAAACCAACCCTGCCTCCATCCTGGCCCCTGAAGCTTCCATAGTCCTGGAAAGCAAGCCTTGTGGAAATACAGCCTAACAGTTTCCTCTACAGGTCCTCCAGCCTCTTTTTCTTCAACAAGCCAAAAGTATTGAAAACTTGAAAAAGAAAGTACTTGCCACTGAAGTCCTTCGCACTATCAAATGGTTTAACATTAGAAACCACTGTGGCATTGTTAATGGAAGTGACATTTAAAAAGATTCATTACCATTAGCTTTGCTGCTGTACTTTAAGGCACATCGGGGTTTTTTATTTTATCTTATTTGTAGCTGAAAATTTTCGCGTTGTTTTTTCCTATTAGAATGTGAAACTCCTTGAAGGGATCATCTTGCTTTTGTATCTCCAATGTTTTACATATAGTAAATGCTTAATAAATGCTTTTTCTCTTAATCAGTTTTATGTTCAGTTCTGGGTGCCATATTTTAAGGCAAATGTTTATAAATTAGAATGTGTTCAAAGGATAGCAGTCTGGGTGATAATACAATTTATTAGCCATGTTCTATGAAGAGTGAAGGAGATGATAAGCTTGCTGATTAAAATACTTAGGGTGAAACATGATAGCTGTCTTAATATTTGAAGGTCTGATATCTGGCTGATGACTTATATTAATTGGTCCTTCATAGCTCAGGGGATAAGGATTGGGACTACTGAAGTGAAGTTACAGGGATGCACACTAAAACTCATGTCAATAAGAACTTTTTATTAGGTAGATTTATTCAAAAATGGAATGCACTTTTTTGTAAGGGAGCTAGTTTTTGATCATTGGAAATTTTAAAGGATCTGACAGGGATGTTATAGAAAAGATTCCTCCATTGAGTGGGACCTTTGAATCAATGACATTTAAGGTCTCAGCTAATTCCAAGATTCTAAAATTATGGCACTAGAAGTGTAATCTGGGGTCTACTTGTGAATCTGTTGCCTAACTTAACAGCTTTTACTTGATTTCTTCATGTAGCAGCCTACTGATCAGGAGACTTAAGCAAATAGGTTGGATTGAAAGTGTTAAAAAAAAGAAAGAAGTAGAAACTAATTCCAGTTTTTGTCACACTGCTTATAGGAACATATATAATTAAAAAAAAAACTAAAGGAAAAATGGGATTTGACAAGGAGAATTTTTCCAGATAGGTTTTCCAGAAATGTGCCAAGAGGTATGCCCCGGTAAATTTTATTAAATGATTCTACAACAAACAGATGATAGACAAAACAGGATTTCAGAGAACAGTTTCATGATTATAAGTGGTCATGTGGCTGAATGATTTGATAGTGGAATCTCAGAATTATAAACTGGGATTTGATGATGTATTAATGATTGTGTAAAATCCAAGAAATCTTGGTTAAAAATATATGCTGTAGTGTATGCTTGTTATCCATACATTGAGGGACACTTGTTATATTGAATGCATATTGCCTTTTTAAGAGAAAACTTCACTGGGTATCAAATAAAATACTCAAACCCACTTTCTTTTGGAGTTGGATAGTGGAACTCTATGGTGCTTATTTGTTGTCTTTATTATAATAACTATAGTACTTTGAAATTTTTAAAATACTTAAATGTCTGTGTGATTTTGTTGATGTTAGTACTCCCTCCAGTGGTTCAGGTTAAAACTTGTAACGGGCTGTAGTCAGCTTATATTCTTTTCTGCTAATCCATTGCATTAGGAGTGCAGTATCCTGACCTCTTAACCCATGGGAGTAAGGGTAATTTTTCTTAAAACACATTTCAGTCATCCTCACATCTTGGTTGGTGTAAGACCCTAAAGTTTCAGGTTATTGATATCACTTCCTGGTTGCCAAAGTACAAAGAGTCCCTGAAGAGTTCCACAGACTCTTTATGATGTTTGGCTGGTGGATCATTATGGGCAAGGCAGGCAAGGAAGCTTTGATCAGCTTAATTAGCTGAGGGAAATATCCCTATTATCAATTCTTGTTGAATATCCTGCTGCTGTGGCTAAGTAAATCTTTTTTTGTTAACTGTTGAATGACCTATAAATGTCTTATTTTGTTCCAGTATCAAACTAAAATTACCAGAGGATTGGTCTGAGTCTGACCCAGTCCAGAAGATCTGTACATTTTTGATGTCTTGTTTATGTCACTTCTCTGGTGCAAGTTATGATTCTATTCCTTCTTAAAACCGTGTGTCTTTCCAATGCTCTTGGGGGAAGCTGCAAGTTTTATTTTTTTGAGATTGTGTTCCATGACTGAAGCCGTCACCTGGAGAGTATTGATCAGTCAGTCAGCAAGCAGTAATAAAGTGCTTACTAAGTGCCAGGCATTTTGCTAAATTTTGGGGATACAAAGAAAAGCACTTGGCATAGTGTCTGGCACGTTAGGTGCTTAATAAATGCTTACTCAGTGACTACCTTTAAGGAGCTCACTATATAACGAGGGAGACAGCATGTAAACAACTATGTACAAACAAACAAGATATATACAGGATTAGTTGGAGATAATCTACAGAGGGGAAGCAGTAGCTTTAAGGGGGATCAAGAAAGATAGAAGATGATATTTTAGCTGAGACTTGAGGGAAGCCAGGAGACTTAGATGAAGAGGGGCACAATTACAGCCATGGAAGAGAGCCAGTGAAAATGCCTGGAGTTGGTAGATAGAATTCCTGTGTAAGAAACAGCAAGGAGGTCTATATCATGGATTATAGAACCCATAGTGGAGAGTAAGATATGAGAAGAGGGTTATGTTATGGAAGACTTGAAAAGCCAAATAGGATGTTAGATTTGATCCTGGAGGTAACAGTGGTGTTGGATTTTGTTGTGGGGTGTGATATGACTTGGTTAAACCTGTACTTTGAGAAGATCACTTTGACAGCTGAGTGGAGAGTGAACTGGATTGGGGAGAGACTTGAGACAGGCAGGCCACAAGCAAATATTGTCCAGGTGTGAGGTGGTAAGGGCCTGGGCAAGGGTAGTAGCAATGTCGGTGGACATTGGGGTCAAATGAGAGATGTTAGGAAGGTTAAATTGACAGACTTTGGCCTTGGCAACAGATTTTAGATAAAGGGTGATATAAAGGTGAAACTTTGGTTGTTGAGTCTGGGTGACTGGAAAGGATGGTGGTTTCTCTCACAGTAACAGAAAATGAAAAGAGGTGAAGGATTTTGAGGAAAGATAACGAATTCAGTTTTGGAAATGTTGAGTTTAAGATGTTTTTGTGATACTCAGTTTGGTATTTTTAATAGGCAGTTGCATATATGAGATTGGAGCTCAGGAGAGAAGTTAGGACTTAAATGAGTAGATTTGAGAATCATCAGCTTAGAGATGAAAATTGATTTTAATGGGAGATGATGTGATCACAAAATGAAATAGTATAGAGAGGGAAGAGAAAAGAGGATTCAGGATAGAGCCTTGGGGTTATTTATTGTTCACAAGTATGGCCTGGCTGTAGATCCAGCAAAGGAGACTGCAAAGTAGCAGTATTACACGTCAGAGGAGAGTCAGGATGGAGTAGTGTCCTGGAAACATAAAAGGGACTAGCAAGGAGAGCATGATCAACAGTGTCAAAGGCTGCATAGGCGTCAGTCAAGAAGGATGAGGATTCAGAAAAGGCTAGTAGATTTAGCAATTAAAAAAATCAGGGAGTTTTGGATAGAGCGGTTTTTAGAGAGTGATGAGATTGGAAGCCAGACTACAGTGTTAAGAAGAAAGCAGAAAGGAAATAATGGTAGTATCCTATGGATTACAGACAACTTTCTCAAGGAGTTTTACCACAAAAGGGAGGAAAAGATGGGACAATTAATAGTGGGGAGAGATCAAATGAAAGACTTTTGAGAATGAGAGAGACATGAGCATATTTATAGACAGCAGGGAAGCAACTAATAGAGAGAGATTGAAGATAAATGAGAGAATGGTGATGATAAAGGGGGCAGTCTTCTGGAGAAGACCAGTTGGAATGGAGTGCATGTAGAAGGGTTTGCTGTAGCAAGGGAAGAGGGACACTTGCATGTGAGGCAGGTGAAGGAGAAGATAGTTGTATCTGAGTAATGAGAGGTAAGAGGGGCACAAGAAGGAACTCTAAGTGAATAACCTCAGCTTTTTCAGTAAAATAATGGGGCAGATTTCTCAGCTGAACCCGTGGGAAGAAGGAGAGCTATGGGAGACTGAGGAAGGAAGATAAAGTTTGGAAAAGCTTACTGTGGTGAATAGGTTAGTGTCTTGCTTACTATCTTTATGGCTCAGTTGAGATTATGTAACAAATTTGTAATTGATCAGTCAGAATGACTTCCTAATTTTCTCCAGTTTAGGTTAGCATCATCTGAGTAGGAGTGAAAGCAACAAATAGGGGTAGTATACAGGACTGAGATTTGACAGATCACGGGTTAGAACAAGGGAACAAAAGTCTGCTAAAAAAAATAAAGCAGTTTTGTGGCAGAGAACAGCTTAGGATCATAGAAAGTGTACATTTTTCCAAATTTGATCAATCTCAGTCTGTTACTATTCATTTCTAGTTCAGCTTCACTGTGGCAGGAGGTGAGAAGGGAAAGGAACAAACATTAATTTAACACCTACTATGTGCTAGGCGTTATAACTAAGTATATAAATATGTAATAAATATGTAATCTCATTTGGTCTTTACCATAATCCTATTAGGTATGGTTATCTTCATTTTACAGTTGAAGAAACTAAGGTGGATAGGTTAAGTACTTGCTTAGGATTAGACAGCTGGAATAATATCTGAGGTCACATTTGAACTCAGGTCTTCTAGACTCCAGGCCCACTGCTTATTCCACTGCTTCACCTAGCTGCCTGTGTACATCTGCAGATAGAGATACTGATGTACTGGGTAAGCATTAAGTATCTGCTGTGCACTAGTCACCATGCTAAACTATATCCCATGCAGGTTTTATTTCAGAGAAATATTTAATATTCAAATCACATTTCTAAAAATAAGTACAGGAAATATAAGACTTTTTAATCTTTATTTATTTTCCTTTTTGTGGGGGAAAGGGGGAGGTGGGGCAGTTGGTTAAGTGACTTGCCCAAGGTCATACGGCTAGTAAGTGTTACGTGTCCAAGGCTGGATTTGAACTCAGGTCCTCCTGACTACAGGGTCGGTGCTCTACTCACTGTGCTATTCAGCTGCCCCAATATAAGACTTTTTAAATAAGTAAGGTAGGTAATATATATCAGGGACATATAGTTCCAAATTATGGCCAGTAATAAAACGAGACTAAAAAAAGATGAAATTCAGTGAGAGAAGATGGAAAGAATGAAAAAGTCTTCTGACTCTAGCTTTACCTCTCTTTTCTGCTATCCTCAATCCCCACCTCTCAAAACACACAAAAACCAATCCTGGAAAAAGCTGGTTAAAATTCCATATTATGAAGTACTTCCTGAGTATACATGAATTTTTTAGCAGTCTCCTCAGCTTCTTAACTGTTTTGTATGTGGACCACTGTCTTACTCCGGTGACAGAATCACCTGCCAGAAGCTTCTGGTAGTCTGCCTAAATGTCTTTTACTTCTAGTGAAAATACAGGCTTAGAGTGAAGTATAAAGTTGAGGGTGCTTCTTTGTCAAATATTGGGACCAGCTTCTTAAACAGGAAGTTTTAGATAAAAATATAGTTTGTTCATTTTAAGGTGGAGGGGTGAGGGAGGCATCATCAGAGTATTTGTAAAATTATTGAATGACTATAAGGGATGGGGAGTTTGTTTTGGGTTATGGTATAAGCATTTTTTTTGCCTGCAGATGCAGCATTATCTACATAGATCTTCTTTCTTTCAGATGGAAGAAATTAACTTTAAACAATATATGTACACCATGCTTTACAGTCAAAACTCCATTGAATCAAATAGGAAAAGTCAAAAGGGGGGTAAAAAAAAAACCCAGGTATTGAAAGGTAGTTCAGCATAAATCTATATTTTTGTTACTGCTTTATTAAAACATACCAGATTGAAATTATTTTGAAAATACTACTATTTAGTAATAGATGAGAAAACTAGGTGGTAATATTTTACGTAGAGGAAAAGGAGGAGAATTTGAGGTTAAAAATTGTTTTAAAATTATTACTCAAGAGATTAAGTGCCAAGCACTGTATTAAGTGCTGGGGATCCAAATAAAAAGAATTCAACAATACCAGTATTAATTAGCTTACTTTATAATGGGGGAGAGCAATAGGTACATATACAGTTTATATACGGCATAAACTTAAGTGAATATAATATGTACAAAGAGTTAAATAGAAGATAGTTTGGGAAGGAGGGTACTGGCAGTTGAGGGGTTCAGGGAAGGTTTCATTGCAAAAGATTATACTTATGTTGTTCCTCCTTTGTACTTGAAGAGGACCATGACATCAGGGAGATGATGTCATGACCTGCAAATGAATTAAATTTAAGTGAGGGGGGGACTGTGCAAAGTCACCAGCCTGGAGATGGCCCTGGATGCAGTGGCCTTTTTTTTTTTTTGCTTTGTTTTGGAGTGGGGAAGGTAGGGCAATTGGGGTTAAGTGACTTGCCCAAGGTCACACAGCTAGTAAATGTTAAGTGTCTGAGCCCAGGTTTGAACTCAGGTCCTCCTGACTCCAGGGCCGGTGTTCTATTCACTGTGCCACCTGGCTGCCCCTTCAGTGGCTTCTTTAAGCTAAGGTTTTAACAGGTTTTAGTTTGATTAAGTTGCATCTTAAAGGAAGAGAGGGATTCTCTAAGGTGGTGGTAAGGAAGGGAGTACATTCAGAGCATGTAGGATGGTCAGTGTAAAGGCATGGAGAGTAGAAATAGAGGGTCATGTGAGAGACAGAATATAGTGAAAAAGGGCACTGACTTGGAGTCAGTCATTTATTATTTCTGTCAAAAATAATTTTGAAGTTGTCTATATGTAGTTGTCTTACATCATGATAAGTTAATGCCTGAATTTTAAGTCCATTTTGCTATTATGATAGGGAGTATTTTATGATGTTTCTCTTAATACTTGGTGGTGGCAAATAGAAATGCAGTTGATTTTTGTGGTTTTATATTAATAGAATCATAATATTTTATACTAATAAAGAACCTCATATCCCATCTAGTTCATCCGATACATGAAAGGAATCCAGGACCTTCAAGATTGGAATGTACCACCTACCTCCTAAGTTGGTCATTTCACTCTTGGACAGTTCTAATAGTTAGGAGTTTTCTCCTGATAACCTAAAACCTAAATTGGCCTCTTCGTAACTTCTACCTTTTTCTCCTGGTTCTTCCTTCTGGGACCAGAAATAAAAAAAAAATTAGTTCTTCTTTCAGATGACAGTCATTTAGCTGAAGTACCTGAGGGCACACCATGTTTCTTTTTTCCTACTGTTTAAACATCCCCAGTTCCTTCAACTGGTCCTTTTTCAAGTCAGTAAACACTTAGCACAGTGCCTGACGTGTAAGGAGGCACTGTGCTAAGTGCTGGGGATACAAAAAGAGGCAAAAGACAGTACCTACCCTTCCCTGAGTAGGAACTTACAGTCTAATGGAAGTGGCAACAAGGAGCAAACAGATATATGCAAAGCAAGCTATATGCGGGATTATTAGGAAATAATTAAAAGAGGCAAAGCACAGAAATTAAGAGGGGTTAGGGAAGGTGTCCTGTAGAAGGTAGGATTTTAGTTGGGAGGAGGGAGAGTGTTCCAAGGATGGGGAATAGCTAGAGAAAATTCCAGGAGCCTCAAGATGGAGAATCTTGTTTGTGAAACATCCAGGAGATCGGTGTCACTGGACTGAAGAGTATATGTGTCAGGAGTTAAGGTGTTAAGAAGACTTGAAAGGTAGGAGAAGGCTAAGGTTATAAAGGGCTTGAATGCCAAACAGAGCATTTTGTAAATGCTCCTGGAGGCAATAGGAAGCCACTAGAGTTTATTGAATAGGAGAATGACATGATCAGACCTACATTTAGGAAAAATCACTTTAGGGACTGAATGGAAGACAAATTGGAGTGGGGGCTGGGGGACACTTGAGGCAGGCAGATCTATCAGCAGGCTGTTACGTAATACAGGTGTGAGGTGATGGCACAGTTACAGGACAAAAGGGGGCATTGATAGCTATCTTAGAGGTGAAGTCAATAGGCCTTGACCACAGACTGGATGTGCTGGTTGAGAGAGTGAGGGGTCCAGGATGACTCCTAGGTTGTGAGCCTGATACTGAAGGCCCTTAAACATCCTGGTTGCCATCCTCTGAAGGCACTTAAGTTTATCAGTGATCTCAGAACTATGTTGACTAGACTGAAGATAAATTCCATATGTGCTTTGATCAGGCTAGAGTACAGGAGAGCTACAATTTTCTCAATATAACCGCAAATGATGTTAATGTTTTTTGGTTACTGTATCATGTTGCTAACACATGTCACGTTTGTAGTTTACTAAAATCCCTTCAGCTTGTTCAGACAAATATCTGTCTAACCTTGCCTCCCACATTTTGTACTTCTGAAGTTGAAATTTTGAACCCAAATGTAAGATTACACATTTGTTCCTTTTTTTTTGTTTTTTTCGAGGGCAGTTGGGGTTAAGTGACTTGCCCAAGGTCACATGGCTAGTTTTTTGTGTTTGTGTTAAGTGTATGAGGCCGGATTTGAACTCAGGTACTCCTGACTCCAGGGCCGGTGCTCTATCCACTGCGCCACCTAGCCGCCCCTTACACATTTATTCTTATTGAATTTCTTTTGTTGGATTTAGCTCAATACTCTAGTCTGTTAAGACAATTTTGGATTCTGATTTTGTCATTCTGTGTGTTAACTATGCCTCCTAGCTTTGTCATTTATAAATGTAATGAGCATGCCATAAAAATATTAAATAGCATAGGGCCAAGCACAGATCCATGGGGTACTTCACTGGAGACCAGATACCAAATTGACATTCAACAATAAATGGTTTCTTTTTCCAGACAAATACCTAATCAATATTGTTGCATTGTTGCCTAAGCTTATTTATGAAATATTTTGTCAAATCCTTTGTTACAATTTTGTCAAAATCTAGTAAACTGTATAGCATTCTGTTGATCCTGTCAAAATAAGGTTTTTCTGGCATGACCTGTTCTTGATGAAGCCATGCTGGCTCTTTATAATTACTGTTCCATTTCTAGTTCATTAAATATTTCTTTAATATCTCATTCTATAATTTTACTAGGAATCTTATATCTTGTTGCATTTCAGTTGTGGGGGAAATGGAAATGGAAAGATTTTTTTGTTTATGTGGGTAGATGAGTCTTTTCGTGTCCTGTTAGTATTGCCAATATTTCTGAGACCATCAGATGTGTGCTGAGATCACAGAATGTTTTTTTTAATGGGAAGTTTTCTACTTTCTTCCCCATTGTATATAATATTAATATGTGATTTTGAATAGGTGATCATAATCATAGTAGAGCTTTTTATACCTTGCTTTAAATTAAAAGATGTATTTTGTCAAAAAAAATTTCCACATCCAATGATATGTGATTTTTAATTTTTATTTTTTTTAAATTTTTATTTTTATTTTTTTGCTTTTTGGAGGTTGGGGTTAAGTGACTTGCCCAAGGTCACACGGCTAGTTTTTTGTGTTAAGTGTCTGAGGCCGGATTTGAACTCAGGTACTCTTGACTCCAGGGCCGGTGCTCTATTCACTGTGCCACCTAGCCGCCCCTTATTTTATTTTATTTTTTAAATTTATTTTTTATTTGTTTTCTTGTTTACATTATTCATTTTCATTACATTTTTTGAATTACACATTTTCTCCCCGTCTTGCTCCTGCCCCAACCCCATAACAGCAATCCCACTGTAAAGCCCCTCCCCTGCTCTGCTCTCCTATTTTCTAGTAGGGCAGGAGGGGTCTCCCTATCCCAGCCCCTATATATCTTAATTCCTAGTTGCAGGTATTGCAGAACTTT
>CM053595.1:33469908-33509768 GCA_028646575.1 Pseudocheirus occidentalis | reverse complement strand
GCCTGTATATCTTAATTCCAAGTTACATATAGTTGGTAATAATAATAATAAATATATATATATATATATTAACATTTGATTGTAGAACTTTAAATTCTAGATTCTTTCTCTTCCTCCCTCATTACCCACCCCCACTGGAAGGACAAGCAATTCCATGCAGGCTCTACATGTGTAATTATGCAGAACATCTCCACAACAGACATATTGTGAGAGACTGATTATATGTCCCTCCTTCCTATCCTGTTCTCTGCCCCACCCCCACCACTTGTTCTATTCTCTACCCTGTCCCTGACCCTTTATGGAAGTGTGTGTTTCCAGCAGCCCTCCCCTTCCACCCTGCCCTCCGCTCCATCATCCCACATTTCATACCCACCCACCCCTACTGTTCTGTGTGGCAAAATACTCAGTTTAGAGTTTATGTCATTCCTTCCCTAAGCCAAATTCAATGAGAGTAAAGTTGACCCTTTCCCTTTTGCCTCCCTGTTCTTCCCCTCCATTGTAACAGTTATCCTTTGCCTCTTCTATATGGGATTAACCTCATTCTGCCTCTCCCTGTCTCCTCTCATTCTAGTCCTCTCCCACCTCAGAAATTCACCTTTTAAAGTATCATCCCTTCCTATTCAATTGATCCTGTGCCCTCTATGTACACATGTATATACCCTCCTATATAGATATTTGTGTATGTATATATATGCATATGAATACATATATATCCTCCTATATAGACATTTGTATATGTATACATATATATACATTTGTATTCCCTTTACCTATCCTCATACTGAGAAAAGTTTCATAAGTTACAATGATCATTTCTCCATGTTGGCATGTAAATAGTTTAATAAGTTCTTTATGAATTCTTTTCCATGTTTACCTTTTCATTCTTCTTGTATTTGAGTGTCAAATTTTCTTTTGAGTTCTGTTTTTTTCAGAAAGAATGTTTGCAAGTCTTCCATCTCATTGAATGACCATATTTTCCCCTGAAACATTATAGTCAATTTTGCTGGGTGGGTGATTCTTGGTTTTAATCCTAGCTTCATTGATCTCCATAATATCATATTCCAGGCCCTTCAATCCCTCAATGTAGAAGCTGGCAGATCCTGGGTTATCCTAATCATGTTTCCACAGTATTCAAATTGTTTCTTCTTAGCAGCTTGTATTATTTTCTCCTGGATCTGGGGACTCCGGAGCCTGGCTATAACATTCCTATAACATTTCGGGATCTTTTCCAATAGGTTATCAGTGAATTCTTTCAACTTCTATTTTGCCCTCTGGTTCTAAAATATCAGGGCAATTTTCCTTGAGAATTTCTTGAAGGATGCTTTGTAAGTTAATTTTTGATCATGGCTTTTAGGTAGTCCAATAATTTTAAAATTGTTCCTCCTGGATCTATATTCCAGGTCAGTGTTTTTTTCTTTTTTCTTTTTTTTCAGTGGTTTTTTCAAGGAGATATTTCACATTGCCTTCTATTTTTTCACTTGTTTGGATCTGTTTGATAGTATCTTGATTTCTCATAAAGTCATTTGCTCCCACTTGCTCCACTCTAATTCTGAAGGAATTATTCTCTTCAGAAAGCTTTTGAGATTCTTTTTCCATCTGGCAAATTCGACTTTTTAAGGCATTCTTCTCCTCATTGGCTTTTTGGGCCTCTTTTGCCATTTGAGTTAATCTGTTTTTTAAGGTGTTATTCTCTTCAGTCAGGTTGTTGACTCTTTTTTGCATCATTCTCATTTCTCCTCCCAATTTTTCTTCCACTTCTCTTATTTGGTTTTCAAAGTCCTTTTTAAGTCAATCTATGGCTTGTAGGCAGTCTTCATGTTTCTTGGAAGCATTTGGTGTGGGAGTACTGACTGTGTTGTCTTCTTCCTGTTTTATGCTTCGATCCTTTTTGTCCCCAAAAAAGTATTCTAGAGTTCGGTTACTGTTCTTACTTTCCTTCCTTTTCCTACTCATGATGCCAGTAAATTATTTGTGTTTTTGTTTCTATGGAACTCTGCATAGGAGAAAGCTGTGTCCCAAATTTCTGGGGTTTTCACAGCTGCCAGAGCTATTAGGGAGCTGTTGCCACCCCCATCAGCTTTGGCTCTCTGAAAATACACCACAAGACCACGATCCAGATCCAGGCTGCTCAATACAAGAGTACTTGGCCTCTGAACAATTGCTTGAGTCCCCTGTGGCTGCTGCTTTTGTTGCTTCCTTGCCTTGGGGGCAGTTCAGCAGGACTGCTTTTCTCCCCCAAATTTAGCTGAATTCCACTGACCTTTCTCTTAGTTCTTATTTCTCCTGGCTTGATAACTGTGGAAACTGCCACAGCTGCCAGCAATCCACTCTCCTGAAGACTCCAGCTGCAGCTTGTCCTGACTGCCCTGGGGCCAGGTTGCAGTTTCAGGTTGGGCTGGTTTTGGCTCCCAGCATGCTGTGATGAACCCTATCTGCTGAGCTGCCTTCAGCGAGAGATGTGTTTTCTGTATTTTTGTGAGTTTTGGAGTCCTAAAGTTTGTTTAGAATCATATTTTATGGGTATTTGAGGTGGCTACATGGGAGCTGTGAAACCTTGCTGCTTCTATGCTGCCATCTTGGCTCTGCCTCCCGGTTGCTATTTTTACACATGGAAATTTAGGAAGGTAAAATTAAATAACTTATCCAGCATCATTCAGTGCTCTAACCCATGTACCAACAAAGAAATTCTTCCTTAAAAAAATTTTTTTTTGAGGGATTTTATTTTTTTTCTTGCTTTTTGGATGGGTTAAAGAAGGACAATTGGGGTTATTTGCCCAAGGTCACATAGCTAGTAAGTATTAAGTGTCTGAGTCTGAATTTGAACTCAGGTTCTCCTGACTGCAGGGCTAGTGCTGTATTCACTGCACCACCTACCTTCCCTAAAGAAATTCTTTTTGAAATGCAGCTAGTAAAGCAACTGTGTCCTATATTATAGACAGCAAACTACTGATCAAAGACATGCCTTGCTATGTAGGAAGTGCTTAGATTGCTTTTACAATAGTTATTACCACTGAAGCACAGTACATTTACCTTTCCATTATTCATTTACTAGTCATTTTGGAAGATGGAATCCCTGTAGATAATGAAATCTAGCTCCTCTCTTGCTGCATCTTCTATTACCCACTGATGAGTCATCCTGAAGAAGAAATGCTTGTAGATAGTGAAATCTCTAAATGTTCATGTTGACAGATAACATCAAACTGATTGCTTCAACATGCTATAGGGCCTCTTCCATGAGACACATGACCACTCAAAAAAGAAATAGATCTGATAATCCACACAGGAACTTAATTCAATTTGACAAATATTTACTGAATACATACTATGTATTAGGTGCTTCATGCCACACAAATGACCCACCAAATGAAGGAAGAATATAACATATAGTTTGGTGGGAACTTCATAAAGTTTTTCATATGCCCTATAGATGATAATATCAACAATTAATAGAGCTATCTAGTTATAATAGTTACAATTCTTTACAGATTGTACAGTTCTGTAAGGTTTTAAAGTTATTTCATGAACGAGACGGATCCAGAATTTAAAAGAATAAAAGTGGACCTGATTATATTTTGAAAAGTCTTGAGATATTCCCAGAAACAGAAACCCATCTTTTTAACATCAGCTCTTCCACTATATCTCTACCTCCTGGAATCCTGAGTTTCCTTCCTTCCTGCATGAGGACCTTCCTGGTTCTCCCATCTACTACGTTTTCATCTGGAGTCATATTGTATCTTATCTGTGTGTGTTTTATATCTATCTATCTATATATGTGTGCATATATCTATATATATGTATATATATATATATATATATATATATATATATACACATACATACTGTCTCTTCTGTTAGAATGTAGGCAAGGAGAATTTAGTTTTTTTACTTCGTATTTCCAATACTTAGCACAGGGCCTGTCATTTATTAAATGCTTAACAAGTCTTTATTGATTGACTGATTGCTTTTCATGAAGAGGCCTGTGGGATAGGTCATCTACATACATGTTTTTCCTCTCTGTCAGATAACTGATGCTAAACTCAGAGTTTGTAAGGACTGTTACCCATCTCTAGCTGGTGACATGCGAGTTAGTGCTTGTCAGACTGTTAGTGGATTATTGTCTGTTCATATTTGGAATGAATCTTTATACATATAGTCTCAGGAACTATCAGCACCAGCCATATTTAACATAAAAAAATTCTATTTTGTGGATAGGATAATGAAGCTCACTTTTAATAGCAATCCTTTGTTTCCATTTTCTAGAGTCCTGGTATCCAGAAATCTGGTATCTCATATAAAAGTGTTCCCAAACTCTCTATGGCGTTGTACCATAAAAGGCTTACTTAATTTGACAAAAGCCCACGCTGGGACATATATAAGGCACTTCACCAAATCCTTAAAAGTTCACATTCTCATAAGGTCATAGATTTAGAGTTGGAAGGAACCTCAGAGACTGATTAGTCCAATCTCCATTATTTTACTGATAAGGAAACTGAGGACCCAGTGATGTTATGAGACTTTCCCAAGGTCACATAGGTAGTATCATAGGCAGTACTTGAATCTTGGTCCTCTAACAAATAAGACAGTTCTCTTTCCATTGCCTCCTATCTGAAAGATATTTAATTGCTGCTAGAAGCTTCAGGCAAGATATTTCTTTCTTCTTTCCTACTTCTGGTTCTTCTTGGTCACATGTCCAAGAGTGAGATTGTTGAAAGATTTTTCAATGATGGTGGAACTCTCCCCTCTCACTCTGTAGCCAGTCCTCTTCCTTCAGATATCTTCCCTTCCACCACCCTCTCCCCCCACCCTGACACTGAAGGAAGAAACAATGTTAGCCATTTATCTTCCAGTCTGGCTCTCTGGGTACTCTAAGACCTCCTGGACATGTTATCCCACTGCTTTTCCCCTGGCTGTGCTCCTTTACACTGAGTGCAGGAACATGGTTCTCATGCCCTGGAACCAGCAACCTATTTCCCTTTCTTTCCCCATGTCCTTTCTTCCCAGATTTGCATATCACTTCCATCTGACATCACCTTACTTATGTCTGCTTGCTCCCTGGTTCATCCCAAATTCCCTGTTTCTTTCTTAAGCACAATCTTGGCTCTCATTCAGCTTTGGAGGAAGAGGGGCCTCAGAGAAAACTGTCAGTGGTATAGTTCTTCACAAAAGACTACAATGGCCACAGAATCCCAGGAAAGTCTTCAGCTCTAGATAATGTTTTGGCTGTGGTCAGATAAGGAACATTTCTATTTCCTTAGGACTGGTACTCATTCCTTGCTAACATACTATATGATGTGTTCTTAAAAGAAAGGGAAGAGAGTGTGAGGACTGATTTTGATAGACTTTGCTCTTCTCAGCAAAAACCTAAAACAATTCCAAAGGACACATAATGGGAAAAGTCGGTCAAATCCAGAGAAAGAACTATGGAATCAGAATACAGAATGAAGCAGACTATTTTCTTTTTTATTAATTTTTTTCTTTCTCATTCGTTTTAATTCTTCTTTGCAACATGACTAATGTGAAAATGTGTTTAATAGAAATGTATGTGTAGAGGCCATATCAGATTGCAAACCATCTTGGGGAAGGAATGGAGACGGAGGAGTAGAAAATTTAAAACTTATGGAAGTTGAAAACTAAAAAGAAATAATTTAACAAAAAATTATATCTGTAATACAGTATGGTATTAATACCTATGCCAGGGAATGTCAAACAGAGAAAGAAAAATATGAAATAATGTTATTAATGAGCATGAACACAAATATCTTAAATAAAATATTATCAAAGAGAATATAGCAAAGTAACACAAAGCTTTTACACTATGGTCAGATTGAATTTTTTACTGGGAACATAAAGAATTCAATTCTTTTTTTAATATTAGAAAAACATAAGCATAACATGCCATATTAATCACAATAAATTTAAAAGTCATAGAAAAAAATGGAAGAACTGACATTTGTCAACATATAACTTGGGACCAGAGGTTTCTACTATAGTTCATCTAACATTTTCAGTACCCTTTTGTCACAGTCTTCCAATGTCCTTCCAAATACATTGAACATATCCAGGTAAACCAGAAAGTCTAAGTCATTTATATCACCAGTTCATTTTTCTATGATCTCCTCAAAAGCATCAAGACCCAAAGGACACATAAGCAAACTGGTAGAATATCACTGGAATCTGGTTTTTCCTAATCTTCCTCTGCCATGGGGATCTGATAACATCCACTGTGTAGGACCAAAACTGAAAACCAGTAGATTGCTTAGTAGATAAGTTCAAGAAGTCTTGAATTCTTGGTGCAATATACTGACCTATTTCAGCCTTTTTATCCAAAGCCTGAGAATCCACACATATCTAAATCTTTCCAGTCTACTTCTATCTTACTGCTATGGCACATAGACTATAAAGGCTTCCAATGATCTCTGATGGAGAATTTTCTAAAATCATTTTCAAAAAGGTCATCAGTTGTTGAGAGATGGTGTGTATCATTCTGAAGACATATCCTGCATATACACTAAGAATATACCAACTGAATTTTTTTGTTTTTGTTCTGTAAAACTCAGATGATCCTTATAGTGCTCAGGCAATCAGGAGTCTTCAAAGTCAAATAACTCTGGGTCCATCCTTGAGTTGGCATGTTAAGAACTTTCTTGATGTTATCTGCTGGCATCTGCCCGACATGTTACCATAAGCTTCTGAACAGGTGTATAAGTACTGAGGCACTTCATGCAGTATTCTGTAAGAACTCTGAATAGGCCGAAGTGGTTTCCAATTAATGTTGAGACTCTAGCCTGAAGGACACTTACCTGATCACAATGCTCAGTGGAGTCAGGACATGTCTTTTCTGGTGCATACATATAATTCCACTAAAAATGATGCCACAGACTTTTTGGATGTTTGCTGGATTGGGAGGTTCCAGTACCTATACTTACTTTCTTGATCACTACACACTTCAATCAACAGTAAATTTTTATTAAGCACCTACTATGTGCCAAGCACTCAATCAACAAGCATTTATTAGGTAACTACTAGGTACCAGGTACTTTAGTAAGCACTGAGGATACAAAGGATCATTATAAGAAAACCCATCTACAAGTAGTCCTCACATAGTCGAAAGAAGCCTAGGCCCTGCACAGAATCAAGGGTTTTTAACCTGGTGTCCACGAATTTGTTGTTGTTTTTTTTTTTTTTTTTGCATCTTGGTAACTGCATTTCAATATTATTGTTTCTCTGTTACCTTATGAATTTTATTTTATACATTTAAAAATATTAATCTGAGAAAGGGTCTATAGATTTCACTAGTCTACCAAAGGAGTTTATGACACAAAAATAGGGTAAGAACCTTTGCTATAGAGGCATGTATCACAAAAATCCTTCAAAAAATATAAAATATCTGGATAAAATATGTAAACTACAATTGTCACATGGGATCCACTGTCTAGAACAACAGGACAACCTATATCTTCTGTCCTCAAATATGTTTCTATTCCACATAGTCCTTTGAATCCAGGTAAGAAAAACCCAGGAAATACTGATGGGTCAGAGGGTGAGTTATTTTTAGCAAAATACAATTTTCTTTTTGTTCTTCCTTAAGTGGGTCTCTTCAACTTCAGGTCCCAAGTCCCTTTGACCTTCGAGGAGTGGCTCTGTATACAGATCTAATGTGCAGCAGTCTTGAGTTTCTTCAATGACATCTTCTTGGGTTCTCTTTTGGTCTCTATTGATATTTATCACTTCCAGTCACTTTCTCTGTCTACCATTGTCAGCCTTGGGTTCCCTTGATCAATCTTATGTAAAGGAAGAAGATTCCTCTCTCTTTTCAATTGATGTGCTCAGGAAGAGTGCAGAGTGTAATGCGAAGGTTTAAAATAGATATTAAAGGATTTCCCTATAATCCCACAACAATATGTGAATAAATCTTTAATTAATTTGAGAGACATAGGGGACTTTGGTCATTGAATAAAGGCAACTGATACCACACAGAAAATATCTTATAACTGGCTGAGAAAATAATTCATGCCCCTTAAGGATAAATATTCACATATTAGGGCACAGCTAGGTGATGTGGTGGATAGAGAGCTGGACTTCGAGTCAGAAAGACTGCTCTTCCGAAGTTTAAATCTGGCCTCAGATAGTTACTAGCTGTGTGACCCTGGGCAAGTCAGTTAAGTCTCTGTTTGCTTTAGTTTCCTCATTTGTAAAATGGGGATAATAACAGCACTTATTTCTCTTTCTCTCCCTATATGTTGCCAAATGAAGTTCCAGGGTAAATTAATTGCATAGCCTTGGACCTAGCTACTAAGGGAATGATTACAGTTAAAATGAATTGACTCACTCCAACTCAAATATCAAGCAGTCCTAGAGGAGTTCCCACGGAAGTGGAACAAGGTTGCCACACAGGCTTGTTCTAAAGGAATTTTTTTTTCTGTCCTGGCTGGGTGAGGCTGTGGGTCTGATGCATCAAAGAACTAAAATAGCTAGAACCATAAGCTACCTCCTACAAAGAAATACATATACTCCCTGCGTTGAAGAAGCAGTGCTGGCAGCAGCAATTTAGAAGAAATGCAGATGTAACAATTGCTAAGATAGCTTCCCACTGGGAAGCAGGTAATGTGGTTTTTGCCTGTTCAATTTTCAAGCATTTAGGTGCCAAAGAAATACAGAATTTGACAGGTGAAGACCCACTGGGCTAATCACAAAAGATAGCTATCAGGTTTCTTCTACGTTGGGAGGTCTGGTACAATGTTTAACTGGGCATAATCAACTTTCCTCTATTCTAATATTCTTTTTTTTTTTCTGGAAAACTTTTTATCGTAGGTGGAATGGGACACAGCTGGACACAGTAAGTTAGATGACTCCAATTTTGTTGGCAACATCTAATGCATCGTAGTCTGGAGCAAGACGGACATAGGCCTTCTTCTCTCTATCAGCCTGGATCAGTGTGTTGACTTTGGTCACCTTAACGTTATATAGCTTCTTTACGGCCTGCTTGATCTGATACTTGTTGGCCTTGACGTCCACAATGAAAACTAGGTGTTGTTGTCCTCAATCTTCTTCATAGCAGACTCAGTGTTCAAGGGAAACTTAATAATGGCATAGCAATCTCAAGCTTGTTTCTCTGAGGGGCACTTTTCCGAGAGTATTTGGGCTGCCTTCAAAGTCTTAGTGTCTTGGGTCACTGGAAGGTGGGGGGATGTTCAGACCTTCTTTTTGTGGTTATGGACACCCTTCAGCACTGCCTTCTTGGCGTTCAAGGCTTTGGACTTGGCTTCTGTCTTGAGGGGGACAATGGCTCCCTTCTTCACCTTTGGCGCCATCTTGGGGGAAAAAGTCTAATATTCTTTATATCTTATTTGTGATAAGAAAGTTAGTATTTATGTAGTGCCTATTACGTGCCAGGCATATGCTAAGCACCTTATAAATATTATCTCATTTGATTATTTTTCTGTTTGTGGGTATTCTGGAGTTGAGGTTATAAGAACAGGAAAGACCCAGGATTCTGATTATGTGGTTGGCTCAAAGTAAAGAGTTTCTCCAGAGCCATGGCATGGAAGTACCTAGTAAATGTCTTGCCTCTTTGTTTCTAGATACATTGGCTACATATCATGAACAGACATGGAGAAGGGAGGTGACCACACAAACTGCTTAGGTAGGCATTTTCCCAGGATCAGCCCATAGGCTTCACCTGCTAGCTGGTTAAGTAAAAATCATTAAACATTGATCATGCAAAGGGGCAAGGGGAGCTTAAGTTTGGTCAGTCAAATCCCCTCTGATATATGTGTATGGGAGATGGCAGAGAGGATGCTTAAAAATTCTTCCTTTAAGGGTCTGTCATTAAATATATTTTTGTCTATGTGGTAAATGTATTTTCATTTAAATATTAATTCTTTGGAAGTTATGTTGAGGAGTGAAAAAGACTAGGATCCCTATGTGAGGGCAAGAAGTCAAGTGAATTATGAGTCATATATTATTGGAATATCCTTATGTGTGATCAACATGGAGTAAACAGAGGTTGAAAGATTGGATGGTTGGTATTATATGTGCATGTGGAGTCAGCAAACTGGCATCTTAAAGTTGGGAGCTGGACAGATTTGTTTTCTCATACCTAAGAAAAGGAGCTTGTACCACTATACCTTAGATCACCATGCAGAAACTTGACTAGATATAGCACACTGAGCCACTCTTTTAGCCAAACACTAGTGCGAGATGAAACATTAGCAAAAGTATTGAATAGAAGATAGTAGTAATCTTCAGAGAAGTAATATACAGCAATTGTTTAGTAGAGGAGGCTCTGCAAAGAAAGCAGCTCAACAGCAGGGCACAACAGCTGTTCTGCTTTGGGATTGAGTTTTCTAGGGGGGATTATTCCCTCTCTCATGGGCACTGATTTCCTTAGGTTTATGAGGACTGGGATTTTTCCTTTTTATAAAATCTTTTTTTTTTAAATTCTGTCTATATCACTGCCTTTTCTATGAATTAATGTATAATCTGATTTGATCTGCTAAAGGGGAACATCTGCAGGGGCTTTGTGATCTGTGGATGTGTACACATTCAGATCCACAGAATATCTTGATTCTTACTATAGCTTTTAAGGGACCATATTGAGGGGAAGTTGGCCTACAATGACATAAATTTATAGTGGACCTATGGGCATGGTTCCTTGACTTTTTACATAGTATTCAGCTTCACTGAAGGAGAAGAGAAGGAAGATAATGAAGGTAACTCAGGGTTAGAGTTTGCAAAGGCCTGGGCTGAAACAGAATAAGAGGATAAGGAATTTTAAGGATAGATGATAATGTATTGTCAAACTGGTCAACTGTAAGATTAAGACTGTGGTGACAGGAGAGTGAGGCCAGAGTTGGGGAATTTACTAGGGAAACAAGAAAGGGTGGAGAGAATACAGGTTCCAGTGAAGACAAAGAATAAGTTTATAAGGAGTAAGGGAAAAGGGAGAGATAGAAAGAAAGGTTAAGATCAGAAATGGGAAATTCAGAATTCAAGATTATGGAGGTAATACATTTATAGGGATGGCAAGATCTAAAATATAATCATCCCTGTGGGTAAATAAGGTGGAATAAAGATGTAGAGCATGGGAGCTGAAGAAATTAATAAAATAGGAAGACAGTCTATTCAAGGGTGCAACATATATATTTAAGTTCTAAAGTATGAGAACAGGGGTTGGGGTGGAAAGAAAGATTAGGAACAAGTTACTGAACTCTTTGAAAAAAGGAGGGAAAATAATATGGAAGTATAGAGTGATAGCCAGAGTGGGAACATGACTTATGACTCCACAGAAGAATGTAAATTACCTTGAGTAAAGGTAAACAGCAAAAGTAGCATCTACTATCCGCTGGGAAAACTTGTATGTGACCCTGGGCCATCCCTGGCACTATGCCTTCTTTGTTCTGTTTCTATATAATACCTGGTCAGATGTTACTTTTTTCTGCACCACCCAGGATGACAGGCCTCTTTTGAATAAACACCTCCAATTAACCTAATTAACCCAATTAACCCTAATAAATTGTATTAATAACCAAGCTGGCATGGGTGCCTCTTTCTTCGGGTATCGAAATATTCTCTTGGAGGGTGTGCCACCCTACAATTGGCATAATCAGGGCAGAACACATCTTCCTCTTTACAGGAAGCCAGTGGATGTTAAAGTTTGCAAAGGCCTGATAAGAAACAGAACAAGGGGTAAACAATTTAAGAATAAAGGAAATTACATGGTTAAACTGGTCAACCACAGGATTAACATAGGTGAGATGAGAGGGAAGGTAGAACAGGGTTTCCTATAACAAGTGTCAGGACTAGTTGACATAAAGGGATGGAGTTAATATCAATGGAGGAGAGGTTACTGAGTGATGGTGACAAACTTTAGAAGTACGAGAAAGGAATAAGGAATATGCCCACTCCTCCTGTTGGTCTTGAGTATTTGGGTATAGGTATGGAATAGTATTGGAAAAGGTGGTCAGAGAGTCTGGCCTTTTTGCTGTTTCTCACACAAAATTCCACCTCAAATTCCTCTCTTTTCACTTGGCTGTGTCAAACACTCTTTTTCATTTCTGCCTCCTGGCTTCCCTCAAGACAGTCTAAATCCTACCTTCTGCAAGAAGTCTTTTCTGGCATCCACCCTACCCCCTATTTTTCATCCTCCCACCCCCCAACTATGGTGTCTTCCCTCTAAGATTACCTCCAATTCACTCTAAGTATGCCTTGCATGCACAGTTGCCAGTACACTGCCTTTCCCATGGCAATGTGAGCTCCTTGAGAGCAGGGACTGTTTTGCATTTCTTTGTGTTTCCAGGCTTCAGCAAGAGAGCCCAGCACCTAACAAAGAGTTAAATGCTAGGGGTGGCTAGGTGGTGCAGTGAATAGAGCACTGGCCCTGGAGACAAGAGGACCTGAGTTCAAATGTGACCTCAGACACTTGACACACTAGCTGTGTGACCTTGGGCAAGTTCCCTAATCCCAATTGTCCTGCCTTCCCCCTCCGAAAAAATAGGTAAGTGCTAGTGGACTTCACTTCACTAAGCAGTTTCTACAACATGTATTTGTGAGTCATAAACTAATTGAGGGAAATGATTTTTTTACTTTTAGTAGAAAAGAATTGTCTATTTTTAGTACTTGAAACATTGTTAAA
Source organism: Pseudocheirus occidentalis (assembly GCA_028646575.1). Classification (NCBI taxonomy): domain Eukaryota; kingdom Metazoa; phylum Chordata; class Mammalia; order Diprotodontia; family Pseudocheiridae; genus Pseudocheirus; species Pseudocheirus occidentalis. Next base: position 33,497,134 of record CM053595.1, on the reverse strand, counting down.
TTTAGGATTTCTTTCAAGTTTCAAGTTTAGAACAAGGGAAGGATCTTATAGCTTGTGCAGTTAACCAGGTAACTTTTGTAGCCTTATTGTATGTTTCTAATTTCTAGAATGCCTGTGCCATTCTTTTACTCCTTTGCCCACAAGAACCATGGGAATAATTCAATCCAGTGGTTAAAAGGCAGGAGACATTCTTTTCTAGAGCGGGCAGTAGTTTTCCAGTTCTACCAAAGAACACTCTTTGGATGCATGGATTCCAAAGGGATATCAAGATCAGGAGGGAAGAGAGTGAGAGACGACTTGAAAAAAGGCAAAAGAGTAAGTGCAGGAATATAAATCATTCAACAAACATTTAAGAAGCGCTTACTGTGCACAAGACATGAAGGCAAGTGTTTGGGGGAGAAACAAAAATAGAATTACTAATTACTTTCCCAGTCAGGGACAGATAGCATGGATTTATGTATGATAGCTTAACCTTTGCCTGGCGTGGCTGAGCAAGGCTAAAATACCATATTCAGCTTAGAGTAATCTCTGCTGGCAAAGCAGCTGACATTTTAAAGCATAAAAAAAAAGAACTGCAAGTAGCTGGGGGGAAGAAAATAATTTCAAGGGAATAATCATTTTTCTAATCAGATGTGTTGATATTTTGAACTTAAAATGATTTCCTTATGATTAAAAATGGTGCGCTAGCCCCATCCAGGTATCAGGTAAATGCTCAGCATTAGGTCAAAAGGGAGACCAGAAAAAAAGAATATCAATGAGTTGGAAGAGAGCCATTACAACTAATGGAAAAAAGGACTCAAACTTCACATTTTATTAACAGTGGATCAGTAGAATTAGCTGTATATATGTAAAGTATGGTATTATTATTGTAAACATGGTTCATTACCTGACTCTACAATGTTTTTTACCTTCTTTCTTGACAAGGTTCAATCTCAGAGCCAAGAACCAGCTGCAGACTCTAGGGAGGAACTCCCAAGCTCCCTCTACCACATTATTTATGCTCTCCCAAAGGGTGTTCCCAGTGGAAGAGTGGGAGGGAGGCACATGCCTCAGAGGCTCTAGGGGAGTAGTGCAATCAGGGCAGCATTGCCTTCACTTTTCTCTTGTTAACAGCTGCATGGTACCTTGGGACCTTTTATCCACTTTGCCTTCCCTCGTACGTACCATAAACCTTGTTCTTTTATTCCAATTGTATTTTTCAATACATTCCTGCTTCTATTCCTAAAGCAGCATATATGCTATAGAAATGTACAATTCTGTTTACAAATAATATATATATATTAAGTTTGAAAACATCCACATCTTTCTTTACTTTTTAAAAGTTCAACAGCAGATAAGTCAATTTCAGTAGTTAGGGAGGCTGCTTAACCTAGGAAATGTAATATCTGTTTCGGTGTGAAGATGACGTGTGTTCAAGTCCTGCCAATGTCATTGACTTGCTGTGTGACTTAGGTGCCCCAGGCACATCTCTAAGATTTAAGTTACAGATGAGCATGTTAGCTCACTGAGGGAAGGGACTATGTCATTTTTATCACTGTATCTTCACCATCTAGCACAGTGCCTGGTATGTAGTAGGTATCTGATGCTTGCTGATGGGTGGACAATGCAAAATCGCTGGGTAAATATTTTATATTTAGTCACTACTGTACCTGTTTCTTTCCCACCCCATCCCCAACCCTCAACAATGAACTGCAAGTTTTTTGAAGACTGGGGCTGTTCCATTTTTGTTCTTGTATGTCCAACACATAGGAGGCAGTATAGTGCAGTGGAATGAGCAGTTGCTCCATAGAATAGAGATCAAAGCTTGCCTCTGATACTTCCTCTAGAATAGGGCCCCCTGAAATCAAATGTTGTGTCCAATAAAATAGCCAAAACATACAACTTGCAGATGTGTAGCCCTTTATTCAATCAATAAACCTTTATTAAGGGCCTAGAATATACCAGGAAGGCAGCTAGGTGCTTGGAGATAGCAAGACCTGAGTTAAAATTCAGTCTCAGGCACTTACTAGCTGTGTGACCCTGGGCAAGTCAGTTAACCTTGTGAACCTTAGTTTCCTCATCTGTAAAATGAGCTGCTAAGAATGAAATTACAAACCACTCTTGCATCTTTGACAAGAAAATCCCAAATGGGGTCAAGAAGAGTTGAACACAGCCAAAAGGACTGAACAACAAAAAAACGCCAGGCCCTGCACTACAACAAAAAGTGAAAGAGCAGTCCTTGCTTTCATGGAGCTCACAATACAAAGGGGTGACAACAAGCAAACAAGCTACACACAGGAAAAATAGGAAATAATTAGAAGAGAGGAGACACTAGAATTAAGAGGGATTATGAAAGGATTTCTATAATACATAGGATCTTAGCTGGAGCTTGAAGGAAGCCAGTAAGCAGAGCTGAGGACAGAGGACAGATAAAGAAAATGCCCAAATATTAAGCAACATCTAATGTCTCTGAACCTGAGAGACACAGTGCCAAATAGTAAGGAGGCCAGTGTGACCGGATCAAAGAGCGTTTCAGGAATTAAAGTATGAGGAAATTGGAAAGGTATGTGTGTGAGAGGGGAGTAAATTATGAGGTCTTTGAATGTCAAACAGAGGATGTTACATTTGATCTTGGAGGTGATAGAAATCATTGGAGTTTATGGAGGGGGGAGTGTGTGTGACATGGTCAGACCTACACTTTTTTTTTTTTTTTTTTTTTTGCTTTTTGGAGTGGAGAAGGTAGGGCAATTGGGGTTAAGTGACTTACCCAAGGTCACACAGCTAGTTTTGTGTCAAGTGTCTGAATCTGGTTTTGAACTCAGGTCCTCCTGACTCCAGGCTGCTGCCCTATTCACTGTGCTACCTCGCCGTCCCCAGACCTGCACTTTAGACAAAATTAATTTTGTGGCTGAATGGAGGCTAGATTGGAGTGGGAGGAGACTTGAAGTAGGTAGACCCATCAGCAAGCCATTTCAATAGTCTGTGAAGTGATGAGCATCTGCATCAAGGCCCTGGCAGTATCAGAGGAGAGAAGGTGGAATATTGAAGAAATGGTGCAAATGTGAAATTGAAAGACCTTGGCAAAAGATTGGAGATGGGAGTTGATAATGAAGAGTCAAGGATAACACCTAGGTTATAAGTCTAAGGGACTGGAAAGATGGTGTTTGTTGTCCATTACAGTAATAGGGAAGTTAGGAGGTGGGGAGGGTTTTGGAGGAAAATAATGAGTTTGGTTTTTTACATGTTAAGATGTCTTTTGGACATCCAGTTTGAAATGTCTGAAAGTCAGTGGAAATTTGAGATTGGAGGCAGCAGGGAGGTTAGGGCAAAATACACAGATCATCAGTATAGAGATGGTAATTAAATCCATGGGAACTGATGAGATCACCATGTGAAGTAGTATGAAGGGAGAAGAGAAGGCAGCTCAGGTCAGAATTGTGTGGGACATCTATGTTTAGAGGGCATGACCAAGACAAGGAGAGTAGTGTCCTCAAAACTGAGAAAGAAGCATCAAGGAGAACAGGGTGATCAACAGTGTCATAGGTTGCAGAGAGTTCAGAAAGAAGATTGAGAAGAACCCATGGGACGTGGCAATTGAGAGATCATTAGTAACTTCAGAGAGAGCAGTTCTGGTGCAATGATGAGTCTGGAAGCCTGATCTTAAGAGATGAAGAAGTGAGAGAGAAAGTGGAAACTATCTACTTATTGATAGTTTTTTCAAAGGGTTTAGCCACAAAGGGCAGAAGAGATATAGGATGATGGCTAGTGGGTATAGAAGGGTCAAGTGAGGGCTTTCTGAGGATGGTGGAGACCTATGAGTATGTTTGTCAGCAGTAGGGAATGAGCCCATAGACAGGGGGAGATTGGGGATGACAGAGAGGGCAGTCTGTTGGAGGATAAGGGATGGAATGAGATTGCTTCTGCAGATAGAGGGGTTTGCTTTGGTAATGAATAGGGCTACTTCTTTGTGTGAGACAGGACGGAGTTAGGAGCAGAAAGCATCAGGGTGATATGAGATGAGGAAGAGAGAAGAGGAAGCTCATTGGTAAATGGCCTCAAATTTTTTTCTGTAAAATATGAAGCAAGATTTTTAGCTGAGAGTGTGGGGGGAGGAGAAGCCATGGGAAGTCTGAGGAGAGATAAAAAGTTTTGAAAGAGCCACTGTGGAGAGTGGGACAGTGAGTTGATAAAACAGGTGTAGAAGGACTGTCTTAAGCAGCAGAGAGGACTCAGACCAGGTTGTGTAACAAATGTATAGTGACCCAGTTAGAATGGCTACATGATTTTCTCCACCTACACTCAGCACATGCATAGAATAAAGGTGACAGATGGTGATAGTGATCCAAGGCTAAGGTTTGGCAAGGCACATTTGGTGCTTTAAAGGGGCCAGGAACTCAAAAGAACAGAATAGTACAGAGTTTAACTGGTTCTCTAAGAGGTTAAGATGAGTTATTTCACAGATACTGCACAGGAGGCACTGGAGTTTTTGAACCCCAGCATCTAACGGGTTCACTCTTGATCTGGTCAGACAGGAAGACAGCTTTGGAGAGGTTAATAATCTTACTTTATTCTAGTCTAGTCTTCTCAAAGGGTTGCTGATAATGGGTACACCAACTCCTTCGCATTCCCCAATCACTCTTCTTGAAGGGGCCAGTGAGAAGGGGGGGGCAACTACTCCTATATCTCAATGGGGTCAATTGAGACAGGCACAGCTTGTGTGCTGCCCTCAAGCCTCAGTGGGGGCTGGTCAAGGCACACATGGACTTCCCTATAGGTTTGTCATGGTTTCTCCATTCACTAACCATTACCTACCTGCTTTATAGGGCAACATACAAAGAAGGCATCTTGCCAACATTAAGCTCGCAGGTTAACTTTAGCAATATCATCATTCTGTGCAAGTGGGTAAATATCAATTCAAACCCCTTATCTCATGGAGCAGCTTCAGTAGGACTATCACTATGTTTCTAGGAATTACTATCTAGAATCCTTGAGGCTATTATGGAAGTTATTATTTAATACCAGGAAACTAGACATTGCCACAGCCATAGATCCTGAGAAACTAAACTCTAAAAAGGATAGCAAAATCCTCCTTACATACAATGAGGAATAGAGGAGAAAGTGGGTAGTTAGTCTAGGGAAGACGGCTTCGGAGAGAATGTAAGGGTTGAGGTACTAGAAGTCAAGGTGTAGATGAAAGGGGGTTTGGTAATGGAAAACAAAGGGAGAGGTGGAAAGTCAATAGACTATAATCAGATCAAGAGATTTCAGCGTTCTTGAACTTGGAGGTGGTGCTTTTGTGGGTGATGGCAAGATCAATGGTATGACTATCTTAGTATGTGGCTGAAGAGGAGTGAAAGAATAGGTCACGTGAAGTGAGTAGGCGGAGGAACTGAGTGGTTAGGGCGTTTGAGTGAGAGTCAGTAAATGTATTGACTAAAGTCCCCTACTATAAGAGAAGTTGGGGAGGAGAGTAAAATTGTGAGTCAGCTATTGAAAGTATTGAGGAAGAGAGTAATCTGATGGTCTATAAACAATAACTACAAGGACTCTGATGGGGGGAGGAGTAACTATGAATAGCATAAACCTCAGAGGAGTCAAGGTCACCGAGTGAAAAAGGTAAAGGGAGAAACTGGAAGTGGCAATGGGGGGAGGGGTAGAAAGGCATATTCCAATTCCCCTGTGAGTTGAGTCAGTGACCTGAGAGAGGTAAGTGAAAGTATAGCCAGTACTAGAAAGGGTGGGCAGAAAGACCGTGTCATGAGGGAAACCAGGGATTTTGATTTCTTGTTTAAAAGAGAATTAATATGGGACTTGAATGAAGAGCTATGAGAAAACATTCCCAACTTACACTTTTGCCGAGGTGGGAGGTCCACAGGTATTACACATTCATTGTACAAAGACTTTTTCAATATATTTATCAGCTGTGCTGACTTTTTTTTTCCTCTCTAAATTTGTCAGGGATGCCTATGGGAGAGGAGAAGGTATATGTTGGATACTATGGTAAGAAACAGAAAATATCAACAAAAACTTACAAGAGAGATTTGATAGAGACATAAAATTTTTTCTTTTCAATCACTAATTACTGTACATATCAGACTTATCTACAGTACTGGACATGTTAGAAATAACAGTAAAAAAATCAAAAATAAAAAAGAAATAACAGTAAGGCCAACAGCTAAGTACTGGGAAAAAAAAGTCAAAATAAAATTCATTTAACATTTATTAGGGCATTTTATGTGAACAGCACTATACTAGGTCCTGGGACTGGGAGAGAGTTTACAAAAAGTAAATAGGACCTTGTACTTGGTCTCAGTACTCCAGGAATTTATTATATCCTAGGGAGATAGCATATTAAATAGTGAAAATGCTTATTCAAGGTGGTTAGATGGTGAATGAATGGGGCACTGGGCTTGGAGTTGGGATGAACTGAATTCAAATCCAGCTTCAGATACTTCCAGTGTGACCCTGGAGAAGCTACTTAACTTGCTCTAGTTTCCTCAACTGTAAAGGAGATAATAATAGCACCTACTTTGCAGGGTTGTTGTCAGAGTCAAATTAGATATTTGTAAAGCACTTACAACACTGCCTAGTGCCCATAATGGGTGCTCATTCGATTCCCTTATTCCAGGATTAGAGTAAAGAGGATGACTGGTGTCATTTCATAAGTCATGAGATCATAGGAAAATAGACCTAGAGCTGAAAGAAACCTTAAAAACCATCTGGTCCAACCATCTTTTTAGGATGAGGAAGCTGAGACCCAGGGAAGTGAAGTGACTTTCCTAGTCAAACTGGCAGAAAGTTACCGAGAGGGGATTCAACTCTGGTGCCCTGGCTAAGTATACGGATCCTTCCTCAGTCTCCCACTGCCTCCCCTGGCCCAACGTTAACGTTTCCTTCACTTTGGGAAAGATTAGCTCACGTTTACGTGGCATTTTAAAAGACCTAGCTGTCAGCTCTCCACGGGATATTTCCTCTACCAATGTCAACTGGCACCTTCTCTACATCTTACAGTCTTACTCTTCTCTTAGAGGGAAATGCTTTAGTAGAGATCGTGCTGCCAACACGGACGTGTACGACTGGACCCGAGTTCAGTGTCTTCTCAAACGGAGCCCATCTTTCTATTACCACGGACAGTTTACAAAATGCTTTCCTCACAACCACCTCACCCCGCCTGACGAAAGAGAGGCTTTCCTCACCAGTGAGGAAGGGGATAACAAGTATTATTATCACTCCCATTTTACAGATAAGGAAACTAGGGTTCAGAGATCTTAAGAGACTTGCCCGAGGTCATATGGATAAATGCTGGGACAAGAATTCGACTCCGGGCATTCTGACTACAAGACCTGAATGCTTCTCGCTTTCATAACCTCGTGACGTAGGCCGTGGAGAGCGGGATCTTTCGGGACCAGGGAACTCGAGAGGCACCTCAGGAGGCACAACTTGCAAACCGCGCAGCCAGGGCATGACAGTTCCATGACCTGCCTGCCCTTCCCCCCCTTCCCCCCAGCCTCAGACGTGCAATCTGCTCATGCATAGTGCCGGCAGGACTAGGTAGCCGTCAGCGCCTCCTTGCCATCTACATCCGGGTCGCAGCGACCCGAAGCCTTTGACTTCCCATCCAAGTAGCGCCTACAAGCGTTAGCTGTCTATCTCCGGGGGTTGCCCGTTTCCCTCTGAGGACCACTGCAGCGGTTCTCATTTCCCTCTATCTCCCCCTAGCCACCCCGACATCTTCCCGACTTCCGGTTAGGATGACCAGTTCCGGTTCCTGTCCGCCACTTCCGGGCGGCGCCGCCGGTTCCGGTGTGGCAAGTTCTTGCATCCGCCGCCGCTGCCACTCGGGACTCCGTTCCAGGTGAGGGGGCGGGACGCGTTGTGCTGCCCCGAAGCGAATTGATAGGAACCGGGGGAAACTTCTGTGGGGAGCTGGTCATCCCCCTTCCCTTCCCTGAGCGGCTGAGGTCTCCTCTCTTGCAGGGCCGCGGGGCCTGCGGTGCGGGGACCCCAGCCAGAGGCCGGATCCACTGCTGTCCCGCGGGCACCCTGTGGAAAGGAGCGAGATGGGAGGGAGAGGACAGGATCGGGGTGTTGGTGGGGCGGGCTGGAGGTGCCGGGGTAGCTCCCCTACCTGTCCTCCGCCCCAGGGCCCGTGCCAGCCTCAACGCCCCCTCACAGACAACTTGTTTCCCCATCCTGTTACAAAGCCTCCTTTGCCGAAGCCCTGTCCTCCCGCTTCGTCTCAACCCTCCACTTCCACAATCTTCCCTCCTCTCCCCCCCCGCCCCGCTCCGCCCCTCAGGCCTCCCCTCCACCCCCTTTTTCTATTCTTGGTAATTCCTTTGCCCTCCCGAGGGAGCTCCAGCCTTCTGCACTTATCTGAAGGCATCGCCAATGTTAAGGCGCTCTTATATTTATCGCCGTTTTCTGCTGTGCGGCTCCTCCCTGTGTGTATGCCTGTCTGTGTCTGTCTGTGTGTTTGCTTGCGCCAAGCTCAGTGCATTGCAGAGAGCAGACGTTTAATAAATGTTTGTTCAATTGGATTCCCCTGCTTCCTTCCTTTTCTGTGGTCTTTAAACTTTTCTTCAAAGTGTGGGTGATAGCATGCCATTTATAGAACTATTACAAATTACTGGAGGTTGTAATGCTGTGAGAAGATCGCTGAAATTGGAATCAAAGGACTCCAGTCTTGCTACTCATTGACCCTGTATGAATTTGGTCAGGTTGAGTGCTCTTCCTCAGCCTCATTGTTCACGTTTAGATTGTGAACGGGTTGTGCTAGGTGATCTCTTAAGATGTCTTCTAATTATAAATGCTACCTCTTTTTTTTTTTTACAGTTATGCTAATTTGAATTCTTATAATTGTTAATTTGTTTGATGTGTAAGTTTTTCCTGAAAGTTTTTTTTAAATGTTTTTTTGTAACTATTGATAGGAAATATTTGTAGAGGGAAAGGTCAAAAGAAAAGCCTAATTGTGTATATCTAATTATAAACATGCATTATTGCTGGCTTGCTAATTTTCATTTGAACATGACATCTGTTGGGTCTTCAGTTGAAAAACAGAATACAGTACAGTCCTTTCATTAAGGGGGTTAAAGAGAAAAGGTACTGTTGTTAGTTACCTTGTGGCATTGTTACTTTGCTCACTTTCATTTGAAGATGTATATTATAAGGTCTTAGACCTGAAAGGTCTTCATACAGTTAAACCCTTCATTTTACAGAAGACGGAAGTTCTTAAAGCCAGACAGGTTAAGTATTTACGTGGTCACACAGCTAATTAATGTCAGAGTTGAGATTATAAACCCAACTCTTAGTACTGTGTGCTTTGTACTCTACCATGTTCCTTTGAGGATTATAAGATTTAGAGCTTGAAGGGATCCCAGCAATTGTCAAGTCCCATACCCTTCTGTTTTATAAATGAGAAAAATGATAAGTAGGAGGTTGTGACTTGTCCAAGAATTTGAAGTCGTAGTCCTAGAGCAGCAAGTTTGAATTTCAGCATCTATCTGTTGCTCAGTGTTTATGAATATTTAAATATCTTTTATATTTACAGATATGATGATCACTGTCTTCTAGCCAGTGATACTTAAGCAATTGGCATTATTCTACTCATTTGACTTTTTTCTCCTCAGAGGAAATTGATTTCACACTGTTATAAATTTACATAAACAAATCATTTCCCTTTTATGCAGACTGTTATTGGGGCTCATAAAATTGAGTAAATAACTAAAATAGGATATGGTATCTTGAATTATATTAATAGCCATTTAAAATTATTTAAAATGAAGCAAATTTTGTTCTAATGTAAGTATAGTATTTTTAAAAGTTATAATAGATCTATAACAGTTAAGAGGTCATGTTGAAGATGCCTACAGATACTTTTTATGCCAATACTAAGAGATTTTGAAATTCAGAGTTTGCTTTTATCCTACCATTTGCTTGTAATAAATGGAGAGAGGAGGAGGTAAGGAACTGTATTTTGTAAGAATCCCATTAAATGTTTCATTAGCCAAATGAAAGAATTTAGAAATAACTGTATTTTTTAAAAAAACTAGAATACCTTGACTTATGAAGAGAAGCGAGTTTATAAAAAATCTGTAAGCGCTATATGTTAGCTATGATGATGATGATGATGCAGTAATAGTATGGGAGGTGAAGGAGAGAAATGCATGATGCTACTTAATAAAGCAGAGTATTGTAAATAATATAAACGACCACATTTTAATTAACATATCACCAAATTTTAGAACACTATTCAGATCTTAAAGTATTATGTATATATGTTTTTGTGTATTCATTTTAATTTGTATTTGCCTGTTCCTTTCTAGGTCTTTTGACAATAAACTGCTTGATCGCATGCTTCAGGGATGTCTCTCTCTCTCATAATCAAATGGGGTGGACAGGAATATTCAATAACCACACTTTCCGAAGAAGATACAGTGCTAGACCTCAAGCAGTCCCTCAAGACACTTACAGGAGTGCTACCAGAACGCCAAAAGTTGCTTGGTCTCAAAGTTAAAGGTAAAATCATTTTTTAAAAATAAATAATTGTGTAGTGCTTTCCAGCCTTCTTCATTAAAGTACATATGTATTTTTTTCTTGAATGTTACTGTCATATTTAAATATCCTTTTGCTTTAGTACAGTATTTTCCCTCTACTTTGGATATTTATTTTAAGTGGTGATTTTGTTGCCCTTATGTAGCACAAATAAGCCTGTAACATTTTAGTAAGCGGATACATGAAAAGCTGTATGAAACAACTGTTAATAGTAAGATTACTTTTTATTCTCTTGAGAATTACCAATCCTTATTCTTTTTGTAATTTTTTTTCTTAGAGTTTGATTTCTTCGACAGAAACATTAGGTGAAGCTGAATTTAGAATGTTTCTTAAAGTTCTGGGCCTTTTATTCATCCCATATAATTTTTTCTGCTTTTAAAGTGAAGATGGTTTTCCACTCACATGAACTCTGTAAGGGCCTTTCCCAGCATTTATGACATTTAACTTTTGTAATAATAGTTTTTGAAGGATAAATTTTGTGTAGTTGAAGTGATGACCCTTTGGGGGAGGGGTGGCATTTTTCTTGAGTCTTTTTGGAAGAATATTTTCTTTATTTTGAATTAGTTAAGGATGAATATATAAAGGTAGGGTCTTTTGTGGGACAAAGGGGAAAACAGCACTAAGATCAGCTACTGCGTTTTAATATTTTAGACATATGGCTATTACTTTACAGTAGCATTGCTATGCCAGTTTAGTTTCACCTGTTGTGAAATTGTATAGATTTTTATGTTAGGGTTTGTGTCATGGAATAGTGAAGTTGACTTTTGAACTTTAGTGAAAAAACAGTCATTTGCTTGTATTGTAGGCAAACCTGCAGAAAATGACGTTAAGCTTGGAGCTCTCAAACTGAAACCAAATACTAAAATCATGATGATGGGAACTCGAGAGGAGAGCTTGGTAAATGTTTACAAACCATTTGTTGCTTTGAAGATGTTACAGTCTACCTTACACTGTTTACCATAGTTATAATTGTGATAGGGTTGTCACAGTCTAGGAGTAAATAAAAAAAGTAGCATAATATTACAGGCAAGCCATTAACTCATAGCAGAACATAAGTAAATATGGAGCTGTTTCACATAGAGCCATATGTAGGTACTAAAGTAGCTGGAATGGGGATCACATTTAATATGCTAAATCTTACAGTGAAATGTTATCCTTAGAAATCTTTCACAATATGTTTTGAAAGACATTCTCCCTCAAATTGCTCACTGTTATTTAAACTTTATAATGTATATTTTTTAAAATAGAAAAATTATAGGTAGTTTTGGTTTAATTTGTTAAAGATGACAAGAAATATTAAAATCGAGGCTATACTCCTTTTCCATATTTATAGGAAGATGTCTTAGGCCCACCACCTGACAATGATGATGTTGTCAATGATTTTGATATTGAAGAGGAAGTAGTTGAAGTAGAAAATAGGTGAGTACTTAGTACTTTCAGAGAAAATTGGGTTTAAAATGAAAATTGAAAACTTCAACTATGTTTTTACTTTTTGCATTAGGGAAGAAAACTTGCTAAAAATTTCTCGAAGAGTTAAAGATTACAAAGTAGAAATTTTGAATCCTCCCAGGGAAGGGAAAAAACTTTTGGTTCTAGATGTTGATTATACATTGTTTGGTAAGTCAGCTAATAAGAGTCTGCCCATTTGGGGGGAATGACTTTTAAATTAATTTTTGACTTTATATCCATATCTTTTTATTTCTTAACTATGCTCAAGAAAGCTTTTTTTTTAATTTTAGAATTTGTCATATTGATTTGGAAATTAACAACTTAAAAAAAATTGTACTGTGCAACGTTACCAAGTGAATGTGTACAGTTTATGATAGAAAAATAGACATATTGCCATACTACCATTCTGTTTATTAGAAGTGTATTTGCAATCGGTAAATTAGTGTTTATTCAAAATTGAAACCAGTTTATCAGTGAATTAGCTTTTTTTTTTTTTTTTTTAGATGAGGGGATCTGGGTTTGGTTTGCACTGGGAATTGATGGAAGTAATCCAAATATATTTTTTGAAATAACTACGTTTAATTGTATATTTACACACTCTTCTTCCTTCCCATCTCAAATTCAAACACTGTTTGAAGATATATAAATGTATCTGTATTCTTACTGACTTGACAGAATGTAGGTCTAAGAGCAATTTTACTAAAAGGACAGTATTCTTTTAGAATTTATGAAACTAGCATCACACCTTTAGCTTTAGATTCCAAGGGAATAGTTCTATCACCAAAAAATGAATTTCTTCACTAACAAATATTTGATACAGAGTAAATTAATTTGGATCCATGCTTTTGTTTTCTGTCAATTACAGATGTTTCACTCATATTTATGTTTATTAAATTTCATTTCAATAGACGTTGAGCATCCACTATGTACAATGCATTTTACTAAATACTGAAAGTAAAAGAGAAACAAGATCCTGTGAGAATTAAGGGGAAAAAGAGATCTCTTCTAGCTAGGGGACTAAATGAGGCTTCATGGAGGAAGCAGTACTAAAACTGGGTTTTGTAAAATGGATAGAATTTCAGTAGTGGGTAGGGAGAAAAAAAGAGGGAAGGAGGACATTCTAGGACTATGATACAATTTGAGTAACACAGTGCAAAGAGGCAAGATGTTTCCATTGCAAGACAGGTAATTCAGTTTGCCCAGCATATAGCATATGGATTGCATTAAGGGAAGAAGTATACTATAAAACTACAATTGTAGTTTGGGGCCAGATTGTAAATGGCCTTGAATTCCATTTTGAATTTGAATTTGATGTGTTTGGGGAGCAATGCTGTCAGAGACAAGTGTAATAAAGGATACTTTTGCAATAGTGTTTAGGATGAATTAAAAGGTGGAATAAATTAGAATTAGGACAGTTCTATGGCAGTAATATTAAATTAATAATTGTCTCACTAATTTTCTTGTTTTTCTTATTAGATCACAGGTCCTGTGCAGAGACTGGGGTAGAATTAATGAGGCCATATCTTCATGAATTCTTAACATCTGCATATGAAGATTATGACATAGTTATTTGGTGTAAGCTACAGTTTTCACTTAAAGATTTCCTTGCATATCATTTAGCCTTCCTGAATGTTTATTTTTAAGCCCCTTTGGACTTAATGTAAGAATAGGAGAATTAAGTCAGGTTGAATTGAAGAACTTTTTTTACTTTCTCAGCATGGTGTTTTGTGGGGTTAGAATGTGTAAATCAAGACATTTTCTTTATTGTTTCTTTAGTCTTTTAAAATGATGACATGTTTTAAGGGGAAAAAGTTTTTCTTCACAGAGCACAGTATTAGGTTAATGTTTTGATAATTTTTTTTGTTAGGGAGTATTGCCTTAAAAATATGGATTAAAAAGCATAGTAGCATTCTGGCAGCATTTTTGTCTACATCACTATTAATCCCACTGTAGTGATAACAACTCTTAAAGCTTTAGCATTTGGCTCACATTTTTCCATTGACCTTAAATATTCTTATTGCTTTCAGTTACATATGTAAAGTAATTCTTTTACCACTTTTGAACTTTCCCCCAAAACTTTAATTCACTGATCTCTTTCCTAACATCTAGGTAATGCTTTAGGTGTTCTTTCTCCAGACATTTACTTTGTATCTTTTATGGACAGAGTACTAGTTGCTTTTTTTTTTTTGGCATTGAAAACAATGTATAGTATTTATTACATAGGTTTTTTTTATAAAGTTGATATTCTGAAATGGAACTTTATTGTTTTATACTGAATCCTTTCTTTTTTTAAAAATTTATTTATTTTGTTGACTTGTTTGTTTACTTTTAGTTTACAAGATTCAGTTCCAGAATCACTTGAGTTTCAGATTTTTCTCCCCTTCCTCGCCACCCCCCACCCCTGCTATTGTGGCATACAATCATGACTATACTAGTTTCTTGAGGAGATATAAAAATTAAATAAGACTCTGTCCTGGCCGTCATAGAGATTATTCTTTAGTGGTGATCTATGTGGCTTGTTCTTTGGGCCGGAGGAGCTTGTCTCTTATCATTTACCTTATTGTTTTACCTTTACTCATGAATCAGTATCTAAATAGTTGGAAAATGACCACATTGTGCATATGTATTTTATTAGCTTTGGTGTCATCAGTAAAGGCTGCCATGCTCAACAAGTGTTATGTTTGTTGATCCTGGCAGAGGACTGATTATGGTTGGGTAGTAACCAATTGCTAACACATATAGGAGGGCACTCATAATTGTAATGATACCATCAGGAGTTCTGTTTGGTAGCATTTACACAAATGAGATAGAACTCTGTACCCCAGAATGTGCAAATGTGTGACTTGGGAATCATAATGTAATGGTACCATTTCTCCAAGGGAATTTGCAATCTGATGTATGGGTGCTCTTCATTTGTAGTTATTTTAAGCAAATGATGTGTGTATATTATAGAAAATAGGAGTATACCTTTTGAGCTGGGAAGGATCGCAGAGGTTCCATAATGAAAACAGCTGGACAATGGCTGGGATTGAATCTTGACTTTCCTATGTTTGACTGTAGGCACGTCATTTAAACTCTTTGGACCTCAGTTAATTTGTAAAATGAGGTGACTGAACTAGATAACATGAGATTTCTTCCAGCTCTAAGTCTATCATACACCCTGCACAGTGGTGAAGAATTTTCTCTCTTGAAGATATGCCAAAAATAATTGGTGTACTTTTTTTGGTTGTAAAGATTGATGATAATGCTGTCAAGGCACTAATGGACATCTAATGTGATTGCTTTGCTTTGGGCATTTTTCAAAGAAAAGCTCTGTTTATACAAGAGATAGAAGATTTTACTATTATATTATATAATTTGAATTTTTCATATTTTATTATTTTCTTTTCTATTTTAGCTGCTACAAATATGAAGTGGATTGAAGCTAAAATGAAAGTAAGTTTTAGAAAACAAATTTTTATGGCCACCAGAGTTTCAGTAGTTACTAGAAATTGTGAAAAATGTACAGTTTTAAGTATCATTAGAAAGTAATCAACAAGATAAAAAGTAAAACTATAGTTCTGGGAGAAGAGATTATTACAGTTTAGTTGGATTTGACGTATAATACTTTTCAACACTGACTCGCTTATCTATTGTATCTATTTTGTCTTTGAAAATGCCAATTTGAGTCTTTCATTTATTGTGATTGTAAAGATAAAAAAGAATGACACTCTGGACAAATAAGAAGTTATATATTTTAAAATTTTTTTTAGTTCAGTTTGATCTATTCTTCATTGATCTTTTTAACTTGATCTAGTAAGGTTTGTTAACTCAGCATAATGTTAAGTATATGAGTAGTAAATTAGAGATGCAGGAAATGACATTTGGAACGTCCTTCTAATTGAGCCAGTGCCCATATGTACTGATACTATAGAACAAAAAGCAAGCCAAGCACTGGACAAGAGCAGCAAAGTCTTTCTGAAATAATTGTCACTTCAGTAATGGGTATTTTTGTTTCTAGGAGCTGGGAGTAAGTACAAATACAAACTATAAGATCACCTTCATGTTGGACAGTGCTGCCATGATAACAGTTCATACCCCAAGAAGAGGCCTAATAGATGTAAGAAGTGTTTCTATTTGAAAATGTATTTACCTTTTGTATGCTTGCCTGGGTTCCCACAGAATTCTAAAAGAATTAGAAGATTTTTGGTACATTGAGCACATCATCTTTGTAGGACTCACAGAAACCCAGAATTGAACAGAATAAGAAGTTATGGATGGTGTAGTAGACTAGGCCTGATTTAGACCTGTCTGATGGTTCAGGTTTAGAACTGAAGCAGAATGGGACATTTAGAGAGCATCTTATAGTTATGAGCAGGAGGTTTACTTAACCATTTCAAAGGAGAGATATGCAGAGCTGGTATCCTATAGCAATATAATATTGATTGATTTGGGTGCAGCTTCCTTGGCTTTGTGTTGCCTATGATGGTCTTCTAGTCAGAAGGCTGAAGAAGGAACCAGTAGATTCTTATGCCTTGGCTTTTGTAGTCACATGACCAGAAGTCTGAGTTATCATCTGCTATAAACTGAGTCTTCAGTTCTTTGAATCAGTCAGGTTTAAGGGTTGTCTTGATGCCTTTTAAGGAAAAACTAGTTTAACCTATGTCAGGGAGACACTTATGAAAAGCTAAATCATCTTCTATGGCAGACCCCTAGGAATATTATTTCTAGGACAGGTGAATTTTGATCTCAGTTGATAAAAGGAATATTCACACAATATAATTTGAAGTATATGATGCTTTACATTTATATTCTTTTGCTTAATAAGGAGCCAAACTGATGTACTATTGAAAGAGCTTACGAATTTATTCAGATATACAGAAAAGTGGCAGATAAGTTTTGATTTGCGCTTGTGCAGGGAAATGCAGTTATGGAGGAAAAAAAGACACACACATGCTCTCTCCCTCTTTCTCCCCCTTTCCCTCTCTCTCCCCCTCTCTCTCCTTCTCTCTTCTTCCCTCTCCCTCCCTCTCTCTCCCTCTCTCTCCCTTTCTCTCCCTTTCTCTCCCTTTCTCCCCCTTTCTCCCTCTCTCTCCTTCCCTTTCCCTCCCTCTCTCTCCCTCTCTCTCCCTTTCTCCCTCTCTCTCCCTCTCTCTCCTTCCCTCTCCCTCTCCCTCCCTCTCCCTCCTTCTCTCTCCCTCTCCTTCTCCCTCCATCTCCCTCTCCCCCTCCCCCTTGCTCTCTCATATATGTGTGCTTGTGTGTAGATATGCATCTATATAGCACACTAAACTGACAGCTTAATGGACCAAAGAGCCCATAGTCATGTGTATGTATGTGTGTATCTGCCACTATAATCCAAAAAAGTTATCAAAATATTACATATTAGCATAAATTAAGGAGGGCATTATAAACAGCAAAAAAAAATTTCCTACCTCTGTATAGAATTGTGATTTATTGACATCTGAAATTACATGTGTAATTTTGGTTGTTCCCATCAAGAAAGACATAATGGACTAGAGAAGGTCCTGAAAAGAACAATGAAAAAGATAGTCATTAGGGAGCAGCTATATGTGGATAGATTAAAATGATTAAGGATCTTATTACTAGGGGCGGCTAGGTGGCGCAGTGAATAGAACACTCCTGGAGTCAGGAAGACCTGAGTTCAAATCCAACCTGAGACACTTAACACAAAAACTAGCTACATGACCTTGGGCAAGTCACTTAACCCCATTTGCCTTCAAAAAAAAAAAGCAAGAATCTTACTACTATGTACTAAGCACTGGAGATATAAAGAAAGACAAAAACATAATCCCTACACTTAATGATTGAAGATGTATGAGACAACATGCAAATAATTGTATACATATACGTTTTATGTAGATCTCTATCTTGTGGAAGTAGAAGATCATATCAGAGTCTGTGGGGAAATCAGGTACATTAATGTACTGTCAGTAGAGCTGTGAACTGGTCTAGCCATTCTGGAAAGCAATTTGGAAGTGGTCCCCCAATGCTATTAAATTGTGCTTACTTTTTGACCTAGCAATACCATTGTTAGCTTAAAGAAATTTTTAAAAAAGAGTAAAAGGACACGTACAAAAATATTTATGAAAGCTCCTTTTGTGATAGTAAAGAATTGGAAACTGAGGGGGATGACCATCAATTTAGGGAATGGTTGAACAAATTATGGCATGTGAATGCTATGAATACTATTGTACTGTAAAAATGATGAAGGGGATGGTTTCTGAGAAACCTGGGAAGACTTGTATGAATTGATGCAAAGTGAATAGAGCAGAAGTAGGAGAACAGTAACCTCCAACAGTTCCAGAAGGCTCAGTGAAACATGATACTCACTTCCAGGTAGAAAGATATTAGATTCATGGTTCAGATTGAGGCATATTTTTGGGGGAGATAGCTAAGGCTGGAATTTGTTTTGCTTGACTATGCAAGTTGGCAGTTTTATTTTTCTCACTTTCTCAGTTGTGGGGAGAACATTAGGAGCTGACAATGAAATAAAATTGAATTTAAAAAGTAGTGGTTTAAAAAAGTTAATTTAGAATTTAAAATTTTTTTGAAAACAGTTGTGTTTTTTAAAAAGGACTTGTTACCATATCATCTATCATGAAAGGGCTCCTTTCTTTTTAAATACAATATCACTACCAAATGAAAGCCAAAATAATTATTTTTAACAGTAAAAAAATTTGAAATTGTGAAAACAAATAGTAGAAAAACTAGGACTAAAATGTTCTTCACTAAGATACTTTTGGGTATTTTAATCAGGATTCTATGATTTGTATGTCAGTTGAATAAGAGAAAATATCCAAAACTATAGGCCTTTATATCACAGACCATTTGAATGTTTCCATTTCATATACGTTTTAGAAACTTTGAATGGTTTACTTATTAACAAAAGGTTGACTCAATTTGATGGTAAAATATTTTCATTTTCATATTTCAGAGAAACTACTTTGGTTTTAATTTTGTTTGGATGTCAGCGAACTATCTAGAAGTTGATTTTGTATTTTCTTATTGTGAGGAAAATATCTAAGCATCATAGTTTTTTTTATTATAGAATCTGGGAGTTACTGAAAACTGAGACTCCCATTTTTTCAGTTGCCACTATTTGTTAATTTGCTTGTTACCAGAGAAAATGAGCACTATTACCATTTGGGGTTACAAATTGTCATAGTTTTCATTTCTTTTAAGTGGAAGAATTTTTGTTGTAAGACTTTAAGGTCATATGTAAACAAAATTTCCTTTTTTATCTTCAAGGTAAAACCTCTTGGTGTTATATGGGGGAAATTTTCAGAGTTTTACAGCAAAAAAAATACCATTATGTTTGATGATATTGGAAGAAATTTTCTTATGAACCCGCAGAATGGATTAAAGGTAATCAGTCATTCTCCTGTTATTTTATATGACCTAGAAGAAACGGCAGTAACAGAAATTTGAAGGAACAGTTGTTTGAAACTGTTCTTAAGACCACAGGCCAAAAGAAGCTTAAATTGTTTAGAAAAATTCTTAAAAGTGAATATTTCTCTCTGTTTTACTGTTTTTCTAAACTCTTTAAAATCTGTATGTCAGATTAAAATAGCATTTGAGTGCTTGAATCTTCACAGTTTAATTTTATCATATAAGACATTTATAGCAAAATATGTAAGGTAGTTAAAAATAACTTATTACTTCATGCTCCCTGTATGTTTGAGTCATGTCTCCTTGATTAACCGACTCATCCATTTTTTTAAATTACCGTGAAAGCAGTCTAACTGCAGAACAACATATACTGATTGGCATGTGACTCATCAAAAGTAAAATAATCAGTTTATTTATTGGCATAAAATAGAAATATTTGCAATACAGTTTTTATTTCTTCTGCTTTTCTTAACAACTTACAAAAATATATTGTTAATTAAAAAAAAACCTAAGGCAAACAAATTTTCAATGCTTTCCTCACAAATTGACATTGGACAAGAATACTCATTTATTGAATTAATGAGACACAGTTGAAATTTAGGCTTGGAAAAGAATGTGCTTGAAGATAGTATCATCCATATTTGGTAGTGATGGCTGTCTCTTTAAATAATGTATAATGCTAGAGGAAAATGCGCCTCAGGAGTTTGAAGGTCAACATGTATTTGGAAATATAAGTATTTGCTTTTTCCAACATGATTTCATCTTAATACAAAAGCATTAGTTATAAATTTGCTTGTATGGATAGGAATGTTAACTAATAGCTGTCAAAAGCATGACCTTTGAGAAAAAAAGAATCCACTCTGTTGGATGATAAGTGGTTGATCTAGTATCTGCTTGAAAATATTTAGAGAGTAAGGGACCTATTACCTCATGCCACTTTTAGATGATAGCAATTATTAGGAAAATTTTCCTTAAATTAACCCTGTTTGTTTCTTTGTGATTTCCAGTCCCCTGTTCCTAATTCTTCTCCTTGGGGCCAACCAGAGCAAGTGCTTGAAATATTTAAATTAATATCATGTCCTACTTGAGTCTTGCTCAGGTTAAAAAGCCTCAGTTCCTTCAGTCAGTTTGCCTACATTTGGGGCCCTTCACCATTCTCACTTCTCTTCTTGAGTGTTCATCAGCTTATTGGTGTTCTTTCTAAAATGTGTTACCCAGACTGGAACACGGTACTTTAGATGTGGCCTGACCAGGGCAGTCTGCAGAAGACTACGTCTCCTTATTTCTGGACAATATACCTTTCTGAATGAATCCCCAAAGGTCACAAGCTTTTTTTTAGCTGCCATATCATTGCTGACTGTATTCAGTTTGCAGTCTGATAAAATAAGCTGCTGTTGTCTAGGTATGCCTTCCCCATCTTATACTTGGAAAGGCAGTTTGATCTTGGTGTATCTGGCCTGTTGTTATAGCTTGTCAAAATATTTTTTGATCCTGATTTTGTCATCCATTGTGCTAGTAGTTCTATATGGCTTTGTGAATCTGTAAATTTGATGAGTATGGTCTCTGTGCCTTTATTCATGCTATTAATACAGTGTTAAGTAGCACAGGGCGAAGCACGTATCTTCCAAGTTGACATTGATCTGTACCTGCTCTTTAGGTCTAGCTATTCATCCAGTTCCAGCTGCATTAAGTGCAAGTATCTAGAGTACACCTTTTCCACAAAAGTATTAGAAGAGACTTTAGCATATGCTTTGCTAAAACATAGACAAGCTTTATCTACAGCATCCCTCTGATCTAGCAATTTAGAAACATGGTAAAAGAAGGAAATAAGATTAATTTGCTATGTATGACCAGTTCTTGATTAAGTCATCCCACAGATACTGCTTCCTTTTTTGATATTTTTATTGTGACCTTAACAGTTATCCACAAATTCAGATATCCAAGCAAAGAAAAAAAAAGAGGATTGCATGTGAAACTTAATTTCTCTCTAAATGTTCATTAAATGTCTCTTTAATGTTGCATTCTAGAATTTTGCTAAGAGTCACACTCCATGGTCTATAGTTTGCATATCAAATTCCTACCTCCTTTTTGACCTTCATGATTGTGAAGATGTGTCTTAGAAGTCTCATTCACTAGTTATTTCAGTACTGAAGAATATAGTTTGGCTTAAGGGACTGGAGGACATTAAAGGTAGTTAGGTGCTCTCTTATCTCTCTCCTTATCTTGAGTATCAACTCTTTATTGACCATTTTTGTTCTCTTCTTTCTAGGCCACTTTGCTCTTTTTTTACACTCATACATCCCAACCAGGGTGCACTACTAACTGCTCTCTAATCTGGGTCTGCCGTTTCCTGTCTGTATATCACAGAGGCTGTTCTCCATGCCTGGAATACACTCCTTCACTCTAGGCGTTATAACTCTACTCTTCCTTTGAGATGTAGCTCAGTGCTGCCTTGAGACCTTCCCTCTTACTCCAGCTTAGAGCCTTTGTTCCTTCATATTGTCTTAGGATACTTGGCTAGATCTTTTCTTTGTGCCTATCACACTCATGTTGTGTTGAAGTTTTTTGTATATATATGTCATGTCCATTATAGTAGACTGCAAACTATTTTAGGGCACTGTTTTCATGTTTTCTCTCTGACTCCTCAGTGTCTTTTGTAGCACCTTAGGTTGTTCTTGAGTTTTTCAGTTGTGTCTGACTCTTTGTGATGCTGTGTACCATAGCATGCCAGTATTATCCATGGAGTTTTCTTTGCAAAGATACTGGAGTGATATGCCATTTCCTTCTCCAGTGGATTAGACAGAGGTTAAAGAACTTGCCCAGGGTCACACAGCTAGTAAGCGTCCAAAGCTGGATTTGAATTCAGGACTTCCTGATTCCAGGCCTAGTGCTGCATCTACTGAGCCGTCAAGCAGTCTCTACTGTATACACAGTAGGCACTTAATAGATATTTGTTGACGTGTGATAGAGTGTTGGACAGCTACCTAACCATTCTTCTTGATTTATTGGTAGGTAGTACACAGTTCTTGTTTGTGCTTGTTGCTACTGGCTACAGAATGAGAGAAGTGATTGAATAAGGACAATATTTGAGGTCAATGCCATCCTTATTTCTGAATGGTGATCTGTATAATTTAGAGGTGACTGTTTCCTTAATTTGGTCAAAATAAGGGCAGATCAACAAAGATACTACAAAGTAAGATTTTTTTTTTAAAGTCACTACATAAATGTTTGAGGAATGTGTGATATGCTGAAAGACATTTTGTCTATCAAAGTTCTATTTTGTGGCATAAAATAACTCTTGGATTTTTTTTAAGGCCGAAGTTTTTTTTTTTTAATTTTCATGTTTATTTTTAGTTTACATCATTCATTTCCACAAGACTTTGAGTTACAAATTTTCTCCCCATCTTTCCCCTTCCCACCATCCCAAAACAGTGATCCCACTATATATACTCTCCCCCAGTCTGCTCTCTCCTATGTCCTTCTCCATCCCCCCTCTGACTTTCCGGTAGGGCAAGATGGATCTCCCTAGCCCAGCGAAGGCTGAAATTCTTAGTGCTTTGCACTTAATCTGTAAAATATGTCCATGTACCCCTAGTTGAAGAAAAGATGGCAATAATAGTTAAATATAATTGGTTTTGCAGAAATATCACCGGAGGGGTTGTCAGTTCTTTAGTTTACTGAAATGAAATTGAGTCTGTTTGAAGTTGAAGCAGTATAGACTCATTACCTTGTCCCATTCCCAATTCTTACAATTTTGAAAGACTACTCATAAACAAATTTTTTCTTTTTTTTTTTTTTTGATTTTAAACTCATCACTCTAGCCTTGATGTTTAGGCAAGGATGAGAAATAATGAGATTAGATTGTATTTTGGCTAATTTTATCTGAATGAAATTATCTGTATTTAAGCAGTAAAAGGTTGAGTTGAGAGAGCCACTTGAATGTTAGGAGGGGAAATGCAGAGCAGTAGAACTGCTGTAGATAGTAGCCCCTTGGGAAGTGCAGAAGTTAGAAGAAAGTTGGAATTGTTTTTTCAGTCCCGAAATTGATGTCTTAAGGTGAAGGAGGTGGCATAATGTTGTTGGATTCTGAAGAGGTTTTAGCTTGCACTTGGATTATCAATTTAATGATCTGAGTCTGTTCATATAGAAATCTTGCTGTTAGTGTTCAGAGAACTTAGTAATTTTTATAAACTTAATTATTAAATAGTAGACCATTAAAGGATTGGTACAGATTTCCTTATCTCAGTCTAAGGTGTTGAATGATCTTTGTTTCCTAATAGATAAGGCCTTTTATGAAAGCTCATCTAAATAGAGATAAAGATAAAGAACTTTTAAAGTTAACCCAATACCTCAAGGAAATAGCAAAATTAGATGACTTTTTGGACCTGAATCACAAACATTGGGAAAGGTAAGTTCTAAATGTCCATTTTTCCTTTTGGTGTAAACATCAACATGTTTACAGAATTAATTTGGAAACTCAAATATGCTTGATACTTTAACTTCATTTTTGTTTGTAATGGGCCATTCTTTAAGTGTTTTATAATTTACAAACCAAAGAGAATTCTTTTTCCTTATCTCAGAAACTTTTTTCAGAAACTGTCTTTTAAACATTTTGATGTGCTAACAGTACATGCTTTAAAAACCTTTTATAGAATTTAGAGAAATAGCCTGTTGTGAATTTTCTGTTTAGAAGAATGGGAAAGAACAGTTTTGTTATCTCTTCTTTATTGCAAGGATTTCCTGAGGTAGATGCTGTTTGGTATGTAGTTCCCCTCACTGAACTGGGTTTAAGACATTTGGGTAATAGTCATACCTTGTAAGTAGTTGTATAACTTTGAGGAAGCCATTTAGCACAACTTGATGGAAGAGCAATTTTACTAGATCTGGGAAGTTGTGAAGATAAAATAAAGCATTTAAAAACACATGAAAAATTAAAACTCCAGAGAAATTGAAGAAATTATGTCTTGGAAGTAATTGAATTCCTAATGGAATTAAATCTTTAAAATTTAATATTTTAATAGCAGTAATACTTAGCATTAACGTTTTGTTCCAGGAACATAACAATAAAACATTGTTCATTTAATAATATCATTTTTATAATGCTTTACAGTTTAGAAAACCATGCATATAAATGTATATATAGTATAAACATGCACATATGCATACAAGGTTTTATTTAATTTTTGCAAGTATGCTGAAGGATGTATAGAACAGCTATTATTACTATGATCATCTCCATTTTTCCTACAAAGAAAACTGAGTCTTAGAGAGATTAGCTGAGATTATGTAGTTAGTGGCAGAGTAAGAACTACAACCTAGTTTTTTCTGGTTCCCAGGCTGGCCCTCTTTCTACCCTCCGTGATATGCCATTTATAGTTACAAAATATGAAAAAGATTGTAAGCATATATGGTAGTCTAATGTAATTTCACTATGGCAATAGGGAGGAAAAAAAACCCTTGCTTTTATTATCTGGGCATCTTTCCCCATTTCATATTCATGATCAAGATCTTTTGGCTCATTGTCTGTGATGATTGTCATCCACAATAAGGTTTTTAAAAGCACTTTGAAATGTATATATCACAGTAGATCAGGGGTTTTTAACTTGGGGATTGTGAGCTCATTCTAAAACATTTTGATAATTATATTTGAATAGAATTGATTTCTTTGGTAATATTATATATTTTATTTTATGCATTTAAAAGCTTTATTTTGAAAAGGAGTCCATCAAGTACCCCTGTAGTAGATCTACATGTTTATTTCTACTTTAGTAGGCAGATCCTCATTAGTTTTAAGCATTACTTTAGTGACATACTTTTTTCTTTCTCTGAGGAAAGAAAAGCAAAACTTTTTTTAGGGATTATATTTAGATTGTTTTAATAATCTTGGTGTGAGATAGCTTTTAAATCTTGATAATTTCATTTCTTGCAGGTATCTCTCAAAGAAGCAAGGGCAGTAGTTATAAGATGCATTGGCATTTAACCGAAGATAATTGAGATCTACGGACCTTTCCTTGCTTTTATGCTAGATATTATGATGATAGTGCTGGACACTGAAGCAAAAACCAGACTGACTGCTTATACTTGGTCTTCCAGTTTTTTATTTTATTTTATTTTGTATTTTTTTGAAGATCACAGCAATAAGCTAAAAAGAAAAAAAATCCAGTTTCTTTTTCTTATATACACTTCAATGTTACTATTTAAAAATAATACCTACTTCTGCACTGCTACCAAGGTATTATTATACATGTTTTGTTTTGTTTTTCCTCCACAAAAATGGAGGAAAATATATCTACGAATTTTTCCTAATGATGTCATTCAGTAACTTTGGAAACAACTTCAGGCTTTAGGTTTTTGTTTCACTAACTCTCCAAAGACCAAAACCCTTCTTGAAACTGGAAAGCAAGATTTTATTTTATATTTTTAAGACCAAAAAATTTGTGCCAGGAGCCAATTTTGGTATCCTTTTATATTTCCAAGGTTCTCCATTCTTCTGTCTTAGACACAGTTTTCCTTTGCTGTTCCAATATTTAGATTTCTGAATACAAACTATCTCAGTTTGGTTTGTATTTGTGTGTCAGTGTTTCTTTGTGTAAGACTGGAAAGCACCAACCCTAAGGCAAATGTGCCATATTGGGAAGAGGTGGATTCCTGGAAAATAATTACTGACAAAAAAAATTTGAAGGGAAAAAAGTCCAGCTGTATTTGATGGCTAAGTAGAAGCATTTCTGCCTAAAAACCATTGTCATAAGCAGTTTAAAAGCACTAAATTTCAAATAGGACATGTCACAGATTCATCCCTAATAAAGCATGAACAAAAGCCCTTGTTCTGTTCTAGTTAAATCTTGTCCAAGTGCAAACACCATGTCTCAATTGAAATATCTACCTAGCCATACAGTTTTCAAAAAGTCATTTATTTGCAATGCTTAAGCCTGCACTATAGAAGTGTGATGTGACTGCTGTTTTGCGTTATTAACAGTGTTACATTATACAGTTCTTGTATTTGAAAGAAGTGCGAGCCTTTCAAATAAACATGGTATATATTGTTCTTAAGGGACTATAGCAGTGGTGTAAATAATAAATACATTTTCTTAAAACATTGGATATCTGTTTTATGTCATCTTATGTGTTTTGCCTTTTTTGCCACATTAACACAGAAACATTAGGGTCAGCTGATGGCCTCTTGAAAAACAAATTTTTATGATTTAAGAAGTTTATCAGTATCTTTTTGCACGTAGAATAATTCAGAATAGATTTTAGTAGCTAGATGAAATGCAGTGAAGCAATTTTTTTAACCTGAAAAGCTACAGTGTGCCTTCACTTAGAGATTAATCCTTTGCACTCCGAACTATTCTGGACATTGGCTACCAGCTACTCGACGCTACCTTGCAGCGAAAACGTGCATTTACAGACCCTTGTATTATTTAGTATAATTTTGGAACCAAGTAACATATTATAATGATATTGGACTTATATGAATTGGGTGACATCGAGGAATGTATATTTGCAAAAAAACCCAATATTTTATTGTTTATAATTTTGTACAGTATGATAAGTTTTGAAACACTCCCCAATATGCATTGCAGGCTGGTTAGTGCATGTTTCACAGTAATAAGTGGTTTGACGCCTGCCACCAGGTGTTTTCCTGTAAGAACACACAATGCAGTCCCGTTTTCTTTGTCCCAATTTACGGAGGAAACAATACGTCGAAGCGTATTGATCCACACGATCCACACCACCCATATTTGCCGTATATTCTGACACCATTTCAGGCTTACTGACTGTTACGATATGTCCACCGCGTAATGTTCTCTGGGTAGATTGTAGGTTTGTGTTATAATAATTGGTGAGCATG
>CM053595.1:33442698-33469408 GCA_028646575.1 Pseudocheirus occidentalis | reverse complement strand
GGGGGGAGGGATGCTGGAAGCACACACTTCAGTAAAGGGTCAGGGACAGGGACAGGGTAGAGAACAGAACAAGGGCGGGGGAGGGATAGGAAGGAGAGACAGAGGATCACTGTCACAGTATGTCCACTATGAAGATGTCCTGTACAATCACATCCACAGCCTATATTGAAGTGAGTGTCCTTCCAGTTGGGGTTGGTGACAAGGGAGGAATCGAAAGAATCTAGAATTTAAAGTTGTGTAATACCTGCGACTAGGAATTAAGATATACAGGGGCTGGGATAGGGAGACCCTCCCTGCCCTACCAGAAAATATGAGAGCAGAGCAGGGGAGGGGCTTTACAGTGGGATTGCTGTTTTAGGGGTGGGGCAGGGGCAAAATGGGGAGAAAATTTGTAATTCAAAAATGTAATGAAAATGAATAATGTAAACAAGAAAACAAATAAAAATAAAGTTAAAAAAAGTAAATAAAACCTATATTTTAATACACATGTAATTTTCAGTTCCAAACTGATCCTGTGATTTATAACTACGTTTATATTAAAGTGACCTGAATACTCTTTAATTTTTTGACATTTTTCTTAAATTGTTGTTGAAGAGAAGATAATTGTATATGAAATTGTGAATCTCTGTGTTGAGGTCAGAGTTGGGAGAGCAGGTTCGGATGTGGAAGAATTCATTTAGACTATTTTCTCCCTAACCAAGGGGAGCTTTATTGATGCAGAAGCAGTGGGCTAGCCCTGGAAGAAGGACTAGCAATCTATAGGGGGATAGGGGCTTTTTTTTAAAGAGCAAGATAAGGGAGACAAGGGAAGGGGAGACTCAGGATGAGGGAGACAAGGATTTTTGTGATCCAGAGTAAGGGAGAAGTTTTATGGTATTCCAAGACAAGGGGAAGAGACTTTAGGATGCTCAGACTCAGGAAGGGACTCTCAAGGTACTGAAAAAGAACGCGATATTAACCTTTAGGGCACCTTTATGTTCACATCATTTCTCTACTCAACCACTAGATAATCTAGGAGGAGAAATTTTGGGGGGGGGCTGGGGAGAAAGGGGCAAAGGTCATTGTCTTCAGAAGTTGCTTCCTGTTGAACAGGGGCAAAGAGTCCGTTTCAGGGACTGAGAACAGGTTGAGGAGGGATGGTCAGCATGGGGGTGTGGAACGCAATAGTATCTGAGTCCAGGGTGGCGAGAGGCAAACTACTCAGGCATACCAAGGGTAGGGGTTGGTATCCTAAGAGCTGAAAGTGGAATTTCTGCAGGGGAGAAGACATAAAGTAAACCAGGAGGTTAAACAAGCACAGACCAAATATAAGAGCAAGTAAAAATGATTAATAATGGGGTCAGAATAGGGGAAAGAAGAGAGAGGAACCGCAACCTTCAGGAAGAGGTAGGAAGAGATAAGACTGGAGTGAAAGTCTTTTGTTTAAGAGGCTGCCTGTACTGACCTTCAAGTGCTCAAAGGATAAATTCCATGTAGAGTTTCCAGGGAATAGGGGGAGAGCTATGGGTAGTAGGCTAGTAACCTGGGCATGATGGTGACACATCCAGTAATCATCTATTCTCCCTTGCCCAACAGAGTTACCTATTTGAATTAAGGCATTAGACCTAACCCTAGGCACAGAGTGGGAATTAGGAATTGGTGGGCTAGTGACAAAAGTGGTTTAAGGTGGCACATAGCTAGAAAACACACAGGCAAGTTCCCACAGTGAGGAGCTTCAATGCATAGTCTTCTTTGGTCACTTTTCTGGCTAGTCATACACTGCGTCTTATCCTACATTTCACATCCTGCCTCCTCCTTCTATAATCTGCCTCAGCACTCCTGTATGCCTCATCATCAATCCAAATGCTTGTGGGAGAGGGACCATATAGCTGTCCCTACCTGAGTAGGGATGGGGAGGGGAGAAAAATGAGGCTGCTTCAGTATTCAGGGGATGAGGAAAATGTGGAACAGGTATCTTTGTTGCGGGAACATCTGCAGGTAGACAGCCTTGGTCTAGGAGACACAAATCTGACAGAAAAAGTCAATTTGTAGGGCCCAAATAGAAGTTGTATTAAAAGTGATGTCAGAATAGAGGAAAACAAAGAAAGAAACCAAGAGCCCCTTTTGCTATTATTCACTTAAAAATTTTTTTTTTATTGACTTGTTTATTTACTTTTAGTTTACAAGATTCAGTTCCAGAATCACTTGAATTTCAGATTTTCTCCCCTCCATCCATTCTCCCCCCCACCGCCCGCATGGCGGCATAGTCATGTATAGGATCTGCAAACACTTTCACATTGTACAGTAGTCTGGTTTTGACATACAGGATTAACTGATCTTGTTATTTTCTCAAAACTTTACACTCTGATTCCAGTTCCTTTAGGAGGATCAGATGCTATTCAGGATCCGACTCTATACATATGAATATAAGTAGCAACACTTTTGCAAGTAGAATCTTTCTACCCTTAAGTTCAGTAGTTATATAGATGATTTATTTATAAGAGACTGACTCCAGTTATCATAAAAGACTTGGGGGGCGACTAGGTGGCGCAGTGAATAGAGCACTGTCCGTGGAGTCAGGAGAACCTGAGTTCAAATCCTCAAAGTCTCAGACACTTAACACTTACTAGCCGTATGAACTTGGGCAAGTCACTTATCCCCAATTGCCCTGCTTTCCCCTCTCCAAAAAAGCAAAAAAAAAAAGACGACGACGACTTGGGAAGATCTATAAGTAATTAATTCCAAAATAGTATATTTCAGTAAGTTGTTTACAATAAAACATGTTTGTTCCACAGGACACACAATATAAACAGGTATTATTTCCATAATAATGACCAACTTTGAATGAAATTGACTTTTCCATTAATGCAAAAGTATTCTATAAGTTACTGCCCTCAAAGAAATTTGATTGCACTGAAATTCTTTTCCTTAAACTGAAGTTGTTTCTGGTCTAGTTTCAATGACTGATCGAATAACAGTTAGGTCCCTCCATCAGTTGTACCAATACCCAATTATTCTAATATCATTTTGAAGCATTTAAGAACCTTTTTCCATGTAGACATATATCTAGTGACAGGGAAATAACTAGGTAAGATCCCCATTTACTAAGTTGTTTAAGATATCAAAAGGCATATAATTTTAGGCTGAATGGCTCAGATCTTAAACACATTTTATTATAGTAGCTCATATGTATCTCAACCTTAGTCTGTGGGGTAATGATTCAGTACTGTGTTTGTACCTTTGTTTCACAAACTTCTTTTCCCTTTGTCTAATTATTCCCATATCATTCAGAAAGAAAGTTACATTCCAGGGATTTAATCTTTCACATGACTATGCAGGAGCAGTAATTTAACTGTTTGTGATATGGGATGACTCCGTATTCAGATTGAAAAGAACAAGATTTCACATACTTACATTATGTTCCCATCTTTCACTAACTACTTTACAGATTACAGAAATTTGCCATAAAAAGAAAAGGCAAGGGCATGATTAGATAAAACATCACAGTTTTCCGACAATGTAGTATCAGTTTCACCTCATAGCCAGACTCAGGAATAGTCAAGTGCAAAACATTCCTTTTCAAAGGAACACAATGGGGAAACTGAGCCAGGAGGAGCCCATCTTAGATTGAGGCTAAGACTGTCCTTTCAGGTTTTCCAGATGCAGACCTTCACCTATTAATAGCCACGTTGTCTCTGAGTAGCTTGTGGCATTTCTCTCAGATGGTGGATTATTGAGTATTGATGGATTTTTATGATCCATCAGACATCTCAAAACACAATTCGTTGTAGTCCCAAGAGCTTTTATCTCAGATGGCAAGTTTAATTAATCAAAAATTTGCCAAGGACTTTCTAACATCTCCAATTTAAACTTGTCTTCATGCAAAAGCCAATCACTAGAGATCATTTCTGTATACTTTGCAAATTCTCAGCATTCCAGGTTCCTTGTGGTACTCCATAACCCAAACATGCTCTTTGGAAAGCTTATAAAATTAAGGAGGATGGAGAGGGACCCCTGAAAAGGGGCTGCCATGTCTACATTATCTGTCCTTAGAGTTGCTGTGGGCTGTCCTTTTGACTAGCCCTGAGGTCTACTCTGAATGGGCAGAACCCTCCTTTTCACATAAAACACACACGGCGTGTGCGTGCGCGCACACACACACACACACACACACCAGCTTTAGGTTTTAAAAAGCATTAAAACATAACCAGCAATTTAAAAATTTTCATAAGCAATACCCAAATACTTTGAACTGTAACACAAACAGTAAACTTCAGATGACATCAATTGCATTTCCAGATTGTATAAAAATTATTGATAGAAGAATGGGTTGTAAGGTTTTTCAAAACTCCTTAAAGATCAATCACAAAACCTTTAGAATCTGCTAAGATGTTTTTAGCTGTTTTAACTTTTCACTGTTGCTGTACCTTTTCATGGCCTGCTCAGAGCAGGGACTACAGGAAGAAGAATATCAATTTTTTTCTTTGCTAACATAGGGGGCAACTCTCAAGGAAGTCCCACTGAGTCCAACTTCAAGGATCTGGTAGCCAAGAGAGAAGGGGGATCCTGCAAGTCTGGGGGTGGGAACAGGGAGTATTAGGGTGCTGAGGAAAAGGAGTACTTGTAGTTCTCCTAATTCTCTAGTGATTAGAGAATTGAGATACTGGGTTTACTCTTCCAGATAGGGCTTTGGAAGGTATGCCCAGGTCCATGGCCTTGAACTACTGGACCAAGAGTGTGAGAGTGTCAGGCCAAGTTTGAGACAGCCTTGTAACTGTCTGCTCTAAGGGGACCTGAGAGGTCAGACCTGAAAGGTACTCCAAGCCTTCGTAGGAGCTTGGAAAGCCACTCAAATTGCAGGGTGAGAAAGAGATAGGGAAAGAGGGTAGGTTTATGTACCTTCCAGTCTTGGCTGGAAAAGAGCCATAGTTCTTTGTCTCTTTTACCCTTGAGACTTAGTCTAGAAAATGCATATTCTGGGTTGGGCTTGGGGGGTGAAGAGGGGAGAAAACAGGGAGAGAGAGGAGGCTTACATCTAGGCAGTTTTTCCAGGTGCAGAGGTCCACCAACCTACCTCCCCCAACATCTTACTGAGGGGAGGACAACATAGAGTTTAGAGACCCAGAAACTGGGGCACAGGAACTCCCAAAGAAAACCAGGCACTGGCCCACCTACCTGTTTCCCCCAACATCCCGAAAGAGAGAGGAACGAACAACACAGGGTAAACCAGGATGCAGGGGGAGAAGCATGGGGTTGAAAGTCCACTCAAGCAGAACAGGGTGACTTTTCTTTAAGTTTGGAGACCAGATTTCTTACTAAGTTTGTTTTGTTTAGAAATTCCTTTCACAAATTCCTTTTCTAGATTATACTGAGGTCAGGCTGTGTAACAGTGGAACTCTAGGTGTTTTTCCTTAAGATCTCCTCCCCTAATTTCCCTCCTAGTAGTCTCCTAGTAGCTTTTTGCTGCTTGTCCCAGTGGCCTAGAACTGAGGGGAGAAAAAGTGTGACCAACCCAGCACAAGGGCATTCCCTTATACAAGGGTCCACAGTCCGACTGACCACTCAGAAGTTTGGAGCATCAAACTCCGCTGGCATTGTGTGGTCACTCCAGGAGTCTCTCAGTCAGGGAGACAGTAGGAACAGAAAGGTCTGGGGAAGAAAACAAAGAAAAGGGTACTTGTTATCCCAGTGGCTAGGAGAAGATCATTGGAGTCCAATTAATATTTGGGCCAGCAGGTTTCGGCACCAAATTGTTGAAGTCAGAGTTGGGAGAGGAGATTTAGATGTGAAAGAATTCACTTAGATGATTTTCTCCTAACCAAGGGGAGCTTTATTGATGCAGAAGCAGTGGGCTAGCCCTGGAAGAAGGACTAGAAATCTACAGGGGGGATAGGGGCTTGTTTTCATAAGGACAGGTTAAAGGAGACAAGGGAAAATTTATCACCCAGAATGAGGGTGACAAGGAATTTTGTGATGCAGGATAAGGGGGGAGTTTTATGGTATTCCAAGACAAGGGGAAGAGAATTTAGGATGCTCAGACTCAGGAGGGGCTTCACAAGGTACTGAAAAAGCAACCTTAATATTAGCCCTTATGGCACCTTTGTATTTTCATCATCTATTATGTAAAATCTACTTTTCTTTTAAAGTATATAGTACATTCAACATGTAATTTTCGAAGCTGGCCTGCAGATAAACAGGACAGTGTTTCCTTTTGACATCTTTCCTTTTGTTATTTTTTTCAGTAGTGGGGAATTCCTATCCCTTAGGAAAACAAATACATATAATTGTAACAAATATATTTAATCAAGTAAAACAGGTGACCACATTGACTGTGACCAGAAACATATGTCTCATTCTGCGTCTTGAGTCAGTCACCTCTCTATCACAGTAGTGTATTTCGCCATCTGGAATTTTGGTGATTTCATTAATCAGGATTCCTTAAATTTGCAAAAATGCTCTCAAACCAAACCAATCAATTTTTGATCAAACAAGTGTTTTCTTATATGCAGATTTGATTTGTATGATTGCTTTGATGTGTAAAAAAGAATGAAGAGAGGCAAAAACAAAAGAAGACTTTGAGAAAAGGGCTTTTCTGGTGGGTAGGGTCTCAGCCTGGGCACTAGGAAGAGAGGAGAAAGGGATGGCTTATTATTATTGTTTTGGTTGTTATTATTAGTAATCCAAATAGCAGTATAGGAAGACGAGTTGCTTTAGAGACATTTTATTGTAAAAGACCTGTGAGTGTGAAATAAAATTTCTGTTGAAATATTGTGAAGCTGACTGCAAGATAACTCTCTTTCTGCTTCTGTTCCCTGAAATAATAAAATTAAGCTCCATTATATTATGTGGTAGGTATGGGGGAATGAAAGAAGAAAAGGACATTTTCAAAAAAAATGCATTATTTTACAGTCTTATTAATTGGTTGATTGGTTGTTGTGCATCATTCTTGAAGAGGACCAAAATATCATCACTGTGTTAGAATCAAGTTACAGTGTGTCCAACTGTGGCTGATCAGACCAATATGAGGTAGAAATGTTCTACCTGACAAGAGTATGAAAAAGAATTTTACTAGCATAACTAATTTTGTAAGGAAATTGTCCAAGCTGTGGAGTGGAATTTTACCTTTTTCAATTTCCCTTTCCTTCTGTGTTTTTGGAATGCACATAAAAGTAAAATTTCATTATTTGGATGTTTTAGGGATTATGTTAGAAGTGAACTGGAATCAGCCTACGAAGGACCAATGTACTTAGAGCCTTTGTCCATGAATCGTTTCACCACAGCTCTCATAGGTAAGTGTAATTAATGAAGACAGGCAAGATGATGGATAAGAACTTACTTAGGAAGAAGTGAACATTATGTTCACTTAGGAACATTAGGAATGTTCATTAGGAATCTTTTCTCTTTTGAGAAGATGGGTTCTTGATTTTCGTGATCTAGCTAGGTTGGGTGGGAAACCTGTGACTGCAAGGCCACATATGGCTGAGGTCTTTTGACTGAGTCCAAGTGTTACAGAACAAATTGTTTTATTAAGGAGATTTATTCTGTGAAGTTTAAATTCAGTGAAAGGGCTGACCTTAAGGCCTCAAATTCCCCATCCCTGTGCTAAGTTAGTGGTTAGGAGGGAGGAGACAACGTGTTGAAGTGGGTAGAGTGCCTGATTTGGAGTCAGGAAGACCAGAGTTCAGTCCTGCCTGTGATACCATGTGACTATGAGCAAGTTATTTAACTTAATATTTACAGTAACTACCTCATAAGACTTTTGTGAGGCTTATTTGAGATAATGTTCTTTGCAGACTTTAAAGCTCTATAATAAGTCAGTTTTTATTTATAGATTATCTGGAGATCATTTCATGGTGTAATAAAAAGTGGTAGAATAGAATTCTGAACACCTGGGTTTGTAGTCCTGGTATAACTAAACTAACTGTTTCTATGACTGTACAGAAGATACTTCTGTGAACTTCTGTTCTTTCATTTGTAAAATTAGGGATTATAAGACCTATTTTACATAGTTGTTGTTAGGATCATATGAAACAGTATATAAAAAAGCCTTTTGTAATGAATGCTGTAAAAATATGATATCACCATTATCTGTCATCACTGTGCTTGGAAAAGTCTTCATTTTATTTATTTATTTGAAAATTACAAGCTAAAATTATAGTTTTATGTATAAAATATGTATTTTTATAAAATATATCAAAGAATTTTTCTGTACATCTTCTCAGTGTTGGGAATGGAGGGGGAAGATTGAATTTTTTTATATTTATTTTTTAGTTTTCAACTTTCCACAAGATTTTGAGTTACAAATTTTCTCCCTGTCTCTCCCCTACCCCCACACCAAGATAGCAAGCCTACCAAATACCCCTTCTCCCAAACTGTTCTCTCTTATATCCTCCCTCATCCCCCCTGCCCACCTGACTTTCTTGTAGGCAAGATGGATTTCTATACTCCATTGCCTGTATATCTTATTTACCGGTTGTATGTAAAAAAATTAAAAAAAATTTTTTTTAACATTGATTTTTAAAATTTTGAGTTCCAGATTCTTTTCCTTTTTCTCTCCTCACCCACCCCCACTGGGAAGACAAGCAGTTCAATATAGGTTGTACATGTGTAGTTACTCAAAATATTTCCATAGTAGTTATATTGTGAAAGACTAACTATATTTCCCTCCATCCTGTCTGCCCCCCCCCATTTATTCTGTTTTCTCCTTTGACCTTGTTCCTTCTGAAAAGTATTTGCTTCTAACTACCTTCTCCCCAAGAAGATTGATTTTTAAATGAATCAGTTTACCTTAATGGACTGAATTGTATCTCTAGGTTTAAGTCTGTATATATTTGCAGTTATTTTGCTTCAGACTGATGCAGGTAATTATCATAAACTTTTAAAACACTGAATTGGTTCTTAGGAACCCTTCAAACTCAAGGAAACGTTTTGAAGAAAGAGTCCTAGTATGTCTAATTTGCTAAGATTTTAATTGAGCATAATCCAAAGATATTAATACCATTACTCTAAATTTTCTATATTGATTACTTCAGTGGTCTGCATATAGGTGTGTTTAGTAAATGCTTATTAATGAAAATAGAGCAATATCGGGGGGAAAGCCCATGCCTTTTAAAATAACTACAAAGTTGTTTTACCTTCTCTTTAAAAAAGTGACTGTCTTCTGTCACTGATGTGAACTTTAAGAGAACATTAATTAATTTTAAAACATCACATATTATTATAAGGTTCTTGGCCATTATTTTAATAGGTGATATTTAAAATCAAAATCATGTGCAATTTTTATTCAGTGTTTAGAACAATCAGTTTCAATGTATACATCGGAATATAAAAGCTGTTTGCTTAGAGCTGGGATGAGGAATTCCATTAGCATTGTGACCCTTGCCTTCTCCTACATAACAAACTATATTCTCTAAAAGAGTATATCGTATGTGAGTCATGCTCAGCGATGAAAGAAGACAAAACCAGTAACCCTGGGTCTCATCACCACATGATGTTGGCATAGACTTATGGGAATTTTCTGTGCTTGCAGTAAATTTACATAATACTGTAAAGTGCATAAAAATAATAGATACTTGGTGTGCAAATGCTAGATCTTAAGAATCTTGAAGTATATTTTTGTAGCCCTTCATTTCATCTAGTTTCTAGGAATGCTTCTATATAGCATTTTCTCAGAAAGATTAGACCATTAATTTGATTATTGATCATAAAAGACTAGAATAACCTCATTATACAGATAAGGCCACATGCTTTTTTTCAGACTAGCTAGATTTAAAAAAATGTTTTACCTGCTTTATCTGTGTAAAAATGTTAAAAGTAAAACCAGATGAAATTTTTATGTTTATAATCATACTTAGGAATTAAAATCAGTATTTGTAAAGAAAAAATACTTCAGTACTTTGAAGAGTTATCATTTTATTTGTATGAACATTTTCTCCACTGATTGATGTAGATTTAGATGTAGAGTTCAATCTTCTATAATTTTTTGGTTGGTCTTCCAGAGCTGATGTGGCCAAAAACTCACCTAGTGACCACTGATTTTCTAGCAAGTCTTTTGAATTCATTTAGACCCATTTTTAGACAACTGACAGAGTTACTAAGCATGGCCTCAAGGCCTCTTCTACTTGATAAGACACTTAGGCCATCCTAAAATAGTCTTTAAGAACCTAGATAATCTCCATGGCATTTTGAAACAAACTAATGTTTTAGAAAATATTTTTTTAAAAACCTAAATTAAAATTACCCATAATATTTTAAAAGTCATATACATTCAATGTGTATTAAGTGCTTCTTATGTATTATTGTAAGGTATATAGGTTCTGGGGATATAAAAAGAAAACAGTGTTTGCCTTCAAGGAACTTAAAATTCTACTGGAGTATAAACTTGACCTTCGTGACCGAGTCATTTGGGGAGGCAGCACAATCTATACTATAACTCAGACTTGAAACTTGGACATGTTAATTTTTTCCTAGCTCACTTTTATTCGGTAGTCTTGAGGAATCTGCTTTATCTCTTAACTCTACAATTTTATCCATAAAATGTGAACTCGACAATTTTACCTATAAAATGTTGAGTACATCTGAAATCAGAGTTATAAAAATAAAGTAACAGTGGTATTATAATATTGAATTCGATTTTGCAAAATTTTTTTTTCTGTACTACTATCCTTGAATTCAGCTTGGATTGATGTTATGAAAATCTGTGAAAATAAGTAGTGTTTAAAAATATCTCATGGTAGACAGATGGATACTAGATTCATAGATAATGTGAATATAGAATTACTGTCAAAAAAGATTGACACTTTAATATAATCCTAGAGACTCAATGCAAAAAGCATTAATTACTCTAGATTTTATTATTAAGGCATCATCTTGATGTAGACTATAGAGTATAAGGTTGAATGTTTTCTTTGAATTCAGTTTTATTAAATGATAATAATTTTAGCACCTTTTTTCCCCCCTTTAGGTCAGTTGGTGGTGTGTACGTTGTGCTCATGTGTGATGAAAACGAAACAGATATGGCTCTTTTCTGCTCACATGCTTCCTCTTCTGGCACGACTCTGCCTTGTTCCACTGGAGACTATTGTTGTCATTAACAAATTTGCAATGATTTTTACTGGATTAGAAGTTCTCTATTTTCTTGCATCCAACCTTTTGGTCCCATATAATCTTGCTAAATCTGCTTATAGGGAATTGGTCCAGGTAAGAAACACATACTTGGTTGAAATACTACCTAAGCACAAAATGCACTTTGCATTTAATTTACTATTATCATTTCATCAATTTTTCAACCAAATCTCTTTAGTGATAACATTACTTGGTGTAATTATGGTAATGATTTAAAGTTTAATTAGAATTCTGGTGGGGATTTGTGTGAAGTATTGGTTGCTTGATGGCCAGAGTCTGATTGTTTTCCTGAATTTTGGTTATTCTACTAGAAGTAAAATGACCATGGATAAATTTCTCTCTTGTGGTAATTTATTTCAGTTGATAATGTAGGTGAAAGCTACATTATTTAGTAGCTTTATTTAGTAATTATTTACTACATTATTTAGTAATTTCTTTAGTCTTGTAATTTGAGTCAGACTTTTGCTAATA
Organism: Pseudocheirus occidentalis; assembly: GCA_028646575.1. Classification (NCBI taxonomy): domain Eukaryota; kingdom Metazoa; phylum Chordata; class Mammalia; order Diprotodontia; family Pseudocheiridae; genus Pseudocheirus; species Pseudocheirus occidentalis. The sequence continues at coordinate 33,457,834 of CM053595.1, read as the reverse complement.
TGTATATATTTTTTTGAAGGGGGGACGGTGGGGCAATTGGGGTTAAGTGACTTGCCCAAGGTCACATGGCTAGTTTTTTGTGTTAAATGTCTGAGGTCGGATTTGAACTCATGTCCTCTTGACTCCAGGGCTGGTGCTCTATTCACTGCGCCACCTAGCTACCCCACTAATAATATTCTTAATAATGTGATATAATTTCCATTGTGTCACAGTGCCTCCATTTAAGTATTTTGATCCCAAACAGATTACTTTGTCAAAAATATTAGAATTTAGAGAGGTTGACCATCAGCTGATATTTTAAAATAATGTTTTTGAAAGTGCTAAACATGCATCAGCATCTTAGAAATATAGTAAATTAAATATTTAAGAAATTAACCTAGCCAACAATATCAGTTATATCTCAATTTTATCATCTCAAAACTGTCATGAATACAAAGTAAAGTGCTGAAAAGAGGCCTACACATTTATACAGGAAGCCCTCTTGATTTACAGTGTCCAGAATTTATGGTGTGCAAATCCCTCCTTGGCAGCCATAGGAGCATATAATGTATCTTGTCATAGCCTTATACTCTGAACCTGGATTGTTTGAAATCATGTCTCTGAGAGAATGAGGCTTCCTAAAGCACTGATGTGAAGAAGAAATGCTCCTCCCTGCATCTCTTATGTTGTACCTTTTTTGGAAAACATCTCCTGTGGCTCAACTCACCAAGATGGAAGCAGAGAGATAGGAATGCTAGACATCAGAGTGGCATGGAAGAATTAGAATTGCAGAACAGTTGTGGACTAGAGAATCTTTTACTAGTTAGTCAATAAATATTTATTAAGCAGTCACTGTGCCAAGCACTGTGCTAAGTTCTAGGAATAGGAAGAAAGATAAGAAAGAGCTCACAGTCCAATGGAGGAAGACAGCATATAAAAAGAAGCTGAAGAGCAGGTGTGGGGAGGAGGGGCATATGGTTTGGGGGCATGATGAAGTCCTGAAAGTAATTGGGAAGTGATAAAGTATCTTAAATAGAGATTCTGAGAGGAGTTCGCTGATGTCCACTCTCTATCCTTTCTAGTTAGAAGGTAGAAGGGACCCAAGGGGATAGGGTACTAAGGAGATAAGAGTTTGAGTTGATGTTATCTTGCAAATAAGATGAGTTTCTAGAGACAACGAAGAAGTCCAGGTGAGTAGTCAAATGATGAGGTGTCTGTTCTAGGTCTCCTCCTTAAATAGGCCCCAGGAGTCTAGGCCTATTTGTTCTGTGTTATTCCTTTAGTATATTGTAGTAATAAGCATTCCCATTTAGATTATATCATAATTCATAAAAATACTTAGTTTATGATTTGAGAGTAACATTGGCTGTTGGAAACTTCATTTTAGCTCAAGTAATTAGTGCAAGCTATGTAGGATCTGCACAGTAGTAGACTTCATTTATATCTCTAAACAAATTTCATTAGTTCCATATATAACCTTGTGAAATTCAGTTCCCAGTCATCATAATTATCAGTAATAGCTTGTCCTAGAAACCAAGAAAAATAATGATTTTTGAAATACTTTTAACAAGGAAAACTGAATTTTTAATTTTGCTTATTAACAAAAACTGATTCAGTATAACATATCTCCATGAACATTACTTCATTTTAAAGTCTTAAAAATCTTGGATATAATTTATCTTACCAGAAAAGATTATATTATTAATATGTTTTGTTCAATAATTTACTGTAATCAAAGACAGTAAAACATAGTTTGAGATACACAGTTTTCCTTAAGATTTGCTGTGGTAAAATTATTCCATTTCATTGCATAGTTAAATACTGTAAGGGCTAAGTCTTCATTTTCAAATGATGAGTTATCTTTCTTTTTGATTGCTATTGGATGCATTGCACCAGTAAAATGTGGGTCATATTAAAACAGTGATTAGAAATAAATTGATTTAGGTATAAGATTATGATATTTATGTTCTAGAAATGTTGGATAGAAGGAAAATTGAAATTGTGTAATTTTTGAGTGATCTTATTTTGATAAGGAGGGTAAGATTGTTAGGAAAAGAATTATAGGCTTCTAGAGTTTGAAGAACTCTTAGAAAACAGGTAGTGTAAAATTTTTATTGTGCAGCATAAGAAACTGAAACCCAGAGAGGTTAAGTGGAAATTCCTATGAAAATACTTGGCTTGAATAAAGTTGTAACAAAAGATATAGGTGATGTTTTCTGTGAACTTTTGTGAATTGAATAGCTTGTGTGTGTGTGTGTGTGTGTGTGTGTGTGTGTGTGTGTGTGTAATATAGCCAGCTTTTGAAATAGGAGTTTAATATTTTAAGATTATGTAATCTAATTATAAGTTAATAATATCTAAAAATTGTTCATAGATCAGTACCAATTTTTAAAAAAAGAAAAATATTCTTGTTTTGAAGCCACGTTAATTTGATAATGGCCTAAAATCTATTTTTAAAAAAATCTTACAATCTTTTGTGAAACAGAAAATAAATTTATTAAACACTATGCTGTCATAAAGGAGATCAAAGGAAGTTCTAAAGTATCATTATGTACAGATATTTATTAAAATTAAAATATTGTAGTATCTTTATAACTGATCAGAAAAGTCATTGTTGTTTATTGAAATATTGTGTTTGGTTATGAGTAGGAGTTGTACTACTGAGAAATCTGAGATTTTATAATTGTAGAGTTCTGTTTATTTTTATTAAAGAAATAAGTGTTAATCAAAGCAGTCTTGCAGTGAAAGAAAAACTATGCTTGTTTTTTTCCTAATCAAAAGAACTTTCTTTAGAATTTTCTCTCTTGAAATGTAATTCCATAATTGCTACACATGTTATTTTGTCTGAATATAAAATAATTTCACAAATTAATTGGACTTATTTTTATATACAGGTAGTGGAAGTATATGGCCTTTTGGCTTTGGGAATGTCCTTATGGAATCAGCTGGTTGTCCCCGTTCTTTTCATGGTCTTCTGGCTTGTCTTATTTGCTCTTCAGATTTACTCTTATTTCAGCACACGAGATCAGCCTGCGTCACGGGAGAGGCTTCTTTTCCTTTTTCTGACAAGGTAATTAGCAGAAACATGATACCATTTTCCATAGGAACGCCAAATTCTAATAAATGAATGGTACACTTTGATGTTAATTCTTCATTCCAGCAAGTGTTTCATATCCTAGAGTTGCATTAGTATTTGGCTTTTACATTTTATGGCCAGTCCTGGTATAACAGATGAGTTGTAGACTCTGTAGTACATTGAATACAGTATAGAAGGAAATTTAATATGATTTTCATACTGGGGTAAGAGCAATAAATATAGCAAATTTAAAAATGTTTTTATTATTCAGATTGAACTAACTTAAGAAAAACAAATACTTTCTCTTTATTGGGAAAAACAAATTGCTTATCTCATGGTCAGTTGAATAGTACATATATTCATTAAATATTTGATCCAAAGAAATGTCAAACATTATTTGTAAAATTTGGTTTAGGGAAAAAAAATATTTTCCTAAATGTCACTTTTCTTTCCCCAAACCAGTTACTTCTTACTTGGTTTTACTCATCCTATCTTTATATCTTGTATGCTGGATATGTATGTATGTGAACTCCTAACATAAACATATCCAGCGTCTAGCAAACATTTGTTTTTTTCTTTGACCCATTATCAATTTAATAGACAGATGAGGATTTAAGTGCATGCAGATGAAGGTTGAAAAACAAATTGTGATTTGTAACTTAAAATAAAGACAAGTTATAATTCCAGTTAATGGGCAGAAAGTAAATGACTTTTTATTCACCAAATATTTGAATGCCCACTGTGTGCTTGTTACTATGGCAGACACAAAAATGCATATTCTAATGTAACTTATAGTTAAGTTGCAGAAGAGAGATGAACTGGACTTTTGATTTCATTGGTATGGGGAAATTCCAGGTGCAGAAGCACCTTCCACCAGTGCAGTTCAGCAACTTCTCTTCTACTTAAAAGTCTTAGAGAATTGTCTATAGCACTGACTTATCTAGGATCACCTAGCCTATATGTGTCAGAACTGGGACTTGAACCCAGATCTCTCCTACACAATCATTTCTCTCTTTTTCTTGGCCATTTTCAAATCATGTAGTCTGCATTCTGGCCATCCTCCTTATTCCCCACCTAGTACAGCTTGGACTCTTGTCTCTAGGACCTAGGGGTTCTCATAGGTAAGCTTTTGCCCTGGAACCAGGCCACTGCTTCATTTGTCAGCACCATTTCCAAATAGTGCTGCTGGATGCATACTTACTAGTCCTCCCCCCAATTCTGCTTTATAAGTCGTGTCTATCCCTATTAGAATGTAAGGTCCTTGAGGCAGGGACTGTGTTGCTTACTTTTGTGTCCCTAACACTTAACACAGTGCTTAATAAGTACTTTTTTTATTCATGTAACCATCTATCCGTTTGTACACATACACAGACATTAAACCTTAGTTAAATTCAGCAGTTCTCAACCTGTGGGTTATGCTCAATTTGTAACAAGGAAAATACATCCTGCATTTACATGTACAAAATACATCCTATTTTCATTATGATTCATAACAGTAGCAAAATTACAGTTATGAAATAGCAACAAAGATAATTTTGTGGTTGGGGGTCACCACAACATGAGGAACTGTATTAAAGGGTTGGGGCATTAGGAAGATTGAGAACCACTGGTTTAGGTCCTCATTAACACCCTTCACCACATCAACAGCACCCTTTAACATACCAGCAACCTTCTTATTGGTCTTCCTGTTTTCACTCCAGTGCTGTTCTGCTTAAATCCATCCTATATTTTGCTGCCAGTCTCTTTTCTACTCAGTCAGTTGCAGTGGTTCCTTATTACCTCAAGGATAAAATATAAACTCCTTTGTTTAGCTTTTAAAGCTTTCACAAACTGGCCCCAGCCCATCTTTTCAGCTTCATTGTTCGTTACTAATCTTCCAGTCCTCTGTGACCCAGACAAAACTGCCTTCTCTAGAGCTCTCCTCATGTAGGATCCTCCACTTGGCATTTCTTTTCCTTTGCATTCACTGCCCTCCTGGCCTGAAGCAACGGCCACCTTGTAAATTCCTTTTCTTCCTTTAAAGTATAGTTCATGCACCACCTTTCAGAAGAATCTTTTGTTGATTCCTCCTAACTGCTAGTGCATTCTTTCCCAAATAACTTGTATTTAACAACTTTGTATCTGTGTGCATTTGTTCTCATGAGTCATGAGAACAAACATGGTTATGTTTGTTTATGTACTTGTATCCCCATTAGAATTTCTGTTTTGTTGTTTAGTTGTGTCAGTCATGTTTTACTCTTTACCCCGTTTGGAGTTTTCTTGGGAGAGATACTCTTAGAGATTTTCCAGGTTCTTCTTCACCTCACAGATGAGGAAACTGAGGCAGACAGGGTTAAGTGACTTGCTCAGGGCCACACAGCTAGGAAGTGCCTGAGGCCAGATTTGAACTCAGGAAGATGAGTCTTCCTGACTCCAGACCTGGAATCTATCTACTGCACCACCCAACTGTCCATTAGAATTTTAGCTCCTTGCAGATTGGGATTATTTTTTAATTCATTGTTTTTGTATCTTCAGGCCTGGCATTTAGTAGTTACTTTCTAAATGCTTGTTGATTGACTGAATGTCATAAATGATCAAATCTGTTTTGATTCATGTAAAAGAGTAAAAAGTGAAACATGCCAAAATGTATTCTGTTTAGATCAGGAGAAATGATCCTTAAAAGGGACCATAAAAGTACATTTCTCTTCTTTGAACAAAATAAAAGAACCCAAAAGTAGGGTTAGAAGACTATTATAGTATAATACTTGCCTTTAAAGAAGAAATATGAAAAGATACCCACTTTACACCTCCCCTTTCTTTGCAGAGATGGGAGACCATGGGTGTGGAGCTGCATAAAATATCACATTTTTAAAATTTGAACGTTTTTCCTTCTTTTAAGGGATGACACTTGGAGTGGGGTGGGGGAGTAATGCAGTGGGATAGGTAGGTGGTAGATAAGTAGGTGGTATAAATACAAAATAAATAAAAATTTATTAAAACAAAACAAAATTGTGGTATGTTTGAAGAAGTCTACCAGTGCTAGAATTATGGGAGAAGTTGAAATGCTTATGGTGCCATGACATAATAAAGTAATTTTCATTGAATAACATTTCGATGATCCTGTTAAGTTTTGTCTTCTGAAAAGAAACAACAGTTTTGACATTTTGATAACTAGCTTTTATATACGTGCAATGAATAGATTATCAAGATAAAAACAAATTTTAATAGCTAATTCAACATCTCTCCTCTTACAATTCTATGCTGATTCCTCTTCTTTGAATTGAAGCAACCCTGGCTCCTCTAAAGTGATGTGAGAAGAATATACAAATTCTGGAAGTTTTCCCTAAAAAGGCTTTGCATAAAAGAGAGTGGTGGAATATTTACCTGACATCTAAAAACCAGTCTAATTATGTGAAACCTTTTTCAGAAGGTTGATCATCAGGTGATGAAAAGTTTTAATCACAGAATCTCAAGAGAGATTGTAATAATAATAATAATAATAAACTATATTATAAATATAAATATAATTATAAGTAAAATAAAAATTTAAATATAAAGATAATATAATAACATAAACTATATTATAAATATAAATGATAAGCTATATAAATAATAATAAACTATAAAAATATAAACAATAAACTCTCATTAGAATTGTTACAGTTTGTAGTAGTGAATAAAATCACAAATCTTTGGAAGTATTGAAAAAAAAATAATGCCCCTTAAGCTTTAGTAATAACACCATGTTTCTTTTGGAAAAATATTTATCTTTGGCAATTTCTATTTTTTTTTTTTTACTTCATCACTCAAACTTTAGTATGTGATATGATTGATGATTGTCAGGTTAATTATCTAGGTGGGAAATGAGAATCTTTAGTGGCTTACCTCACAGAATATCTGAGTTGAACAGAGCCACAGAGGCATGTAGATTAACCTAGCATCTTTACAGGTGCTCATCTAACCTTTGTATAATGATGTATCACTTGAGAGCAATAAGGAACTCCCTGTCTGAAAATGTCTTCTCTCACTTTTGGTTAGCCCTAATTACTAGGAAATTTTTCTTTGTATTAAGTTAAAGTCTGTAACCTCTGTAACTCACCCATTACTTCAAATTCAATACTCTAGGACCAAGCAGAGCAAGTCTGATCCCTCTTCTACACGATAATGATAGGGACTGGGCCTGTAATTTCACTGGCATGTAGAACTCCCAGACAAGGAAGCTCCTTGTATTAGCATAGGCCAATAGCTTCTTTATAGCTTTTATAGACTTAGAGAGTTTTTTCTTGAACACAGAAGTTAAGTGACTTGCTCAGTTTCACACAGCCAGTAGAGCTGTTAGAGCTGGAACTTTGGCGTAGGACCTTCTGACTTTGAAGCTAGCTTTCTTTCAACTCTACCAGGCTATCTTTGTGATTTCCAACTGTGGTCTGTCATTCATGGTTTTGTGACAAAGTAGAACAGAGCTAATTCTTCTTTTACATGGCAATTCTTTAAATAATTGAAGACAGTTGTCATACTTCCCCTTTTAGTATTCTCTTCTCTAGGCTTAACGTAAACAGTTCCTTCATAGATCATATTTAGTGTGATCATCAGTCCCCTTGCTACTTGATTGCTCTTGCCACAAAAAATTCTGGTTTGCCAGTGTTCATCTTAAGATGTGTTGCTCAGATTGAATATAGTATTTTGAATATGGCCTGAACCAGGGCAATAATACAGAGGAAACTCCATCATTCTAAACACTTTTTTTTTTTTGCTTTTTGGAGGGCAGTTGGGGTTAAGTGACTTGCCCAAGGTCACACGGCTAGTTTTTTGTGTTAAGTGTCTGAGGCCGGATTTGAACTCAGGTACTCCTGACTCCAGGGCCGGTGCTCTAATCACTGCGCCACCTAGCCGCCCCCTAAACACTTTTTCATTGCGTTTTTTATGCAGCTTAAGATCAGAATAGCTACTTTGGTGCTATACTTTGGTGCACTTAAATTATTGATTAGAATTGAGGACTCCAACTACTTAGACCTATAGAACTTTTTTCTTTCCTATTTTAAAACAGCAACTGTTGTTTTATCTACCATCCCTCATATACTTAATAGTTATTTTTTTTAAATTAAGACTTCGTGTTCAGTGGATTCATGATCTTAATGATGTGGGTACTGTTTCTAATGGTGCAGATTGCAACCTATCCATATCTTCTCATCCTGACTCTTGTCCAGGTACTCTTCTGTAAAAAAATCTACCTAATGCAGTGGTTCTCAATCTGTGGGTCGCAACCCTAGTGAGATCAAACGACCCATTGGAAAACACATATTTCCTATGGTCTTAGGAACCTCCTCTATCCGTTTCCAGGCAGGTCTGCCCACATGTAGATACGCCCACATACTACTATTAAAGGGTCAAAGCATTAGGGTCTATGGATCATCCAACAAATCTCTGAAAATTATCAAATGCCTCAGTCTCACTCCATGATTGGCCCAGTAGCTTTTCTAGTTATGTATCTATTTAGTTGTATCTTTTACACCAATTTTTGTGTGTCATTGGTTATATGTTGCTGCTTTTTTATATATAACATACATCTGCTGTTTTGATTATTTGGAGGTTGTACTAGTGTTCATGACTCTAATCATAGATTTAATGGAAGAAGTTTTGGATTTTGTACTGGTTATCATTAGGGTATGCAGCTCCTGATGGGAAAGTTTATTCTATCACTGCAAATCAGAACCTGCTTTGCAACTTGTAGTCTTAGAGAATTGTCTGGAGATACTTGAGTGTTTCAAAGTTGTTTTTCTTTTTAAAGTTATTGTCACTGTATAAATTACTCTCCTGGTGGAACCCACAACTTTCTGACTCAGAGTCTAGAACTATCTACTAACTCCACTCTGCCATTGGAAAAATATTACAGTTAAAAAGATGGAGCTTTATTTCATGGAGAAGCCTGAAGTTTGAAAATATGGCACAATTTCTCAGATTCATTCCAACCCACCCTTCTCATTATTCATTTTAGAGCTATGCTCATTGTTCATCTGTAGTATGTCTTCTATAGGTGTAGGTTCTAATGGACCAGTTCAGTGGTCATAGTATGGATAATAAGCATATATGACTTTATGTTATAGTGGGAAGATTCTTGAATTCAGAGTCAAAGGAACTGGATTTGAGCGCTAACTCTCCTGTTTATTATATTCACTTTAGTAGCAATGTGCTTAACTTCTTTGGGCCTCATCTTCTTTATTTGTAAAGCAAAAGGATAGTTGACCTCTAAGATTTCTTCCAGCTCTGAATCTATGTTCCACTTGTTTTTCCTAGGTTAATTGTGTAATTTTTTGAGTAGTTGTGAATCTAATTTAGGAAACTATTGTTTTAGCACTTGAAATTTCAGTGTTACACATAAACAGGAACGTGGGTAAAATTACTGTTTATAGGTAATCCCCCTGCAATTTGGACTCTGTGCTTGACATTTTTCCTTTTAAATTCCAACACTTTTGGCAAGGATACATCTCCCTTTTCATGATTTACTTGATATATTAACACTTAGAACACACTGATCAAAATTCAAGTAGTTCTTTATGTTAATATTTGAACAGGAGACATCCTATTGGAGTAGTGCCTTTAAGTGTGCATTTTGTTCCTAATCAAATACTTTTTTTGTGAACAAATAAACATAATACAGAGTAAATAACAATAAACAAATGAAATAATACTTGTATTCTCTTTACCATTCAGTCATTTGTATCATCTTAAGTTGTAGTTTGCAATAGAATATTGTTTGTGAGGACATGTCAGTTTCCTTCCCATATTCTATCAAGAATGCCTCCCAAATGTATATAGAGTGAGCTCATAAAGGTTTTGTGGAAGTGACAGTAGTAACATGACATTATATTCATTTACCAAAATTTATTTAGTCCTTCTGTAATCTATGGATATTTGTTTTTTGCTCTTTAGTACTAAAAATGCTGCTGTAAATATTTTGGTATACATGTAGCCTTTCTTTTTTATCATTATCTTTGCCACCACCCTCTTCTATGATGCTTTTGTAAATGAGCTTATAGTCTCTCTTTTTTTTTTTTCTTTTTTGCGGGCAGTTGGGGTTAAGTAACTTGCCCAAGGTCACATGTCACATGGCTAGTTTGTGTGTGTGTGTGTGTGTGTGTGTGTGTGTGTGTGTGTGTGTGTGTGTTAAGTATGAGCTTATATTCTCAACCATTGTCTTTGGCTATTATTAATATGCCTCTACTTGACAGGGATATCAAGTATTTTCTACTTGAGAGGCTATTTCTAGTCTCAGTTGGACATTTAAGAAATGTCATTATTTGTTATTTCGTCTTCTTTCCACATTTTTCTGCAGTCATTTTCATTTTTTCTTATATAATTTGGTGTTTGATATATCTACTGTCTCCCTTCAAAAATCATTTAGTAAAGAAGGCTACTCTAGATTGCATATTTAATTCAATAAACATTACATTACATTAATACAATAAACATTACACATGTGTCAGGCACTGTGTTAAAGGAATTCAAAAAGAGGCAAAAATAGTCTCTACCATCAAAAAGTGCAAACAAATATATACAAAATTAGCTATATTCAGGACAAATAGGAAATAATTAAAACGAGGCAAGTTCTGGAATTAAGAATTGTTAGGTGGGATACTACTGTATGGTAAGAAATGATGAGCTAGTTGATTTTAGAAAAACAGGGGAAAACTTGCATGAAATAATAAGTGAAGCGAGTAGAACCAAGAGAACATTGTATCCAGTAATAGCCGTATTATTCAAAGAGTAATTGTGAACAAATAAGTTATTCTGAGCACTATAAATGCTCAAATCAACTATAAAGGACCTACGAAGGTACACTCTGTACCTCCAGAGAAAGAAGTGATAAACTGAAGTACTCATGGTATGGTTTTGCACATATTTATAGATCTGTGTCAAATGGCGGCCTTCTTTAGTGTAGGTTGGGGAGCTGGGGAGGAAGAGGGTTCAAAACTTAAAATCTAACCAAAAAACAAAGAAAAAAAAGTTGAACAGAAAAAAAGTAATTAGGTAAAGGCATCCTGTAGAAGGTGGGATTTTAGTTGGGACTTAAAGCAAGCCAGAGAAGTCAGTAATTAGGGCAGGAGAGAGAGAACATTCCAGGCATGGGGGCAACCAGAGAAAATGCCTGGAGCTGAGAAAGGAATTGTTTTGTTTGTGGAACAACCAGGATTTCTGTTCACATCAAGGAATAAAGTATAAAAAGACTAGAAAGTTAGGAGGGGGCTAGAGTATCAAGGGCTTTGAATGCCAAACATATTTGGTCCTGTAGGCAATAGGGAGACAAGCATTAATTCCTCCATTAATTCCTTAAAGCTACAATGTATGTTTTTTATTGTTTATATTCAGGAAAATTTTTCTGGACACTTCATCCCAGTTCTTTCTCCTATGAGAAATTTTATAAATGGACTAGTTTTTTTTCTCAAAGTGACAAGTTAATCTTATACAGTGCTTTGGTTTGTAATGTTTTAACACAAAGGAAATTGAGTAGCTTGTTTAGGGGGTCATTTCAGATCTAATACTTTCATTATGACTTACAAATTTATATTTCTTAAACTTTTTATTTTCTTCTTCCTTCCAGTATTGCCGAATGCTGTAGCACTCCATACTCACTTTTGGGTTTGGTATTCACAGTCTCCTTTGTTGCCTTGGGTGTTTTGACACTCTGCAAGTTTTACTTGCAGGGCTATCGGGCCTTCATGAATGACCCTGCTATGAATCGGTGAGTTTAGTACTTTTAGAGAAAATCCAAATATGTATTTAGAAACAAATATCTTATAGCTTAGACATTTAAGCTCCTAGAAATGATAATTAAATTTAGAAATTATGAATTTATTTAATTTGAAATTTTTAATGGAATTTAGAAGGAAAAAAGCTTGGCTTTTAAAAGTGTTTTTATGTTTAGCAAAAAGTATTAAGAAATCACAATTTTCCTGAAATAAAAATACTTATTACCATGAGATCAAAAGAACCCAAATGCCTTAAATCTTAACAAATTGCTTTGATATCATTAGGTACTATGTGAGTTGGGACTTTATATTGAAAGTGCTAGGTGACAAAACCTGCTGTATCACTTGGGAGGAAGGATATATCTGTATCTGTATCTATATCTATATTGAGGAGATGTAGATGTCTTATTTCTCTTCATCCTCACAAACGATATAGCAGGTTTTGTCACCTAACTTTGTGTGTGTGTACTTTCAGATAGTTTTTTTTAAATGTGTAAAGTACAGGCATAAGTAATATAACACGAAGAATATACAGAACATTGAACTGGTTTTTAAACTAACATTTTATTTTACACACGAAGTAAAACTGGAGCACTAACAAGTATAGTGTTTCTGTCCTCTTTGCAAAAAGAAGTAGCAATGTAATACACTATTTGTAATTTATTTTAACTCTGGCAAGTTGAAATTTATTGACATATCTGTATTCGCTAGCATTTATTATCTAAATATCTGTTTTAGTATTTCTTCACTTAATAGACATAGACTAAAATTCTGTTTATTTTTATTCTCTCCCAAATAAACAATATAGGGGGATGACAGAGGGAGTTACACTCCTAATTCTGGCAGTGCAAACCGGTCTGATAGAACTGCAAGTTGTTCATCGAGCATTCCTGCTTAGTATTATACTTTTCATTGTGGTAGCTTCTATCCTTCAGTCTATGTTAGAAATTGCAGATCCCATTGTTTTGGCGCTGGGAGCATCAAGAGACAAGTAAGAAATAACTTTGAAAACCTTTTATTTTAAAACTTTTTTTAAGCATAAGCTTATTTAGGGAACAATTGGAGATAAAAAATGTTTTTTTAAAAAAAGGTTGAAAAATGGAAGGTAGAAGGACATATTTGTATTTCTCTTTATCTTTTTATAGCTTTATGTTGCTCATTTTCCTCCTCTTCTGCTTTTTATAAATGGCCCTATTCAAAGTACATTAAGATCACAGACTTACCCAAAAGAACTCAGTAATAATAATTATCAAAAGTTACACAAATAAAAAAATTTAAAGAAATATACAAAACACTATTAAAATGAAGAACAGGAAATAAAGCAGTTCAGTAAATAAATACAAGTGAAAGTACAGTTCTTTATTTTCACCAAGTAAGAGAGAAACAAGATTAGAGGAGGGGGTGAGAATTAGTGAAATAAGAGAGGAGACAGACAGATAGAAAGAGACAAATATTAAGAAAGATAGATTGGGGATAACAATATTTTTTGGCCGTTTAAGTAGCTGATTATTCAAGCTATGCTATGCTTGTAACCTTACTTGTCACCTCCATTGAAGACCAGATACAATTAAATGAGGAGATAGGAAGCTTTCCTATTTGCCTTTATTATAGAGATTTTACACTGCAAAAATAGAAAAAAAAAAGTTTACTAAATTATTGTTTAATTCATTAGGCAAATAGTAGCGTTTATGTAGTAATATAAAATAGCTACAGAGCAGTTCAGGGAAGAATAGCTTAAAATGAAGTCTTCATATAACCTTTATTAAGATAGATATTTTTGAGAGGGCTTATATAATCATTGGTTATAGAATTATAGGGCTCTATTACTGTATTATAAAGAAAAGGAATTGTGGATGGTATTATTTAGAAGGACAAGGTGTTGTTGTTTTTTTTTTATAGTTCCCAAATAATTGCTTAGTAATGTGCTCGTTCCTCAAGTCACTTTCAGATATCTTAATTATCACAAGCATAGCTTTTTGAGGTTTGATTTTTGAGGGCTGTTGATGAGGGGGTAAGATGTGAAGGGAAATAATAGCCGCTTGGTAACTCTTAAGATCTCTGACAAATGTCAGCTTTTTGTGTATTTAGAGCCAAAATCAGTCCCACAGTGTTACAAAGAAATATTTAAATCATACATTTTGCCTTAAAATAAAACTGATTTTTAAACCTATTTACCTTAAAGAGAATCCTGAACCGAGTTTATTGTCAACATAATATAATCTTAGAGGGAACTTGTGTTTTAGCATGTAGATTCTCTTACAGTTGGCTAAAACTTTTTTTTAGGTCCATAGTTCACTTTAGTTTTTTACAAGTTTGTGTAACACATATGTATTAGATTTGGAACAAGGAGAAAAAAGTTAGAACACTTTCCATTTTTTAGTCTTCAGTTTTTCAGATAAGGCCAAAGTAAATAAATACTGAATTCTATTTTTTAATTGTTTGCTTATATTTGAATCCTGTAACAGATCTTTAATCTTAACTTTCTTGGTAGCCTCAGTGGTTAGAGAGAAGCAGATGCCAAGAGAAGTAAACAATTAAAAGAAATTTTAGCTCTAATCTTGGTTAATTTTAGTGATCAGAATGTCCAGTTTATTTGATGCATATCCTTTAGCCTTATCTCAACTAGGTAAGTTTTTAGTCCTTTTTTTTAAGGTACTTTGGCATTAGTTCTCTCTATTTCCTGAGGAATTTTGCACTACTCTGGTCATGTGTTTTCAGTAAATATTTATTATTTGATAAGTCATCTCATATTTATTTAGGTTCTTATTGCAACCAGTAAATATTTGTTATTTGATAAGTGATCAGAGATTAATTTAGTTTCTCATTGTATCAGTGACCTAGTAATATAGTGTTGCAAGTACTTGATAAGCATTGAATTTTTTATTTTATTTTATTATTCTTTTGGTCTAGTCTCTAGACTTAGAATTTCACTGGTGTAGGAAACTCCCATTGCAGAAACTCATCTATGTGGATCAGCATTTGCTTTGTCATTTTTTTTAATGTAATAAATTTTATTTGTTTTCTTGTTTACAGCATTCATTTTCATGAGATTTTTGAGTTACAAATTTTCTCCCCATCTTTCCCCTACCCCACCCCCAAAACAGCCATCCCACCACGGTAGAGCCCCTCCCCTTGTCTGCTCTCTAACTTTCTGGTAGGGCAGGGAGGGTCTCCCTATCCCAGCCCCTGTATATCTTGATTCCTAGTTGCTGGTATTGCATAGCTTTAAATTCTAGATTCTTTCAGTTCTTCCCTTGTCACCCACCCCTGCTGGAAGGACAGCCAATTCAATACAGGCTGTGTAGGTGTGATTATACAGGACATCTTCATAGTGGACATATTGTGACAGTGATCA
>CM053595.1:33426263-33442198 GCA_028646575.1 Pseudocheirus occidentalis | reverse complement strand
GGGGGGGGGGTGCAGGATAGGAAGGAGGGACATATAATCAGCCTCTCACAATTTGCCCACCATGGAGATGTCCTGCGTAATTACACACATACAGCCTGTATTGAATTGCTGCTTCTTTCAATGGGAGTGGGTGACAGGTGAGGAATTGCAAGAATCTAGAATTTAAAGCTATACAATCAAATGCAACTGGGAAACAATACATATAGGGACAGGGGCAGGGAGACCCTCTCTGCCCTACTAGAAAGCTAGAGGAAGACATAAAAGGGAACAGACTGTGGGAGGGACTTTACAGTGGGATCAATGTTTTGGGCTGGGGGGTAGGGGAAAGAAGGAGAGAAAATTTGTAACTCAAAACCTCATGGAAATGAATGCTGTAACCAAGAAAATAAAATTTAAAAAAAAGTAAGGTTAACTGATTCACTCAAGGTCTTGAAGGTTGCAAATATCAGAGCTGAGATTTGAACTCTGGTCCCGACTCCTGAGTTAGTGTTCTTTCTACTTACTACCATACTCCTTCCTTACAAAGTGTAATAATATTTCACCATAAAGTAGGAGCAAAATATGAGTATTATAGGGCTCATTTAGAAAGTAATTCTCATATCTCTCTCTGTTTCTGGCTCTGTCTCTCTTTTACACATTCCCCCAAAATCATTTATTCTTTCCACTAAACAAGTTGTTGAATTCACAAGTGAAAGCACAGGACTGGAAGCCTACAAAGTATTTTATTTCTAAGAATAAACTTCAAAAATTAAAGTTATATATCAAAAATTAAAGTTACATATCAAAAAATATATATATATATGTATATATATATATCAAATATATATCATTCTTACCTGGAGATCTGATGGCCAGCATAAAGCAATAGTGCAGTAAGAAAATATAGGTAAAGCTGAACCAGATGCTGTCTAGGTAAGGTAAGGAGCACAACACTTAAGATATAACCTGTAGGAGAAATAAAAATAAAAGCTCAAGCAAAATATAATATTAATTCATTCTTGGTTTAATTTAACTAAGTTTTCTTAAAGTGTTAAAGTCAAAACCCTAAATTTTCTTAAGTCATTGCTAGTGTTTCTATCAAGGGGGAAAAAAGTATATGACCATTCTATCACTGTGTAATTTACATAACTATGAATCATTTCCCAATTGATTAAAGGTTAAAGAACAGGAACAGCAATTTTCAAAGGAAGAAATCCACATTATCAACAACCATGTGAAAAAAAATATTCCAAATGCTAAAAATTAAAGAAATGCAAATTAAAGAAACTTTAAGCAATTAAAGCGATCTCACACACACTAGTTTGGCAAAGCTGACCAAGAGTAAAATAACACTTTTTAGAAGGGCCAAGGGAAAACAGGCACATTAATAATGCTCTTGGTGGAACTGTCAACTGATCTAGTCATTCTGTAAAGTAATTTGAAATTACATCTCCACAGCTACTGATCTGTACATACCCTTTGACCCAGCAATATCCCTAACCAGGCCTATACCTACCCCAAAGAGATCAAAGAAAGAGAAAAGGCTAATTTTATATTTTAAACTTAAAAAAAAAATTCTTACTTGATCTTTCTTATCCCTGCTAATTATTGTCCTTTTTCTATCCCGCCCTTTGTAGCTAAACTCCTCGAAAATGTCTAATAGGTGCTTCTAAATTCTCTCCTCTCACTCTCTTAACTTTACAATCTTGCTTCCAACCTTATCATTCCACTGAAATTGCTTTCTCTAAAGTTACTAATGATCTCTTAGTTGCCAAATCTAAGAACATCTTTTCTCAATCCTCCTTCTTTTAGACCTCTCAACAGCCTTAACACTGTCCTACCTATCTGATCACTCCTTCCTGTTTCCTTTGCTGGATACCCTTCCAGATCAAACCTTTTCACCATAGGTGTGCCGTCAGGGTTCAGTCCTGGACAGGCTTCTCTTCTCCTTGGTATTATACTGCTTTACCTGGTGATCTCATCAGTTCCCAAAGATATTTAATTACCATCTTTATACCAATGATTCTCAGATCTACCTATCCTGCCCCAATCCTTTGCTAATGCCCAATCTCACATGTTCAACAGACTTTCAGATATCTCCAACTGAATATCCAGTAGACATCTTAAACTTAACATATCCAAAACTGAATTCACTCTTTCAATGGGAGTGGGTGACAGGTGAGGAATTGCAACACCATCCTCCTAGTGACTATTGGTCTGTAACTTTGTATCCAAACTTCAAAGAACAAATTCTCTTATTAAGGGGATTTGTTCTGTGTATTTTGGATTCAATCAAAGGGCCACACTTGAGGACCTAGAAAGCCACATGTGGCCTCAAGACTGCAGGTTCCCCACCCTAATCCCTCAGGCTCACAACCTAAGTGTCATCTTTTGACTCTTCACTTCTCATATCCAATCTGTTGCTGAGGGCTTTTGATTTCACCTTTGCAACATCTCTTACCCCTTCTCTCTTCTGACACTGCCACCACTCTAGTGCAGTACCTCATCCTCTCTGGCCTAGATTATTACAATAGTCTGCTGGTGGGTCTGCCTGTTTCGAGTCTCTTCCTGCTCCAATCTACCCTCTATTCAGTCACTACAATTATCTTTCTAAAGCACAGGTTTCTGGACACACCAAATGAGATGTCCCAAAAGCATCTTAGACTCAACATATCTAAAACAGAACTCATTATCCTTCTCCCAGAATGCATCCTTCACACTTCCCTATCTATCAAAGTCAAATCACTCTTCTAGCCACCCAGATTATAGTCTTAGTTTCATTCTTGACTCTTTGTTCTCATTCACTCCACATATATACTCAAGTTGCCAAATCTTACTGTTTATTATCCCCATATGGTATTTTTCAACCATAGGCTTCTCTTCATTCACACAACCACCATCCTAATTCTGGTTTTCACTGTATCACTACCAGTCTTGAGCAAGAGACTCCTAATTTCTCAGATTCTTTCATCTTCCCACTCCAATCCACACTACACATAGCTGCCAAAGTGATTTTCAAAAAGTACAAATCTGATCATACTACTCTCACACTATTAATTCTACTGGCCTGTAACTTCCTTAAGGAAATACACACTTTCCCGTTTTATATTTAAAGCTTGTCACAATACAATCTGGCCTCAACCCCCCCTTCTCATCTTTACTACACAATGCTTCCAAACTGGCCTTATTTCCTTAAGCCTCACACATAATACTAATCTCCTGATGTCCAGCCTTTGCAAAGACTGCCCATCCCTGTGACTGAAATGCCAGCCGTCCTCAATCTGCTTCTTAAAATCTCTAATTTCCTTTGAGACTCAGCTAAAGTGCCATCATTGGCATGAAGTCTTTCCTGATCTCTACATCTACTAATGTCTTCACCCCAAAACTGCCTCACACATATTCATATGCATTGTGTGTTGTGGTCTCCTCTGCTGGAATTTAAGTTTAATGTTTTAACAAGCATTTCTTAAGTTTACTAGTAATTAAAAAAAGGTAGCATTTACATAGTACTTACTATGTGCTAAGCATGGTGTCAAACATTTTACAATTACTATCTCATTTGATTATATCTAATTTGATCCTTACAACCCTGAGAAGTGGATATTATTATCACCCCCATTTTACAGATGAAGAAACTGAGGCAAATTGATTAACTGACTTGCCCAGGGTCACACAGCTAGTAAGTGTCTGAGGCTAAAGTTTTCCTGAATCCAGATCCAGAGTTCTATCCACTGCACCAACTAGTTGCCAGGCTATGCTTCAAGAAGCGTGCTAAGCACAAATAAAGGCAAAAACATATTTTCCATTATAGGTGCTAAAGTCAAAGGTGTTCATTACCAGAGAATTATCTATCAAAGATACAAAGAAAGGCAAAAGAGTCCTGGCTCTTTGCTCCCTACGGGGGCTGGTAGTAGAGAGTCAACAACTAAGCTCTTGCCCCTAAATGTCACCCTTAAATAACTACTCATCTATTTTCATGTTTTCAAATATTTTTTTCTAAGATAACTGACAAAAATCTATATACATACTAACTCATAATGCTCCCTCACTATGGATGTTCTCCAAGTTCTGTCCTGGGGCTTTTTTCTCTTCTACATCTACAACTTTCTCTTGGTAACATCATAAACTCCCACTGGGTTTAAATATTAACTATATACAGATGATTCTGAGACCTATATATCCAGGCCCAGTTTCTCCCCTGAGTTTCAGTCCAATGTCACCAATTATCTATTGGACATTTCAAACTGAATATCCCAGAGACATCCTAAACTCAACATGTCTAAAATACAATTCATTATCTTTCTACCTCAATCCTTTCCTCCTCTCCCAACCCTCCCTATTTCTATCAACTATTCCAGGTCCATAACCTCAGCATTACCCTCTACTCCTCCCATTCCATGTATCAAATTGCCAAACCTTTAGTGTTTTTACTTTCACAACATCTTTATCATCTTGCTTCAAGTCTCTCACAATCCCAGCCCATCCTACACACTGCTGCCAAAGCAAATTTAAGTAAAGATCTGACCATGTCATTCTTCTATTCTTCTACTCAATCAACACCTACTGCCTCTAGGATAAGATATATATATATATATATATATAGAGAGAGAGAGAGAGAGAGAGAGAGAGAGAGAGAGAGAGAGAGAGAGAGAGATAAAAAGTCATGCACAATCTAGCACCAACTACCTTTTCAACATCACTAGATATTATACCTCTTCCTTCACTCTGAGATCCAGGCCTTCTCTGTTCTTCATGTGATACTCCATTTTGAGTTTCTATGTCTCTCTGCAGTGGCTGTTCCATATGTCTGGAATGCACTCCCTTCTTACCTCCACTTCAACCTTTAAAATGTAGCTTAAGCACTATCTTCTTCATGAAGTCTTTTGTGATTCTCCTAAAGGGTACTGTCTTCTCTCTCAAACTACCTCACACTTAACTACTTTGTATATATTTGGTTTTAGTCATTTTATATTTATGCTGTATATATTTTTATATGTACTTGTTTTCTCCCCCATTAGAATGTAAGCTACTTAAAAGTGGGATTTCACTCTTTGTGCTTGTATAAGTACAAAGTACCTAGCATATAACAGGCACTTAGTAAGTAACTTTATTAATTAATTCATCATAAACATTTATCAAACGTTTACTACGTTTAAGTTGTGTGCATATATTTCCAGTCCTAACCTCACCTAGGTATCTAGGCCTAAATACCCATCTGCTTGGACATTTCTATTTAGATGTCCGGGGAGGGGGGGGGGGGGCAGGGGCATCCCTTCACATTTAGGGCTTTATTTAATGGAAATGACAACCAAAAATATCTCATGATGCCATCTGGATTTATATTTTGGCAATGAGACTGGAGTGGTTTGCTATTTCTTTCTCCAGCTCATTTTTCAGACAAGAAACTGAAGGGTTTCAATGACTTGCTCAGAGTCACACAAGAAGTAAGTATCTGAGGCCAGATTTGAACTCAGTAATCTATCCACCCCTATTCATTGTTGGAATCCTTCAGGCTACAAACTTTCTAGTATAATACTTCTAGAGCAGGATCATCACTTGCCAGTTCCTGGCAACTCACTAACTGCAACCTGAAAGATGGGAAAGCAATCAGATACATCTGACTTACCATTCTGTTAAAAGAAAAAAAAGAAAAAAACCACAGCACTTTCTGAGTCACTAAGCTACTCTAACAAGGAGAAAACAAGGGACTTAAGTCATTCTACCCATCACCTTGTAGACATGCTGAAAAAAGATTGGTATACACCGAATATGCCCAAGGGCTGTGTTAAGTCTTCAGCAAACTGTAAATCCTTCATACATATTTTTTCATCTATTCTCATGAGATGATCTTGATATTTTCTTTTTCTTCCTGTCAATCGCTGTATATGCCTGGCAACTAGGACTTGATTATAAAATTCTCCCTCAAGCAACTGAGATTTACCTAGAATCCTACCTTTCCCTAATGCACACTCCAACACCATTCAAATAAAAGTGTAAAGTTTTTCTCACATGTGTTGAAAAGCACAAAAAATAAAGGCGTATTACTTTTAACATTACAGACCTTTCTGGAAGCCTCCGAGTCCCAAAACTACTTCAACAAACTAGAGAGGGATGACAAGGTCGGACTCATAATTTAGGCATATTATTTTGGCAGCTATATTTGCAGGATTGGAATAAAGAGCAAAGATAAATCAAGAGGATATTAGAGCAGTACAGGCAAATAATCATAAGGGGCTGAAGTTAAGACCACAGGGTCACAGATCTAAATCAGGAAGGGATCTTAGGGATTATTTAATCCAATTCCCTCTTTTTACAATGGCCCAGAAAAGTTAACTGACTTGCATAAGGTCAAGTTGGAGACCTTGAGAATTGGGAACCAAACTTTGGTGCTATGACTTCAGATTCATTGATATTTCTATGGTACTATGATGTCTCATATGATGGCAATATGAGCAGTAGTCAACAAGAATTATTTAAACATTTACTGAATGCCAAGGCACATGTGCTAGCTAAGCTCTGGGGGTATAAAGAAAGGAAAATCACCGTCCTTGCCCTCAAGAAGCTCATATTCCAAAGGCAAAGACAACATGCAAATAACTAGGTATATAAATAAAGATATATACTTAGTAGATAGAAACTGCTCTGGCATTTGCCCTGAAGGAGAGACAGGAGGCAGCAAATGCCAGACAGGTCAGAACTACCACCCATCCTTCAACCTTAGTAGAAACAGCTTAGAACCCTGAGTTCAAGGGCCCTGAGGATGGCACAGCCTAGCTCACACAGCCAAGGAAAGGGGTCAGACAGCCTTACTACCACTCATCAACCATCCAGATGTCCATGACAGGCTGCTTAAGCCCAAAAGCTAACAAACAGCTACAACCCTCCCACCACCAAACTTACTTCCAATCTGACCATATAGCCAAGGTCTAGGGGAAATTCTCATGCATCCTGGGAATTTCACCTGCGGGTATTGTAGCTTCCACAGTTACTGAATACTTAGCAAAGAAAGTTATCACTAAAGTCCTTGGCATTATCAAATAGCTCAACATGAGAAACCAATAGGGTTTTATTAATGGAAATGACAAAAAAATCTGTCACTACCATCTGCTTTACCACTGTATCCAAAAGACTACAGGAGATTTCTATCTGACTTTAAGGGGTAATCTCATACACATAAAGCCTTCCCTTATTAGAATGGGAACTCCCTGACAGTAGGGACTATCTTTTCTATTTGTATTCTCAGCACTTAGCAGAATGATTTTCACATTTACACTTAAAGTGATTACACTTTAATAAATGCTTTTTCACTCATTCATTCATAGAAGGTATCTCAAGACATATAGAGTAGAAGGAAGACATGAGCAGAACTGAGAAAGGCCTCCTCAAAAAGATGGGATTTGAGGGGGTGGCTAGGTGGCGCAGTGAATAGAGCACCAGCCCTGCAGTCAGGAGGACCTGAGTTCAAATATGGCCTCAGACACGTAACCTTACTAGTTGTGTGGCCTTGGGCAAGTCATTTAACCCCAACTGCCCTGCCTTCCCCCTCCAAAATGCAAAATAAAAATAAAAATAAAAAAGATGGGATTTGAGCTAACTCTTGAAGGAAGTCAGAGAAGTTAAAAAGAGAAGTGAAGAAAAGTATTCTAGGCATGGTTAATAGCCAGTGCAGAAGCATGGAATCTGAAGATGCGAGTATCCTATGGGAGTAACAGAGGATGTAGAAGTCTGTAAAAAGACTAGAAAGGTAGGAAGTAGGTTGTGAAGGACTTTAAATGCCAAACAGAAGAATTTTACAGTCATTCCTGGAACCACCAAAATTTACTAAGAAAAGGATAATGTGGTCAGATATGTAATTTAGGAAAATCACTTTGGCAGCTGAATGGGAAATGGACTGGAAGTGGAGAAAGACTTGAGACAGGGAAACCAACCAGAAGGCTATTATGATGATTCAAGAGTGAAGTAATAAGGGCATGCACCAGGATGGTGGCAGCATGAAAAACGAGAAGAGACATATACAGAGCTGTGAAAATAGAAAAAACAAGATTGACAAGAGAACAGAAAGAGGAAAGCTCTATGTTTAATGCTATACCAGTCAAAATGCCAGTAGGCTTCCTCCTAGAATAAGATAAAATTCATATGAAAGAGCACTCAAGATTATAAAGGGAAATAATGGGGGAGTGGGGAGAGAAGAAGGAAGAGTGATTTACCTGACCAATCTGGAATTGTATTATAAAACCATTTATCAAAACTATCTGGTAGAAAGGAAGAAAATAAGCATTTATTAGGTAATTACTAGGTGTCAGGCACTGCACTAAGTTTTGCACAAATACCTCATTTGGTCTTCACAACAATCCTATTAGGTAGGTGCTATTATTATCCCCACTTTACAAATGAGGAAACTGGAACAGAAAGAGCTTAAGTGACTTGCCCAGGGTCATACAGCTAACAAATGTCTAAAGCTGGGTTTGAACTCATTTCATAAAAACAGGAATATAGATTCCTCTAAATCCCAACTAAAATCTTACCCTTTACAGGAAACCTTCTCCAAACCCTCTCAATTCCAATGCCTTCCCTCTGTTAACTATTTTCTATTTATCCTATATATAGAATGCTTTCTTTGCATATATTTGTTTGCATGGTGTCGTTTCCCCCCCCCCATTAGATTGTAAGCTCCATGAAGCCAGGGGCAATTTTTTGCCTTTTTTTGGTATCCCCAAAGCTTAGGATGGTACCTGGCACAAAGTAGGCATTTAATAACTATTTGCTGAATTAAATTAAATAAAATTGATTTATTAATCTAGCACTCAATAAACCCAAGAGCACAAATCACTGAGAAAGAAGTTCATTATTCAACAAAAACTGCTTGGAAAATTGCAGATTTTTACAAAATCCAATCAACGTACAATTATTAAGCTCCTGCTATGTGGCAGGCCCCGTGGCAGGCACATAACAAAAATGAAAGTCCCTACCCTCAAAAAGCTTATAATTCAGTCAGAAAAAATAATGTGTACATAGATGAGAATATACAGAATATATACATATACAAAATAAATACAAAGTAGTTTTAGTAGGAAAGGAAATAGAAACTAAAGAAATAAGGAAAGGCTTCACATAGAAGGTGACTTAAAATTGAGGAAGGAGAGAAGAATGAGTGAGGTAAGTGGGGAGGGGAGATGGCAGAGAGGGGAGAGGAAGAGAGAGATTCAGGAAGGGCTTTAGAGATGCCCAAGTTGGGGAATATGTTATGGATAAGGATTTGACAAAGGAGACAGAAGAATGACCAGATGAGTAAACAGATAAATCAGAAAGAGTATTGTCCCAAAATCTAAGAAAAGGCAGAATATCTAGGGAGGGGAGTCAACAGCAACAAATGCTTCAGAGAAGTTAAAGGTGAGTATTGAGAAATACAGGAACAGATGAGGATCTTGTAGCATACAATTCAATAAATTCAAAATATTTTAATGACCCATATATTAAATCACAACATAAAAATTAAAAGGATGGAAAACTCTTTAGCAACAGTAGATAGGGAAAATTCTTAGACAAATGTGATCATTTTTTTAAAATGGCATAATACAAGTAAAAGCAAGACATGGAGAATAAGTAAAGATATAGGCATGAAAAAATAGTTACTTGAACATTTCTGGTTAAGGTCTGACAACCACATTTTATTGACATTTAAAAAACTCTTAAAAGCCAATCTGCAATCTTCAATGGGGTCAAAGAATGAGAATAAACACTTCTCAAAAGAAGCAGCATAAACTTATCAACAATCACCTGGGAAAGTATTCAAAATCATAATCACAGAAGTAAAATGTATAACTATGATCATAAAACATGATAAGCAGAAAGAGTAAGTTCTAACCCCTGACTCTGCTACTTTTATAACCCTGAGTAAATTACTTCATCTCATTGGGTCTTGGTTTCCTCATATATATAAAAAAAAAATTAGATAATCCTTTGAGGCAATTCTAATTCTATGATCCTATGCCTTTATACCCATGAAATTGGTCAAAACAGAAAAAGATGATAAAATTCAAAAACAGGTAAGGCTATGGAATAATTAGCTTACTAACAAACAATGCTAGTGAAACTGCGAATTTGTTCAACTCCTTTGGAAAGTACTGAATTATACAATAAAATTTACAAAAACATTCCTACATTTTTTTACTCCATAATCTCACTAAAGTTTATCACCCAAGAATGATCCTGACAGAAGGAGGAAAAAATATCCCTGGTATCACTTATGGAGCTGAATTAATAATGGCATAAAAAAATAACAAAATATTGAGCCCTAAGAAATTATGAAAATGAAGAATTCAAAGATACATATAAGAAAACAAAACGGAGAGTAAACAAATGAGAAATAAAAGAAAAATACATGCTTACTAAAACAATGTAAACAAAAAAGACAAAATTAAACAGTAGCAAAATCAATGTTAAACAAACACTATTAAAATTACTATACACATCTTTTCTTTCTTTCAGTCCAATACTCCAAAAACATTAAAAATATGCTTATTCCCTCCTAGGTTGCAGATTTCAATTATTACATTGCTTGAACCAACTCAGATGTATAGTCTGTGGATTTTTTAAATTAGCTATACGAGGTCCAAACCAATGTCCTTTTTTCAAATTCTCCTTAAATTGCACCACACATTTTACACCTCCAATACTTAAGAGTAGTAACCTTTTCTCTTGTCATAGACCCTTTTAGCAGTCTAATGAAAACTACAGACTGTCTCAAAACACTGTGATTGGTTTTCTTTTTAAATTCGTAATGGAAAAAAACGCGAAATTTCAGGTGCAGCTTAATGCAAATAAAGATGTACCTTGTCACTCACCTCTCCCATGTAAGTTCAAGGATTCCCTAAATCTCTATTCATAGGCCCCTGGTTAAAAACCCCTGACCTAATGCCTTCCCTCTAAGATTAACTTATTCTTACCATTAATTTATCTCATGTTTTTATTGTTATTTGCATATTGTCATGTCTTTGGAATATGAATTCCTTGAAAGCTAAAACTCATTTTTGTCTTTTGTATCACCAGCACTTAACATAGTGCCCAGAACAGAGTAAACCCTCAATAAGTGCTTTTGTATTCATTCATTCAATCATCTCCATGCTAAGAACAGTTCCCAGTTCATGAAGCATTCTCCTAAACAACAACCTAGAGGGGTAAATGGTGCAGATATTATCATCTGCATTTAACCAAAAGGAAACTGAGGCCAAAAGCAGTTTAGTGTGACTTGCCCAAGATCACACAATCAGTATGTGAGGGAATTCAGGATTTAAACCTAAGATTTGCTGAGTCTTACTGACTTATTCTTTCTGTTCCACTATGCTTCCTTCTTCCTATATAAGATAATTTAACACATAAGCCTAGTCCTCAATACTAGTCTCTATCCATCTTGGATAAAATGTACATAAATTCATGAGAAGTTAAATAACAAAATAAGTCAGATTACAAGGCAGTGAGCAGAGAGCTAAGCCAAATGCATGATACAGATACCTACAGAATACCTACAGATATTTAACAGAGGGGAAGATACTTCTGGCTATAATGTTGTAATGGTAATGGAATTTAAAGATCCCCTTGTATTGGCTTGGTTCTGGAGTGAAGTGTTAAAACCCAGAGCTTGTGAATGCCACATGTGGAATGGACTTGTTGATGTGAAGAGAGAGGGCTGAACTGGGAGGAGCTGGTACAATGGATTTAGAGACAAGCCCAAGCAAAAGAGGCCAGAAGAGCTTTTGGGGAACAGTATTGTGGAGGCAGAGAGAGTGGAAAATTGTCTGGCTACAAAGTTGCTGAGAAACTGCTGAGGGGCAGTTGGAGCTGCCCAGGACTTTTGAAAGCTGCCACCCAGAGCTGCTGAGAACTGAGGTATGATGTGGTGCTGGTATTTTTTCTGTCTGTTTTGATGTTGTTTTGCCAGATTCATCTGCTGGTGAAGGACAGTGCTGTTGCTGCAGAGGTCCTGGAACCTTGCTGCTGGTTCAGAAGCCCTGAAGAAGGATTTTCTTGTTGTATTTTTACAGAAATCCTGGAAGAAGGTCTTGCAGATATTTTCAGGGGTCCTGAGACTGTTCTGCAGGCAAAGAGTGAATTGATGACGATACTGACAATATATCTTGTGGCTTTGTTAAGCTTTGTCTCCCCAGGAACAGAGATTACTGAGAACTTACCTCTCCTTGGGTGTTGAATGCTGTGATGATACTGGTGCATAGGAGTAGATGGCCTTTGTGCTCTCCATTGCCTCTTCTGAGGTGCTTGATGTTAATTAATGATAATTGTCATTCAGTTATGATCCAGGGGTGGGAAACTTTTAACTTTTTGTGCTCTGTGACTGATCAAATGAATGTATTTTGTTTATGATTAGAAACTAATCTCCGTTTGAGAAGAGAGATTTTATGACTGCCTAAATGAATGTAGTAGGGGAGGGCGGGGGTACTTTGACTCTATACTTTGTGACTGAATTGAGAAACTTTGTGATTGAATTGAGAACTTGCTAAATGACTGAATTACACAGTATTTTGATTTTCTCTATTCTGTGAATGTTTTGCCTTAATCTGTCACTGAATAAATGTGGAGTTACTATGCTGGTATGCCGAACCTTGGAAGTTGCCTTTGCTTGGCATTACAAATAAGCAAGAAAGCATAAGCAAAATTTAAAAATAAGGATAGTAAACATAGCATAGATCCAAAATAATAACATCCACAGTATTTCCTAATTACATTTATATACCTTTAATCAGAAACAAGTAAAGAAGATTATCCAAATGAAACATGAACTAGCCCTCAATCTCTGAAATAAAAAAAAAAGTGGTTTACTAAGGACTGACTCAAAAAGACTTTAAGTATAGTAAAGGTCACCATTATAATGCAAAAAACACACAAAAAAAGGGATTAGAATATATGTTTTTGACCTTTTTGTGTTATGGACCCCATTTGAAAGTCTGGTAAAGTCTATGTACCTATTCTCAAAATAATTTTTTCAAATGCATAAAATACATATAATTTCAAAATATAAAATAAAAGACACAATTTCAAACCAGTTACATTTAAATTTATCAAAATATTTTTAAAAGAAATTTACAGACCCCCAAATTAATTCTTCCATTAGTCAGGTATTAATTACCTAGTGACACATTTTTCCTAAATCCAAATGACTATGATAAACAAACTCAACCCAAAAGATTTATATTTATTGCCTTGCCACTTTGTTGTTGTTGTTCAATCATTAGCAGTGTCTGACTCTTCCTGACCCAGTGGATGACAGGCCTTGGGGGGCGTTTTGGGCAAAGATACTAGAATGGTTCCCATTTCCAGTGGATTAAGGCAAACAAGATTGAGTTACTTGCCCACAGTCAAACAACTAGTAAGTGTCTGAGGCTGCATTTGAACTCACGGGCTCCTGACTCCAGAACCAGTGCTCAACCCACTTAACAATCCTGCTCACTCCAAAATATAAGCCCCTCCTTCAAGTCAGAATCAAACCAACAACCTAAGGATTCCAGGGGATAAACATTCTACAGTCCTCTGCTCTACCAACTGAGGCTATTGAAGGGCATATCTACCACTTAACATATAAAAATATTCAAACAACAGTAACTGAAAGAAAAAAAATTACTACTAAAATTTCAAATTATCAGTGGCATGATTTTGTAACGTATGCAAAAAAAAAAATCTGTTCTGGCACCTTATTTTGGTAAAGTAGGTAGATCTGAATTTTCAAAAAATTAAAAGCCAGCAGAGACAAATCTCTCTGCAATCCTAGAAAGCTATACAGGCCTTAAATATAGGTCTGGTGACAAACTAGACATCAGTCATCCAAGTACAACCTATATTTGAGAAGATTCATCTCCAGAAACCTCTGGGTAATTTGATTTTCCAGTCAAAGCAACACTCAAAGACCAGAAGATTACAATCTGTCAGTGGAAGTAGTAACTGCACCAATGACACCATCCATGGCTAGGCAGCTTCGTATTTAACCTGTTAATTTAAAATTCAAGATATGATTTCCTAAAGATACAATGTTATAAATAAATGACTCTTAGGCTCCAGAGAAGCTCACAAATGCTTCTTTAAAATGTAAGGAAGGATACTGGCTAAGAAAGAGTGGTGGATCAGCAGAATTGATTGGTACACATTAAATTATAGTAATCTAGTTAGTATATGATAAATCCAAAGATCCAAGCTTTTGAAACAAAAACTCATTATTTGACAAAATTTGCTGGGAAAATTGGAAAACAGTATGGCAGAAACTAGGCATAGACCCAACATCTCACACCATATACCAAGATAAGGTCAAAATGTGTACATAAGGGGAAGCTAGGTGGTGCAGTAAATAGAGCACCAGCCCTGGAGTCAGGAGGACCTGAGTTCAAATCTGACCTCAGACACCGCCTAGGGCAAGTCTCTTAACCCCAACTGCCCTGCCCTCCCCCTCCAAAAAAAAAAGAAAGAAAAAATGGGTATGTAATTTACATGTAAATGGTGATATTTATTATAAGTAAATCAAAGAGCCTGGAATAGTTTGTCAGATCTATGGATAAGGAAAGAATTTAATTTAGAACCAAAGAAAATATAGACAGCATTACAAAATGTAAAACAGACAATTCTGATTTATTTAAAAGTTTTTGCACAAAAAAAACCAAAGCAGACAAAATTAAAAGGAAAGCAGAAAACTGGGGGGGGTGGGGGGGGGCGAATTTTTGCAGTAACTATCTCTGATAAAGGCCTCACTTCTCAAATACATAAAGAACTAGGTCAAATTTATAAAAATACAAGTCATTACCCAACTGATAAATCGTCAAAAGTTATGAACAAGCAGTTTTCAAAGAAATCAAAGTTATCTATATTCACATGAAAAAATGCTTTAAATCACTACTGATTAGAGAAATGAAAACTAAAACAACTGGAGGTATCACTTCAGACCTATCAGGTTGGCTAATGTGAGAAAAAAGGAAAATGATAAATGTTGGAGAGGGTTTGGGAAAACAGGGACACTAAGGCACAGTTGATGGAGTAGTAAAACTGATCCAATCATTCTGGAGAGCAATTTGGAACTATGCCCAAAAAACTATAAAATTGTGCATACACTTTGATCCAGCCAATACTACTGCTAGGTCTGTATCTCAAAGACATCAAAAAAAGAGGGGGTAGGGAAGTGTGGGGAGAGGAAAGGGAGAGGTACTATTTGGTGGGTAAGAACTAGAAATCAACAGGATGTCCAACAATTATGGAACTGCTAAACAAGCTGTGGCATATGATTATAGTGGAATATTATTGTGCTATAAGAAATGACAAACAGGATGATTTCAGAAAAAATGAAAGAAAAACAGGAAAGACTCGCATGAACTGATACAAAGTAAAGTAAGCACAACCAGAAAAACATTGTACACAGATACAGCAATACTGTACAATGAAGAACTGTGAATGACTTTATTTTCAGCAGTACAATGATGAGACAATCCCAAAGGACTCATGATGAAACACACCATCCACCTCCAGATAAAGAACTGATACTATCTGTATACAGACTGAAGCATGCTATTTCCACTTTCATTTCTTTTGAGTCTATTGTACAAAATTATTAATATGGAAATGTTTTACATGACTGCGCATATATAAACTTATATCTGATTGCTTACTGTCTCAGGGAGGGGGAAAGATAGGGAGGGAAGAAGGACAGAATTTGGAACAAAAAATTTGTTTAATGTTAAAAAATTGTTTTAACATGTAATTGGGGAAAAAATAAAATTTTAAAAATATATTTTTTTAAATGTAAGGAAAGCACAAACAAAAGCAGATATCACTAATTGGAAAAACATCAATTGCTCATGGCTGAGTAGAGCTAATATAATAAAAATGACAATTTTACCTAAATTAAATTACATATTTAGTGCCATACCAATCAATCTACCAAAAAATTACTTTATAGAACTAGAAAA